>JARHVA010002983.1:2052500-2177500 GCA_037957365.1 Torreya grandis | reverse complement strand
CTCAATCTATATCATAGGTACATTTCATTATCAAAGAGAATGATTATATCATATACAAGGCTTTGTTGATCATGAGAATAACCTTGAGGTGGTTGAATGAATAGGGGGTTGACCTAAGTGCCTATGATACCCCTACCCTCCAAGAGATTAGATACGTTAATGAGTTTAAATGTTTCCTTTTTGCACACACCAATGATCCTTCAATTCTACTAGCACTAGCAAGTGGTAAAGGGAAGCACAATGTTGGGGATATTAGTTTCACCAATATAATTGTCATAAAATCAATAGAGGCATCAAAATCCAAAGTAGGGCTATCATTTTTAAATTTAAAAAACATGGAAAAAATGGGATAAAATTACCATAGGGGAAGTTCAGCTAGCCAATACTACCCTTATATCCATTGCAACTGAGGAAGTCCCAGTAATGCTTGTTATTCCAATATCCACCCATCTATTTGATCTATGTGTTACCTCACATGCCACATATGGACAAAAACAATCATTTGATCCCTCCCCAAAAATTTTTAAAAGAAAGAGGGGAAGAGAAGGAGACGCAAAACAACCTAGGCAAAAGAGACCCAAGAAAATGTTGCAACCTCTAGCTGGGATTCCAAAGAAGAGGAAGATTGCATTCAAAGATGTGTTTTCCAAGGAGGCATCTATGAAGAGAAAAGGAAATCAATATTTGTACTCCTAAAAATTAAAAAACATGAGTGATGATGAGTATTCATATGAGGGAAAGCATATCACCAAGGTAATGAAAAGGTAGTATGCATTCACTCCCCCTCAAATAAAGATGGGGCAAGGAAATCCAAGGGGAAAGCCATAGACCCTAGTGAAGGCCCTAGTGGTAGGATTATTTGTTGAATAGTATCCCTTAAGATTAAATTATGAAGGTAACGAGGAGGATATCTTGAAATCAAATGATCCTCTATACTTTGAATATTTGTTATGATATAGAGTTAAGGTTGTTACCCAAGCTCAATCCCGTCATGAGAAAGATACATTTTCTTTAGATACAAAGGCATTTTTTGAAAATGTCATCACTCAACCACCAAGCTAGGACAAATTTCGAGTTGAGGACACTTAGGAATATGTCACAAAGAATGGGAAAGATCCTAATCATGATAACCAAGACCATAAAGGTAATGTAGATGTGGAAGAATAAAAGGAAGAATAGAAAATTTTTGGGGTACTGTTGGGTGCCCTTTCCCCATGAAAAGTGTCAAGCCCAATGACAGGGGATAAGGTAAATATAGAATAAGGTGGGGGGAAAAATATGTAAATAGATACCCCCACTGATTTAGAGGCAAATAAATAATAAGATCAATTTAATAAAGATGTTGAGGAAGGTGTCTCAGGGGATACCACTTCAATTGAAGTACCTCATGGTTTCCTTCCTCACATCAGGGTTCATCATATGACCCACAACAAGGGTCTTGAGGCTTTGATTGGTGGAGAGTTTCCTAAAGGTGATAGGGAAATTACCATAGCCTCATGCACTCTGGGGATTAAACCTAACAAGGAATGTGAAGTGGTTTAAATAGGGGAGCTCCATTAATAAATTGCTCATGGAGTCCCATCAGCCTGGGTTAGATTTTAATGTTTTAGAGCCAGTCAAACCAAACCTAAAAAGGCACTGAGGAGCTAATAAAGGGGATGAAAAGTATTAAAAAACTAACAACGATATTGAGCATTTTTTTCTAAGTCTACAACCCACTCATGTGACACTCCCTTTACCAAATTCTCCATCGATGCCACAATTTTCTATTTCAAAGCCTACATTAGTGTCCTCAACTATCAAACTAGAACCCTTCTCTAGATTTAAGAGTAGGTTAAGCTAAACAAGTTTATTTTTAGAAAAGTTAGGGATATATATGTATTAAAGATTTCCCATGTGTATAAGGCCTAACCCCTAAAGAAGGCCAAAGCACTTACCAGGACTACATTTAATAATGTAAAATAAAGGAATATGGAAATAGCTATTCCCCCACTTGGTGAAGTGAAGAAGGATGCTCCCCTTGAGAGCTACATAATTTATAGATATAATCTATGGGAGCCTTATAGAAATGAGCTGAGGCATAAATAAAAATATTTAGAAATTATGATGTCCTATAAGATGGACAAAGATTAAGCCACGATGGGGTAGTTGAAAGCCCAAAATCAGGGAATGATTCAGTACTTGTAGAAGTTACTAAGTGAGCTAAAGGTGGTAACTCTAATTACCATTAAGGATTCAAACCTTCCTCTCTTCTCTATGGGATCATTGTATTTTGTCTATGTTGATGAGTTAAAATCAAAAGGGTGGGCAACTGAGGAATGAAAATAAGATTTTATCACTAGGGCCAAAGAAATTATCTACTTAGAATTAGAATGTTTAGATGAGATAGTGGATAAACAAGGAGAATGTGACAACCAAATATTTGCTTACAATGTATATATAAAGAATTACGAAGGGTTCCAACCTAAGGTAGGTGAAATATACAACATGGGCCCAAAAACTTTAGTGGTGGAGAAGATCTTCTCTTTTGATGATAACAAAAATCCCAATAAATATGAATTGGTATTAAATCATTGGTTGATGATGGTCAAGGAGGGTGTATTTGATTTGAAGGGAGAAGAGCAGTCTCGAAAGACTATGACAAAAGAAACAAATGCTACCCTTAGAAAAATGGTGAACCTTGGGGGTATAGGTGATTTGATGGAAGAAGCAATACTTAATACTTTGAAAATACTCATTGATACACCCCAAGGAGACTTTGATACCCACAAGATAAGGTAGTTGGTGCCACTTGAAAAGGATTGTGACCAACTTAAAGAACTCATTAGGCATAGACAAGCCATGCTTCAGAAGGTTACCACCTAGATTGAATAATATAATACCAAGTTCAAATACCAAGGAGGCCTAGATCAAAAGGATATAAGCTTTATGGTTGATAGATATGCTAATTATAATAATAGGTTGGTGAGGGATTCAATTATCAACATTGATTTTGGAGCTTGATCAAGCATTTTAGTTTCTCCCTGATTGGCACCACCCCTTCCTTTTCTTCCCTCTTCTTCCCTTTCTCTTTACTATTCATGTTTTTTTTGTTTCATACTAGGAAACTATTGTACCTCACCCATTAGTAGCACATTCCTTTCAAAGTTAGTTTTTGTATAATATTTTGCCTATGAAAGGGATGTTTTATGTTTGTTGTGCAAGAAGATAAATTTTTTTTTAATCTCTTGAAGGACTATTTTCCATGTGTATAACTTAAAATATTTTATCATATTGGAGTATCATGATTATCATCATTATGGAAGCATGAGTACAAATTTGAGGAATCATGTTTATTATAATAGACTCTAGACCTGTGAAAGACTTTTCCAACTGGAGTATTGTTAAGAATGTGATATGCTTATCTTAAAATATATAAGTAAAGGGGGTTTGTCCCTTTACAAAGGTCAGTTAAATTTTTAGTTTGAAGGTATAACTTAGGAGAGTTATTCATATGTGATTTTATTGTGCCAAATTGTTTTCTATTATAAAATCATTGGCAATGTTTGAGAACATTCAAAATGTTTTGCTTGTTGCATAATTGTTTCGTATAGTGTTTTGTTATATAATTTTAAAGACATATTATATTTCAAGTTTGGTTTAGTTGATAAATAATATTTATTATTATTCCTTCTTGTTGCTGAAGTAGAATGTTTTATTTTACATGCTTGGTAGATTGGTTATCTGAAGTATTTTTCTTCATGGTAGTCACTTAGGGTCTACAAATAGAGTATAAAATTCTTTATATTTTTTGAGATTTCATAACAAAACATTGACATCCTTTTTAATGGTAGTCTTATGTTCATGAATTCAAATGGATGGAGTTCTTGAAGGGTGATTTACAGTATTGCTTATAAAATTTTGAGGATAATTTAAGCATAATTTTAGTTTAATTGTTATTAAACTGAACATCATTTGTTGATGAACATAATATAACTATTGTGTGAACTTCCCCATGTTCATTTACTAGCCATCCATACCATATCATCAATAAAATAAATACAAATTTACCCTATCCCATCCTCTAAATAATATGTTTCTACATATTATAAATATAGTTTACCTTGCAGATTCATAGGATCTTGCGTATTTGAAATGTATTCTTTAAGCATGCTTTAAATCCTAGTAATGTAATCTCTCACCTATTCCCTATTGTCTAAAATAGTTTTTAGAATAAAGGTTTCATCTACACTTTCATTTGTCTTTAGTATATTATGTATTATGTAAAAAATTTATGCATTTCACATGACAACCCTCACTAGGTGTAGTGTACAAGTTTGAATATGATTTAGTCATATTTTCCCCTTTGATACTAAAAATCATTATTAAAATTAAAGTGAAACTCCTTCATATGAGATAACTATCCTAGTAGGTCCTCTCACCTTGGATCATGCAGAGCCAAAAGTAGAAAGGAACTAACCATACCCTCTGTAGGAACCTCTCAATCATTTTCTCCTTTTAGTCCTACTTAGATGTTAAACCCTTCCTTAGCCATAACAACATATGAATGGTTTCTCATCTCAATTTGACATTCATCTCAAGTATACAGGGTTGAATGTTATCAGTGTACAATTAGGAACCAAAACTTTTATAGTGTTGTTTCCAAGAACATATTTTATTACATTTGTTAGACAAACATGCCTATAAAATCATTATAAGTGTTTTATTTATTTCACTCTCTACTATTACCCTCATGAGTTATTCACATTTGTTTCAGTGATGTCTTTATCTTTTCTTGGTGACTCTACTGGGAATGTTCACCTCCACTTTGTAAGAAGTTACTACTTATTCTTGAAGTTATTTCCAACATCTAAAGGTTGGTAACTCATCAGTTGTTGTGTACAGCTCTATGTTTTTCTGGTCTAGAAGTCTTACTTCTAGTGGTGACTTCATTATATCAAGGTTTATATATTAGTTCCTACTATATGTAGTCTTCTTTGTTTTGAAGTTTTTTCTCTAGATCTTCAAATCTAGAGAGTAATAGGTCTTCCTTTTAGAGGAATCCATCAAAAGAGCTTGTCCCTAAGTTAAAAGTTCCATCCAAAAGAAAACAAGTGTGGAAACCTATTATCAGCCATAGTTCAATAAATCATGTAAGACATGATTAGTTCATCCCCCATTATATTTACCCCCTTTTATCTAATATCCCTTTGGTTGACAGATACCAGAGTGCTTCAAATCAATTTGAGCTCCCCGTGAGTCAAGCTTCTTCTACATAAAGAACTCTTTCCCCTCTTGCTAGGCCATTAAGAATTCACTCTATTTCCTATCCTTTGAGTCCACCACATATTCCCCAATATTAAATTTATATTTATTTAGATTCATCTTTATATTCAAAAATGGGAGATCATGACCTAAGAAGAAGGTTGTTTAATGTAGACAATTATAATGATGAAGAAGATAATCAAGGCTTGGCTAAATGATGTACACCATTTATGATCTTGAGATTTAGACCTATTATATTTAATGGTATGCCTAGTTACCCCAATGAGGTCCCTTTGAATATTATAAATGTACTACCTATGTTTCAAGTGAATAGTGTAGTGTCTAGGGAACAACATCTAAAAGCCTTCTTAAATGTCAATGAAGATTATGAGATAGATCTAGAATATGTATGTATAAAATTGTTTGTGAACACACATGAAGATGAGGCTTGGGAATGGTTAAAATCCATCCCCAATGGATAAATTTATAGATGACAAGATATGATTGATGCATTTAAGATGAAATATGGTGATAGTATAGATCCTAAACTCTTACTAGCTGAGTTTGAGATCCTCAATAAAAATCCTAATGAGTGTGTGAAGGATTTCAATACTATATTCAATAAGGTATTAAGAAGGATAATGGAGGACATTAGAGCTAGTGATGCTACCTATTTGATTAAGTATTTTGATGTATTTGACAAGAATGTGGCCTATTATCTCAAAGATAAGGCTCCTAAAAATCAAAGGATGGCTTTCAATTTGGCTATCAAAATAAAAAATAATATTAGAGATATGGGTAAGATTTTAAATAAGAGGGCCAATGTCAAGCTGATAAATCCTAAAAATCCTTAATCCTCCCATTAGAGTGTAGACCTGAAGGAAATGGTAAAGACTCTAGAAACTACAATGAAAGAGATCTTTTACAAATTGACTAGAACTAAAAAGGGGATATCTCAAGGTCCTTCTAACCATGATGATAGGAGAGATCATAAGAGAGATGAAAAGAATCATGCATGAGATCAAGGTTAAATCAGAGCACCTTTCCAATCTAGGAATAATGACAAGGGAAAATACCTTGTAAGGGATGATAGAGATGAAAGAAACTAGAAGTAGGGATGTAGAAGGGAGGTACTAGATCCTTTAGTTATGAAAATAAACATAGTATATTGTGACATCGATTGGTGTGATAAATGTTTTGTCCCTCATCCCCCTTATAACATAGTTGGTAATGGTATTCAATATGTAGGTGGTTTTGAAATTGCATCTGATGAAGATGACATCTACATTATTGACTTCTAGGAAATAGATACTTACACCTTCAAAGAGCAAGTTGTGAGTGCCTTAATTGTCCCTAGTTATGAGGATACCCTAGCATACGAACATTTTAATTTGTAATTTTATGAATCAGATGTGTTGCTTCTCCATCAATGGATCTAATGGGTGCTAGCACTATTCATGCATTATAGAGAGCATGCAAAAAGCTAAGGTTCCCATCCCCATATTTTATCTATGAAATAAATATGATGCATGAATATGAGTTATCAGTTCATGGCTATGAGTTTTTGAGATAAATGAAGAAAGGAAAACATGGAGACTCTCTTCCATTAGTTGAAAACTAACAATTGATTATCCATGCAATAATTTCCTAATAAAAGGAGTATAATCTAAGAAGTAAGGATAAAAAGTATCCTAAAAAAGATAAAGACTCTATTGATCCTAAATCAAAGAGTAAGGAAAAAGTGACCATAGGGTGTAAAGAGGCCCAAGGTTTGTCCAAGCTTGGTTCTACACCATATAGTGTCAAACCAAGAAGTATCTAAGCCAATAATTGAACTATTTTGTTGTCTAACATTTCCAAGAAGGATTAACCTAGGAAGCCTCTCTTGAAAAGTGAATTTAAGAATGCTAATCTTCATATTTTTTTCCCCCAACTCTTGAAGGATGTATCACAAATGAAAATCTTACAAGCTTACCTACTAACACTCCTTTGCCCAAATATATTATCTATGATGTGTCTTGTGTATTAAATCAACTAAATGTCATAGTACCCTTTGTGGAATTTCTTAGAATTTTTTAGCATAGGAAAAGAGCTTTTGAGTATTTGGGATTCATAGAGAAAGTCACTGCCAACAAAATTGTTGAAGCTGAGATTCCTGTCACTCTCCCTATGGAGGGTGAAAAAACATTAGGATATCCTAAGCATAAATTAGAGGTATAATTGTGAACAACATTGGTGGAGATTTATATGGATTTTGACCCATTCTATACCACCCTACTAATTAATAGACTAATTCTCCACAATTGCATGTTTGACTCCAACACATCTTGTAATATCATGCCACTGGTTGTGCTGAATGAACTTTACATAAGGATAACTATAAGCTATAGATGATGCTTCACCATGGATTATAGAGAATTACCTATTGTTGTCATGGTTAAAATATTGGTGGTATAACTCATGCAATACCTCAGAAATGTTTTGAGTATGAACATCATTGTTGTAAATTGTCAACCAAAATGGGGTATGTTGCTATCCAAAAAATGGGCTACTAATATTGGGGTATGTGTTTTTATGGATCTATCCTATGAAACTATACTTGTAAATGGTAAAATGGTTAATATAAACTAGGATCCATAAATTCTTCATGTCTTACAAGATCCTAGATATCAACTAAATGAGGTGTTGTATGTAGATACAGACATTGGCAATTTTGTATGGAGTGTTGAATACATAGAGATACCTCCTAACTTTGGTATCAATGATGAAGACTCCATTTGGATCATGAATTTTGATGGATCATGTTTAAACATCATAAATGGGGTCAAGGTTGTTTTTTATACCCATAAGGGTTAGGTTTATAGATAATATTTTCAACTAGACTTCGGATGCACAAATAATATTATTGATTATGAAATAGTCTTTATTGGAATCTAGATCTCCTATGAATGTGAATTCAAGAATTTGATAGTTAAGTTTGATTCAGAACTAGTGGTGAAACTAGTCTAGGTTGTTTACACCATGAAGTAGAAGTGGTTGAAGCAGTACCAAAACATTGTATGGGATTGGTTGAAATGTTTTGATGCCTTTAATATTAAGTACCATGACTAAGAGCTTAATCAAATGGTAAATATTATAATGAAAATAATTATATAATTTTAGGTTAAGCATGGACATCCTTCTTGTGAGTGTGAGGTTGGGATACTGATGAGACCCTCTGTCCCAAACAACATAGATCATTGTTAAGTCTTTGACAATGATGATGAAATAAAGAGTTTTCTATGTTATATAGATGAGTTTAAGGGAACTATTCAAGATTGGGACTATATGGTACACGTCTAAGATGGAAAATAAACCTTATATGGAAAGTAAATAATTCAATTAATGACTAATACTATCCCTAAAGGATTGGTTAGTCTAGAAGCAACCTTCGATGGAGTTGATAGAGTCAATTATAGAAATATTTCTAGGTCAAAGGATGTAATTGATATTAATATTGGGCTAAAAGATAATCTAAAAAGGATTTGGCTTGACGCCCATCTAAGGAAGAAGGAAAAGGAGGAATTCATCATGTTATTAAAAAGGTACAATGATTGCTTAGCATGGTCATATTTAGAGTTGAAGGCTTATAGAGAATATTTATTTTAGCATGTTATTCCCCTTCACCTTGATACAAAACCATTTATTCAAAAATGACATCCCATCAATCCCATCTTAACTACTAAAATGCAGGAAGAATTGAAAAAACTAAGGGATGGTGGGATCATTTAGCCCACCAGGTATTCATCGTAGGTGGAAAATTTAGTCCTTATCAAAAATAAAAACAAAAAAATTTGGCTTTGTGTTTATTTTCAAAACTTAAACAAGGCTTCACTGAAGGACAATTATCCAATAACATTCTTGAAGATGTCACTGAGGTCAAACTATTATAAACTCTGCATGACTTTTCTAGTTATAACAAGGTCATAGTAAATGAATTTGAGAGGTCCAAGACTGATTTCACTACCCCATGGGGCACCTATGTGTATTTTTAAATGTATTTTTTTTTATGATTATAGGTGCCAATTTTCAAAGATAAATGGATGTATATTTCACTAGATTGATCAACCAATTCATTGTTATATACCAGGATGATGTTACAATATACTCCAAGAAGAAAAGCGACCATTTGGTGTATTTGGAATAAATGCTTATCAAATGTAGGGAATTTGGGAATTCTATCAATCCCATGAAATGCCATTATGGATTGTATAAGGTAAAGTTATTGGGAAACATTATGTCTTAACAAGGTGACATTATGGACCCTAAAATGGTGGAGGCCATTGAAAAAGTACCTATCCCACAAACCAAGAAAGGTATTTAATCTTTTTTTAGACATTTTATTTCCAAATTTGCAGAGATTAGTCTACATATCAATTCAATGTTTAAGAATGATCAAACTATAAAATGGGAGGATAAATCCACCTAGTAATTTTAAAATATCAAATAACTTTTAAACCTACCCCAGTGCTTACTAGTGTAGATTATAGAAAAGATTTCTAAATCTTTTCGTTTGCCTCTACATATAGTATTAATGCAATGCTGATACAAAAGAATGATGAGGGTCATGAGAAACACATTGCCTTTTTCAACAAGGCACTACATGGATCTAAGCTAAGATATACCATAATGGAGAAGCAAGCCTTTTCTCTTTTAAAGGTCATCAAGCAATTCAAAACATACATTTTGATCTCAAAGATTGTGGCCTATGTCCCTCACACTATGGTGAAAGGCATATTGACTTAAAATGAATCTGCTAACATTAGGTGTTGATAGGTCAACAAAATTCAATAATATGACCTAGAGATATAGACTACTATGTTGGTTAGAGGCATGGGGCTGGCTAAGCTAATGACCGAAGGAAATTTACAAGCTATGGAAGTGAATAATGTAGAAAGACTGGTTGATAACCCTAAATCTATGTACAACCAATCTCCATGGTATAAAGATATAGTCTATTATCTAAAGACTCTGAATTGTCCTTCCCATTTAGATAAAAATCAAAGGAAGACACTAAAGTTAGTATCCAAAAATTATCTTTTGTTATAATGGCATAGTTTGGAGGAACCTAGATGGTGTTCTCTTGAGATGTTTAATGAAAATTTAGATCTCTTTAATGATTACAAATTTCCATAGTAGTGTGTGTGGTATTCACTTAAATCCAAAAGTCATCACACACAAAATTTTGAGGGTCAGGTATTGGTGGCATACATTATTCGAAGATGTTATTGTCATGATAAGAAGGTGTGAATAATGAAGGAATCTAGATCGCTTCCCTTAAAACCTATCTCTATTGAGGGATATTTTAGGAAATGGGGAATTGATTTCATAGGTGAAATATCAAATCCCTTAAGTGCTAGTCACAAATGGATCCTAGTGGCTATTGACTACCTCACAAAATGGGTTAAAGCAATTCCCACTAGAAGATCAACCCGATAGGTAGTCATTAATTTCCTATTAAATATCATGATTTGTAGATTTGGGGTCTCAGTCAAAATTATGTGTGACAATGCTATGTGATTTAGATCCAAATAACTAAGTGTATTATGTGAAAATTATGAGATTGATTTAGCATATGCCTCCAATCAGAATTTACAAGGAAATGGGTAGGCTGAGTCTAGTAATAAGAACATGTTGAAGATCATCTAGGGGACTTTGGATACTAACAAGATTAAATGGGGTGAACAGTTGAATTTTTTTGTTTGGGTGGATAAGTTTGATCCAAAGAGATCTAATGGGAAAAGCACCTTTGAGCTTGTTTTTGGAACTTAAGCTATCTTACCCTTGAATCTATAGTTGCCCACTTACTAATTCATGCAAAAAATAATTGATAATGAATAAGAAACAAACCACTATGAATAAAGGATTAACCAAATCATCAAGCTCAATGAGTCTCAAAGACAAGCTCATGAGAGGCATGTAAATCTCAAGGAGCATCTGAAAAGGATATTTGACAAGAAAGTCACCTCTAGAGCTTTTCAAGGTGGGATCTAGTTCTACTCTAAGATAACATGCATGAGGACAAAATAAAGCATCGTAAATTTGATTCCCTATGGATGGGTCCCTATATTATTGATTATCAAATAGGGATTCATACATTCTATCTTAGAGATATTGATGGAGAGATTTTAGAACTATTAGTTAATGGTAGGAATCTCAAGTATTTCTTAGATTGAGACCATGTTTTTCTTTGTATATATGTATATGATGTGTTTTCCTTTCTATCTTTGTGGCCTTATTGTGCTTTGTTTTTGTATAGTTTGAGTCTTTCCATTATTTTGTTATTATTTTGGCTACCCTATTATCACTCTAATTACCCATGGTATGTTTTTTCTATGCTTTGTGATGAAATTCTTTGACTCCACAGCCTAATGGATATGTGACTGATTTTTCATTCTCTATGTACCCATTGAGGGTACCCATCCAATGTAAGAGCCTATGTTAGTTCCCAAAATTGTACTAAAACAATTGGGCCCCTATCAATAAAGTTTTTTTGATCTAAACTAAATGAGTGCCAATGTTTTAGTTATTTGCCCTAGTCTTTTGAAAAGATTGAAAAATGAGTTCTTAATTAACCATGCCCTTTATCTTTATTTGACAAAGTGGGAAGTGTTCTTGTACTCCTTGTCAAGTTCTTGAGGGGCACTTCCTGAAGATAGAAGATACTCTTAATAGCTCTAAGGGAATCATAAAATGTTGATTAAAGATCTCATGGTAGGAGAGTTCATAGTAAGAAGCTAAAGGTATAGCCAAGTGTTTGCCTATGTTTGGATTTGTTGCTTTATGTTCAAGAGGGAGGTTGTGGGGGACTCAAATGAAATTACTAAGTTACTTTTGATATGTTTTAATTATTAAGGTGAAGAATAGCCCAATGGACCAAATGAAGGACATGTGTGTATCTTGAGGTACTTTTATGAATGTTGTTGATGGTCAAAGGGATATTGCACTCTTCCCCAAATAAATAAAACTATAACAAAAGGTAAAAATGGTCAAGAATCCAAACTCACATCTAAGTTGGACACATGGTAGATTCTTAAGGCTTCAGGTATTTTGGGCCTTTATTAATAATTGTCCCACTTACCTTTTAGTGGGCAAGGTGCTAAAAGTCCCAAGGGCCTAAATATCTAAACTTATAAGAAAAAAGTAATGCCACATGATAGCTCATTTGGGTTTTCTCAGTTTCAGCCCTATTTTGAACATTTATCGACTTACCTATAAGTGGGAATAATCCAAAAAGTCCCCAAAGGCTGAAACATCCAAGATTGCAAATTAAAATTATGACATATGGCATTCTTAGTCCCAAAAGGAGCTTGGGGCTTATTGCACTACTACACAAGTGGAAAACAAGTGATAAAGTGAAAAAGTCCTTGAAGGCCTAAAAAGGTATGATAATGTCTATTCCACAAATGTTACTCCATGTGTTATAAGGAGGATTGCCTAGCATAGAAAGGATACATTTGTGTTTTCCCTCTCTTTTGTGAATAAGGATCAAATAATTAATGGGAGTAGGTGGTGATTAACCATTGGGATTTGGAGCATTAATGGTAACCTTAATCTTTAACTATAAGGGATTATAACTTATGTATTTGTTTTCATCATAAAATTACCCTTTGCATTTAGAACATGTGTTCATGCTTTTAAATTATTTGTATGCCCTAGTTAAGTGTAGTGTAAGAACATGATTACAATGAATTCTTCAAAATCCTTTAGATTACAGTGTGTGTGGCTATCCATATTAAGAATAAAATTTCCCATTTACTCATTTTTATGTGTTCTTTAAGAGGAGTCAAGAGATAGTTTGAGCGTTGTTTAAGTGATAATTTTGTTTGGTATTGAGATATTACACTAAAGATCTAGGGAAAGATGGGAACATCTTCAACATCACTAAAGGGCAGCATTATTTATTTTCCTAATGGAATCCAAGACACAAATGTTTTAAGGGTTCGATTTCTTGACTCTATTGAATGTTTTTTAGTGGCCTAACCCTCTCCCAATTGTCTCCAACCTCAACATGAGCTACATGGTCCCTATGGTAGCATTATCTTTGGCTATGCCATATTCTAAGCTAGTTATTATTTGTGTCAAAGTTTATCACCTAGACACTAGGACTATCTTGGATGGAAGTCAATCAGTTGTATGTTCATTCACACCTTAGGCCCTCAACAGCATGCTCAAAATTCCTACCCAACTTGAGAGTATCACACTTTGGAGGAATACCAATAATACACAGATGAAAATGATAAGGTGGAATGGGATATTATGAATTCTTGTTGGCCCTCAAAACCAAAACCTAATAGAGTTCAGGGAGTTACCCCAATATATGAACACTATGACTGCCCAAATCTATGACAAGCCCACTGAAGAGAAATTTGAACCATGGATATTCTTAATCCTAATTTGTGTGTTGGAGGGAAGGAAGAGATTGGACTTAGAAACTATCCTGAGTGACAATTGGCATAATCAAATGATTCAACTTTGTAGTACCATTTTTTTGAAAATAAGCATTCACAGGTAATTTTTATATGTCCTTTTATTTAATGTATATCCTAGTGCACAACAAGACCTTCCAAAGGCTCATCAAGAACCTTTTAGGAATGAGGATATATGAAGTATTCCTTCAAGTTAATTTAAAGGGGTTTAAGAATAACTTTTGTAGAGTTCATAATTGATTCTTTACACTATGATTAGTGTCTTCTTCCCCTTAACAAGCCTAAAAAAAATGACTAAGATAGCCTAGAATGTAATTGATAAATATGGTGCCTCATTAATTCAATTTAGGACTTTTACTACATCAAGGTCAGTGGTTACTCAGGGTCTCTACATAAGTTGTTAAGGTACATGGATGACAAAGTTACAAAAATGGAATTGAGTAGGCAAATGGTGCATCTAAAGAGATTATTGCTTCCATGAAGATCAATAACCCTTTTAAGTTTCTAGTGGAGATAGGATACTACCCATGCCCTTCTCTTGCTAGAGTGAAATGATTAGAACAATAAATGGGTTATTATAATATTGACAAGATGTCACCCATGGAAAATTATGATATTATATGGTTAGTAAATACAACAAGAAATGTGATCCTTCATAGTCACACTGTGAAGATATATGGTCCGATTGGACTACTGAAGAAGATGTTAGGAAACTACACTTCATGAGATTGATGGTAAAGGAGGTTGTTACCTACAAAATTTCTCCCATCCCTAATGATATAGAACATGACAAGATGACATTGGTTGGTGTGCATATGAAACCAATGTTGAGGCTCAACCTATATCACAGGTAGATTTTAGTATCAAAGAGAATGATTCTATTTCATGAAGGGATTTTTTGATGATGAGAAGAACCTTCAAGTGGTTGAAGGAATAATGGGTTGACCTAGGTTCCTATGATACCCCTACCCTCTAATAACATAGATAGGTTATAGAGATGAAAGGTTCCCTTTTAGCATACACATGCAATCTTTCGAAACTAATGGCACAAGAAAAAGGCAAAGGGAAGTGAAAGGTTCATGATATCCATTTCACCAAAGCAATTGACATAGAATCAATAATCGCATCACAATCCAAAGTAAGGATATAATTTTCTATGTTAATAAGCCTAGAAAAAACCTAGGATCAAATTACCGTAGGGAAAGTTTAGTTGGCCAATGCTAGCCATATATCCATTGCAACTAACAGAGTCCTAGATATGCTAGTGATTTTAGTAGCTACCATGTAATTGATCTAGTTATTACCTCACATGCCACACAAATAATAAGAAGTAATTGATTCCTACCAAAAAAGTACACAAGAAAGAGGGGAGGAGAAGGAGAGGTAGAATAGCCTAGGCAAAAGAGACCTAAGAAAATGTTGAAACCTGTATATAAGAGTCCCAAGAAGAGGAATATTACATTGAAATATGTTCTTTCCAAGGAAGCCTCCATGAAGAGAAAATAAGATCAATCTTCATATGCCCAAAAAGTAATTGAGATGAGTAATGATGAGGATCTGGATGAGGTAAGACCTATCATCCAGTTAATAAAAGGTAGTGTGCATTCACTCCCCCTCAAGTGAAGATGGGGAAAGGAACTCCAAGGGAAAGGCTACAGGCCCCAGTGAATGCCCTGGT
This sequence comes from Torreya grandis, assembly GCA_037957365.1. Classification (NCBI taxonomy): domain Eukaryota; kingdom Viridiplantae; phylum Streptophyta; class Pinopsida; order Cupressales; family Taxaceae; genus Torreya; species Torreya grandis. Next base: position 2,162,110 of record JARHVA010002983.1, on the reverse strand, counting down.
GGTAGGATTTCTTGCTAAACATGATCCATTAAGAGTAAAGGATGGAGGTAATGAGGAGGATATATTGACCTCAAATGATCCTATATCCTTTGAATATGTTGTATAAGTTAGAGTTGAGGAGGTTACCCAAGATTAATCACCTCATGAGAAAGAGACATTTTCTTTAGAAATAGAGGCATTTTTTGAAACTGTCATCACTCAATCACCAAGCTAGAACAAAGTTGATGGAATTGAGGACACTCAAGAATTTGGTAGGAAGAATGGGAAAGAGCCTAATCATAATTACCAGGTCCCCATGGGTAATGTAGAGGTGGATTAATATAAGGATAACAAGTAGATATCAAGGTATTACTGAGTGTCATTTCCCCTCCAAATGTATCAATCCCAATGCCAATGGAGAATGTAAATATAGAATAAGGTGGGGAAATAAATCTATAAATGAATACCCCCACTCATTTAGAGGAAAATAAGGAATCCGATCAATTCAATAGAGATGTTGAGGAAGGTGTCTCAGGGGATACCATTTTAATTTAATTACCTTTGAGTTTCCTTCCTCACATCAAGGTTGATGATCTAACCTGTAACAAGGGTCCCAAGGCCATGATTGGTGGAGAGTTGCCTAAAGGTGATAGGGAAATTACCACAGCCTCCTCTACTCAGAAGGTTCAATCTAACAAGGAATGTGAAATGTTTTAAAAACCTTCCATCTAGTCTATAGAATAGGGGAGCTTCATTGATAAATTTCTCATGGAGTCCTATTATCCTGAGTTAGATTTTGATGTTTTAGAGTAGGTCAAATAAAACCTAGAAAGAGAATGAGGAGCCAACAAAGGGGATGAAAAGTATTAAAAAAGTGACAAGGATACTAAGTAGTTTGTGATAAGTCCATAACCCACTCCTATGACATTCCCTTTACCAAATTCTCCTCTAATACCACTAGTTGCTATTTTAAATCCTACATTAGTGTCCACTATGCCAATGGGATTTCAAACTAGACCCCTTCTCTGATTGAAGAGTAATTTAAAGAAAAGAAGGGTATTTTGAGAAATGTTTGGGATATGTATGAAATGAATATTGCCCAAGTGTATAAGGCCAAACCCTCAAATAATCCCAAGTCACTTACCAGGACTACATTTAATGATGTAAAAGAAAGGAATGTGAAAATAACTATTCCCCCTCTTGGTGTGTTGAAGAAGGATGCTTCCCTTAAGAGATACATAGTTTAAAAATATGATCTAGGGGAGCCTTATGTAAATGAAATGAATCACAACTCACAAGGTTTTGCCAACATGGTGTCCCACATGATGGACAAATATAAAGTCACCATGAAGGAGTTGAAAGCCGAGAAGCAGGCCATGATCTAATATTTGTGAAATTTACTGAGTGAGACAAAGGTAGTAAATATAAATTCCATTAATGCTCCAAACCTTCCTCTCTTCACCATGGGATAACTATATTTCAACCAAATTGATGAGTTAAAATATAGAGGGTGGGCTACTGAGGAATGGAAAGAATATTTGAGTACCAAGACCAAAGAAATTATGCATTCAACATTATAATAGTTTGATGATATTATGGATAATAAGGGAGAATGTGACACCTAGATGTTTACTTACAATGTAGATATAAAGAATTGGTAAGAGATTCAAGCCAAGGTGGGTGAAATATGAAATATGTGCACAAAACACATTAGTGGTGGAGAAGATAATCTCTTTTGATGATTACAAAAATATCAAAGAATATCAATTAGAAATAAAGCATTAGTTGATGATTCTCAAGGAGGAAATCTTTGATTCTTTTATTTGAAGGAAGAAGATCAGTCTCTCAAGATTACAGCAAAATAAATAGATGTTACCTTCAAAAAAATGGTAAACCTTGGGGGTGCAAGTGATTTAATGGAAGAAATAATACTCAATGCTCTAAAAACCATCATTGATTCACCCCAAGGAGCCTTTCATGCCCACAAGATAAGGCATTAGGTATCACATGAAAAGGATTGTGACCAACTCAAAGCACTCATTAGGCATAGGCAGGCCATGCTTTAGAAGGTTGCCACCTAGTTTAAATAATACAACACCAAGTTAAAATACCAAGTAGGCTCAGATCAAAAGGATATCACCTTTATGGTTAACAGATATACTAATTATAAGAACATGTTGGTGAGGGATTTGGTTATCAACTTTACTTTTGTATCTTGACCCAATGTTTTAGTTTATCCTCATTTATAACCACTCCTTTCATTTCTTCCCTTTTCTTTCCTTTCTCTTTCTTCTTCTTCTTGTTTTATCTTGTTTCCAATTAGGAAACTATTGTACCTTTCTATTAGTGGCACATCCCATTTAAAGATATTTCTTGTATAATCATTTGACTATGAAAAGCATGTTTTATGTTTATTGTGCAAGTAGAAAAAACTTTGCTTTTGTCTCTTGAGAGATTATCCTCCATGTGTATAAATAAAAATATTCTTCCATAATGGAGTATCATTTTTGTCATAATCATGGAATCATGAACACAAATCTAAAGAATCATCTTTTTTACAATAGACTCTAAGCCCATGAAATAATTTTCTAGCTGGAGCATATTTAGGAATGTGCCAAGCTTAGCTAAAATTATATAAGTAAAGGGGGTTTCTTCCTTTACAAAGGTTGTCTAATTTTTGAGTCTAAAGCTATAGCTTAAGAGAGTTTTCCTTATGTGATTATTTGGTGCCAATTTGATTTCTATTATAAAATCATTGACAATCTTTGAGAACATTCAAAAAGCTTCCCTTTCTACATAATTGTTTCACATAGTGTTCTGTTATATATTTTATTTTATCTTTGATTTAGTTGATAAAAGAAATATATTCATGTTTTATTTTATTTATTTTTGTTGAAGTACAATGTTCTATTTTACATGCTTGGTAGATTGGTTATCTAATGTTTTTTCCTCATGGTAGTCATTTATGGTCTACAAAAAGAGTATAGAATCATTTCTATTTTTTGAAATTTGGGAACAAAACATTGATAAAAATTTTAATGGTAATCCTAGGCTAATGAATTTCATTGGATGGAGTTCTTAAAGGGTTATTTTTACTATTTCTTATAATTTTTTTTGGATCATTTATGCATAATTTTAGTTTAACTATTCTTAAACTGAACACCATTTATTGTTGAACATAGTATAGCTATTGTGTGAACTTCTATGTGCTCATTTAATTTTTTTCCACACCTTATCTATCACTTAAATAAGTATGGGTTTACTCTATCTCACCCTAGAAATATACATTTTTGCACATTATAAGTATTGTTTGCCTTGCAGATGCATAAGATCTCACATATTTAAAATATGTTCATTGTGCGTGCTTTAAATCCTAGTGTTATAATCTCTCATTTATTCCCTATTGTCTGAAATAATTATCAAAATGAAGATTACACTTACACATTTATCTATCTTTAGTATCTTGTGTATGATGTCAAGCATTTGTTCATTTCACATGACAACCCTTCTGAGGTGTAGTGTACAATTTTGGTTATGCTTCAGTCATATTTTCCCATTTTGTACCAAAAATCCTCATGAAAATTGAAGTGAAAAATTCCTTTATGTGAGAAATCTACCTGAGTAGGTCCTCTCATCTTGGATTAGGAAGAGAAAAAAGTAGTAGGGAACTAACCATACCCTTTTTAGGTGTCTCCCAATCATTTTCTTCATTATATCCTCTGTAGATGTTAAACCCTTCCCCAACCATAATGACATTTTATTGCTTTCTCCTCTTAGTTATCCATTCTTCTCAAGTATGCAAGGTTGAACATTAGGGGTGTACAAATAGGAACCAACACTTTTCTAGTACCATTTTCAAGGACATATTTTGTTAACTTTGTTACGGGGACATGCTTGCAGAAGTGCTATAGTGTTTTATTTATTTCACTCTATGCTGCTACCATAATGAGTTGTTCATCCTTGGTTCATTGACATTTTTTCATCATTTTTTGGTGACTCTACTAGGAATGTTCACCACTACTTTGCAAGAAGTTACTTAATATTCTTGAAGTTGTTTCTAATGTCTAAGGGTTGGTATCTCATCAGTTGTTGTGTATAGCTCTATTTTTTTGTATTCTAAAAGTCTTGATTTTAGTGGTGACTCCATTATCTCAATGTTTAAATATTAGTGCCTACTATATGTCCTCTTCTTTATTTTGAAGTGTTTTCTCTATATCTATAAATTTGGAGGGTACTAGGTCTTCCTTTAAGAGGGGTCCATAATAATAGCTTATCCCTAAGTTAAAAGTTTTGTTCAAAAGATAACAAGTGTGGAAACATATTGTGGGGGATAGATTAGGCAATTATGTAAGACTTGATGAGTTCATCCCCAATTATATTTACCCCCTTTTATCTAATATCCTTTTTGTTAAAGGATACCAGAGTGCTTTAGATAACTTTGAGCTCCTTGGGAGTCAAGCTTCTTCTTCACAATGAAGTATTTCCCCTCTTTCTAGGCCATTAAGAATTCACTCTATTTCACCTCCTTAAATTCATCCACACAGTCCCCATTCTCAACCATCTCCTAATTCAGCTTCATTTTTATATTTAGAAATGGGAAACCATGACCTGAGAAGAAGGATGTTTAATGTAAACAATGATAATGATGGAAAATATGATCAAGGCTTGGCTAATAGCCATAGAAAATTTATGATCCCAAGGTTTAGACATATTAAATTTAATGGTACACCTAGTTTCCATAATGACGTCCCTATGATGATTATAAATGTACTACCTAATTTTGAAGGGAATAACGTAGTTTTTGGGGAACAATATTTGAAAGCCTTCTTGAATGTCATCAAATATTATGAGATAGATATAGAAGTATATGTATAAAACTCTTTGTGAAAAAACATGAGGATGAGCCCCAATAATGGTTCAAATCCCTCCATGATAGATCCATAGAGACATGGAAATCTATGATTGATGCATTTAAGATGCAATATGGTGATAGTATAGATCCTAAATTCTTGCTTGTTGAGTTTGAGAACCTCAAGAAGAATCTTAATTAGTATGTGAAGGAATTCAATTATAGATTCAATAAGGTATTGAGGAGGCTACTAGAAGACATCAGGCCTAGTGGTTTTGTTTCTTTGATTAAGTATTATGATGCACTAGACAAGAAAGAAGACTATTATCTAAAAAAAAGGGTCGCACAAATATAAGGATGGCTTTCAATTTGGTTATCAAAATAGAAAATAATATCAAAGTTGTGGGTAAGGCTCTAAAAAAGAGGGCTAATATAAAGTTGGTGAATCGTTAAATTCCTCAATTCTCCAATAAGAGTATAGGCCTAGAGGAAATGGTAAATAATCTAGCCACTGCAGTGAAAGAGATCTCTTACAAATTGGATAGAACTAAAAAGGGGTTGTCCCAAGGTCTTTCTAACCATGATGATAGGAGAGATCATAAAAGAAATGAAAAGAACAATCCCCAAGATTAGGGTCAAATAAGTCCACCTTTCTAAACCAAGAATAATGATAAGGTAAAAAGCCTAGCAAGGGATGACAAACATGAAAGAAACCAGAACCGAGGAAGTGGAAGGGAGGTACTGAATCTTTTAGCTATAAAAATTAACATAGTTGATTGTGACATTGACTGGTGTGATAAATGTTTCCTCCCTCATCCCGCTTGTAAAATATCTAGTGATGGTAGTCAAGATGTAGGTGGTTTTGAAACTACATATGATGAAGATGACATCTACATTGTTGAATTCTAAGAAATGGAGAGTTACACCTTTAAAGAAGTTGTGAGTGCCTTAATTGTCCCTGATTATGAGGATACCTCAATGTATGAACATTTTACTTTCTAATTTGATGAACCAAATTTGATGGTTTCTTCTCCATCATTAGAGCTAATTAGTGATACCACTACTCAAGCATTATTGAGAGCAAGTGAAAAGGTACGGATACCATCCCCAAGTTTTATCTATGTAATAGACATGATGAATGAGTATGAGTTACCAATTCATGACTTTGATGTTTATAATATAAATGATGAATGAAAAATATGGATACTCTCTTTGATCAGTTGAGGACTGGTAGTTGATGATCCACACAATAATTGCCAAAGAAAAGGAGTATAATTTGAGAAGTAAGGACAAAAATGCTCCCCTAAAAGATAATGAATCTATTTCTCCTAATTTAGAGACTAGGGAGAAAGTGACAACAAGGAATAAGGAGGCCCAAGGTTGGACCAAGCCTAGTCTTGCAATGTATAGTGTCAAACCAAGAAGTACCTAGGACAATAATCAAAATCCTTTGTTGTCTAGCATTCCCTAGAAGGATGAACCTAAGAATGTTACTCCTCTTGTTTCTTTTTCCTCGAATATTTAAGGATGTATCCCAAATGAAAATATTATAAGATTACCTACTAATACTCCTTTGTCCAAATATAATATTTGTGATGTGGACTATGTATTTAGTCAACTAAATGTCACAATACCCTTTATGGAATTGTTTTGAATTCTAGAGCATAGGAAAAGACATTTTGAGTATTTGGGATTCATAAATAAAGTCATTGCCAATGAAATTATTGAAGCTAACCTTCCTCTCACTCTCCTTGTAGATGGTGAAAATACCTCAGGATCTCTAGAATGTCTCCTGGAGCTATACTTAGGAATAACATTTGTGGAGAGTAAGATGGATGTTGACCCATTCTATACCACCCTAATAATTAATGGACTAATTATCGACAAATAATTTTTGAATTTGGTACATCTTGTAATATCATGTTGCTGGTTATGATGAATGAACTTTTCATAAGGATAACTACAACTTATGGATGATGCCTCACCATGAATTTTAGAAAATTAATTGATGTTGGCATGATTAAAGGACTAGTGGTGAAACTCGCATAATAGCCTGATAATTTTTTTAGTATGGATGTCATTTTTGTATACTATCTACCAAAATGGGGTATGTTGCTATCCAAAAAATGGGCTACTAGTATTGGGGGTACTGTTTAGATGGATCTATCCTATGCCACTATAAATTTAGATGGGAAAATATTTTGCCTAAACTGGGATCCACAAATGCTTCATGTCTTAGAATATCTAAGGTACTAACTAAATGAGATGTTATATGTAGATATGAACATTTGGAATTTTATAGGGAGTGTTAAATACATAGAGCTACCTCCTGAATCTGGCATCAAGGATCAAGAATCCATATGGACAATGCATTTTGATGGAGCATGTTCAAACATCAAAAATGGGGTTAGGTTTATAGATACTATTTCTAATTGGAATTCAGGTGCATAAATAATATTGTGGAATATTAAATGCTCCTGATTGGCCTCTAAATCACCCATGACTGCAAAGGTACCAAGACTACCTAGCAAGAAAGAAAATAAATCATTCATCATGTTATTAAAAAGGTAAAAATACTACCTAGCATGGTCATATTTAGAGTTGAAGGCTTATAGAGAAGATTTGTTTTTACAAGTTATTCCCCTTCAACCTAATGTAAAACCATTTTTCCAAAAATAGTGACTTGTCAATCCCATCTTAGCTACTAAAATGTAGGAAGAATTGAAAAAATTAATGGATGGTTTGATCATTCAACCCATCAGGTATTCATTTTTGGTGGAAAATTTAATCCTTTTTAGAAATAAAAATAAAGACATCTAGCTCTTCGTTTATTTCCAAAACTTAAACAAGGATTCACTAAAGGAAAATTAGCCATTGCCTAACATGGACAACATGCTCCAAGATGTCATTAGGTCTAAACTATTATCAACTTTGGATGGCTATTCTAGATATAACTAGGCATAGCAAAGGAATTTGCGAGGTTGAAGACTTCTTTCACTACCCTGTGGGACACCTATGTGCATGTTTGAATGCCTTTTGGTTTGATGAATGTAGGTGATACTTTCTAATGATTGATGGATGTATCTTTTTTGGGATTGATTAACCAATTCATTATTGTATACTAGGATGATTTTACAATGTACTCCAATAATAGAAGTGACCATTTAACACATTTGGAATAAATGCTTATCAAACACATGGAATTTGGAATTTACCTCAATCCAAAAAAATTCTATTTTGGAGCACAAAAGGCAAAATTAATGGGACACATTGTGTCTCAATAAGGTGTCATGATAGACCCTAAAATAGTGGAGGCCATTGATAAAGTAGCTATCCCATAGACCAAGAAAGGTATTGAAATTTTTTTAGCCAAATTAATTTCATTAGATAGTTTATTTTCAAAGTTTTAAATATTACTCTACCTATCAGTTCAATGTTAAGGAAAGATCAAAATATAAAGTAGGATTAGAAGACCACCTAGTTTTTTCAAGATATAAAAATAGATTTTAAAATTTCCCTAGTGCTTGCTAGTCTTGATTATATAAAGGATTTCCAAATATTTTCATTTTCCTCTACACATACTATTGTCGTAGTGTTACTACAAAATAATGATGAGGGTCATGAGCAGCCAATTGACTTTCTTATAAAGGCACTAAATAGATATGAGCTAAGATATAACATAATGGAGAAGCAAACCTTTGCTCTTTTAAAGGCCATCAAGTGGTTTAGATCTTAGATTTTGAGCTCAAAGATTGTGGCCTATGTTCCTCACACTAGGGTGAAGGACATCTTGACTCAAAATGAATCTACTAACAAAAGGTGTCAATGGGTTAACAAACATAAATAATATGACTTATAGATTAGAATACTAAGTTGGTTAATGCCATGGGTATAGCTAAGCTAATGATAGAAGTAAATTTATAGGCCGTGGAAGTGAATAATGTAGAAAGAGTGGTTGATAACCTTAAATCTAAGTGCAACCAATCTCCATGGTATAAATATATAGTCTATAATCTGAAGATTTTGAATTTTCAATCCCATTTAGATAAAAATCAAAGGAGGACATTGAAGCTAGTATCCCAAAAGTATCTTTTATTACCAGATGACCTACCTTGGAGGAGTCTAGATGGTGTTATTCTATGTACCTAGGGATATTATATTATATTGTATATGGGTTGATGGAGATCCTGACATGTGGCACACAAGGCCGACCATTACCCAATGCACTAATTCCACAAGTTATTCCATTATAATATATTAGACCCATGTAACTACTAAGGGGGATGTGTGTTACATGTTTCCATCTCCATCAACCCATATATGATAATATATAATATCCCTAGGTATATAACAATTATCATGAGATATTTAGTGGAAAGTTATATCTCTTCAATGATTACAAAGATTCATAGTGTTGTGTGTGGTTGTCACTTTGCTACTAAAGTCATTACACACAAAATTTTGAGGGACGTGTATTGGTGGCCCACATTAATCAAATATGTTACTATCATGATAAGGAGGTGTGAAGAATATTAACAGTTCTCTGGAAGAATGAAGGCATCTAGATCACTTCCATTACAATCGGTCTCTTTTGAGGAACATTTAAGGCAATGGGAAATAGATTTCATGGTTAAAATATTAGATGCCTCAAGTGCTAGTCACAAATGGATCCTAGTGGCTACCGACTACTTCATAAAATATGTTGAACAAATCCCAACTAAAAGGTCAACCCACTAGGTAGTCATCAATTTCTTGTTAAATAATGTAATTTGTAGATTTGGCATTCTAGTCAAAACTATGTGTGAGAATGGTATGTCCTTTATAGACAAAAAATAAGTGCATTATGTGAAGATTATGTGATTGATTTCACATATTCCTCGAATCACAATCCACAAGGAAATGAGTAGGCCAAGTCTAGAAATAAGAATTTTTTAAAGAACGTTAAAAGGACTTTAGATGCCAACAAGAGAAAATGGTGTGAATAGTTGAAGTTTGTTGTCTGGGTAGACAAGCTGAATTCAAAGAGATCTACTGGGAAAATCCCCTTTGAGATTATTTATGGAACTCAAGATATCATTCCCTTGAATCTACATTTGCCCACTTACCAATTCATGAAACAAATAGCTGAGACTGAAGAAGAAATGAATGACTATGAATAAAGAATTAACTAAATTATTGATCTTGATGAGTCTTGAAAACAAGCTCATGAGAGGTATGTAAAGTTCAAAGAGCATCTCAAAAGGATATTTAACAAGAACGTCACCCCAAGAGCTTTTTAGCTCAGTGATCTATTTGTACTTTTGGATAGAAACACAAGGACAAAAGAAAGGATGGTAAATTTGATTCCCTATGGATAAGTCCCTACATTATTGATTATTAGATAGGGAATCATACATTGTATCTCAGAGATATTGATGGAGATATTTTAGAATTTCCAATTAATGGTAGACATCACAAGCATTTTCTAGATTGAGCTTATGTTTACCTTTGTATATATGTATATGGTGTGTGATCTTTTCTATCTTTGTGCCTTATTGTGATTCATGTCTGTATAGTTTGAGTCTTTCATTTCATTTATTTTATTTTTGGATGACCTCTTATCACTATGATTACCCATTATATGTGTTTTCTATGCTTCTATGATGAAATTCTTTGACTCCATGGCTCAATGGATAGGTAACTGATATGGTGTTCTATATGTACCCACTAGGGGTATCCATCCCCAAGAAAGATCCTATGTTAGTGCCTAAAATTCCACTAGAATAATTGGGCCCCTATCAATAAAATTCCCTTGTCCAAATTGAATGAGTGTCAATTTTTTAGTCGCTTGCCCCAGTCCTTGAAAAAGATTGTAATACATGTTTGTAATTAATCATGCCCTTTATCTTGATTTTTCCAAGTGGGAAGTATTCTTCTAATCCTTGCTAATTTCTTGAAGGGCACTTCCTAAAGATAGAATGTACTCTCGATATCTCTAAGGGAATCATTAAATGTTGATTAAATATCCCATGGTAGGAGAGTTTGCAGTAAGAATAAAAACGTATAACCAAGCTTTTACCTATGCTTGGATTTGTTGCTTTGTGTTCAAAAGGGAGGTTTATAGGGGCCTAAATGAAATTATTGAGTTACACTTGATATGTTTTGATGATCAAGGTGAGAAATATCCTGATGAACCTAATGAATGACATATGTGTATCTCGAAGGGCTTATATAAATATTTTGGGGGTAAAAAGGATCTTGTACCCTTCCTCAAATAAAGAAAGCTATTAAAAAAGATAAAAATTGATAGGAGTCTGAACTCACATCTAAGTTAGACATGTGGCAGATTCTTGGGGATTTGGGTATTTCAAGCCTTTCTTAAAAATTGTCCCACTTAACTTTTGGTGGGTAGGTGCTAAAATTTGCCAAGGCCCAAATATACAAACTTATAAGAAAAAAGTGATGCAACATGGTATCTCCTTAGGGTTTTCTCTCTTTTATCCCCATTCCGAAGATTGTCCCACTTACCTCTTGGTCAGCATAATCCAAAAAGTCCTTGAAGGCTCAAATGCCTAAGCTTGTAAAGTAAAATTATGACACATGGAATTCTTAGTCCCAAAAGGATCTCAGGGCTTATTACATCACTACACCAATTAAAAACAACAAGTGAGAAAGTGCAAAAGTCCTTGAAGGCCCAAAAAGGTATCATACGGTATGTTCCCCTCATTTCACTCCACATAATGTTAGGGGGATATCTTAGCATAAAAGGGAAACATTAATGTTTTCCCTCTCTTTTTTTAATAAGGCTTAAATAATTAATGAGAGTAGGTAGTGATTAGTCATTATGGTTTGGAGCATTATCTTCAACCAAAAGGGATTATAACTTAGGTATTTGTTTTCATTATAAAATTACCCTTTGCATTCAAATATTATGTTCATGCTTTTGAATTAGATTTTTTCCTAGCTAAGTGTAGTGTGAGAATGTGATTACAATCAATTCTTTACAGACCTTCAGATTCTAATGTGCATGGTTATCCTAATTAAGTAGTAAGTTTCCCATTTTCTACTTATGTTGTGTTCTTTGAGAGGAGTCAAGAGATAGTCTTAGGGTTGTTCAACTGATAAGTTTATTGGTATTGAGATATTGCACTAAAGATTTAGGGAAAGATGGAAACATCTTTGACATCAATGAAGGGTAGGATTATTTCTATTCTTGATGTAATATAAGACATGGATACTCAAGGGTTATATTTTGTTGATCTATTTAATGTTTTGCAGTGGCCTAACCCTATCCAAGCTATTTCCATAATTGGAATGAGCTACATGGTCCCTACAAAAACATTCCTTTTAGCTACCCCATATCCTAACCTGGTTATTTATTATGCTAAAGTTAATCTCCCAAACACTAGGACTATCTTGGATGGAAGTTAATTGGTTGTATGATCATTCACCTTGAGGCCCTCAACATCATGATAATAATTCCTCCCTAACCTGAGAGTATCACACTTACTTTTTAGGAGTGCCAAAAATATGAAGAGGAAAATGACAAGGTGGTATGGGATATTATGAATTGTTGTTGGCTTTCTATTGAGAGGGAGAAGGTCTCTCAAATGTCAAAAAACCTAGTGCTGATAGAGTTTAGTGAGTTACCCCAATACATCATCACCATGATTGCTCAAATCTATGGTATGCCCAGTGTAAAGAAATTTAAACTATGGATGTTTTTAATTCTAATCTACATGTTTAAGGGAAAGAAGAAACTAGACTAGGCAACTATCTTTAGTGATAATTTTCATAATCAAATGATGTAGCTTCATTCTGCCATTTTTTAAAATAATAATTCATAGGTATTTTTTATATGTCCTTTTAGTTAATGTATAGCCTAGTCCACAAAATGACCTTCCAATGGTTCACCAAGAACCTTTCACGAATGAGGATATATGAAGTATACCTTGAAGTTACTTTAGAGGGGTTTAATAATATTTTATAAATTTTTTAAAAGGGATAATTTAATATTATAATGAGTGTAAACATCCCCTTAAGAATCCTCTACTGAATGACTAGGATAACCAAGAACGTAAGTGATCAATATGGTTCCTTGTACATTCAATTTCGGAGTTTTACATACATCAGGGTTAGTGGTTACTTGGGGTCTCCACATAAGTTTCTAGGGTATGTTGATAACAAAGCTACAATAATAAAATTTAATAGGCAAATGGTGCATCTGCACAGGATTTTTTCCAAGAAAATCAATAACCCTTTCAAGTTTCTAGTGGAGATAGGATACTGGAGAGTCTTTAGGAATGTGCCAAGCTTAGCTAAAATTGTATAAGTAAATGGGATTTGTACCTTTAAAAAGGTCAGTTAATTTTTTAGTGTGAATTTATAGCTTAATAGAGTTTTCCCTATGTGATTTTCTGGTTCCAAATTGATCTATATTGTAGAGTCATTGGTAAGCTTTAAGAACATTAAAAATGTTTCCTTTGTTATAGAATTTTTTCACATAGTGTTCTATTATATAATTTTCAAGACATTATATTTTAGCTTTGATTTAGTTGATGAATGAAATCTACTCATGGTTTATTGTTCCTTCTTTTTGTTGAAGTACAATGTTCTATTTTACATCCTTGCTAGATTGGTTATCTAATACATTATTCTTTATGGTAGTCATTTAGGGTCTAAAACTAGAGTATAAAATCATTTCTATTTTTTGAGATTTAGGAATAGAAAATTGATAGCCTTTTTGAGGGTAGTCCTAGGCTTATGAATTCAACTTGATGGAGTTATTAAAGGCTGATTTGTAATATTGATTAAAAACTTTTGAGAATCATTTATGTATAATTTTTGTTTATCTATTCCTAAAGTGAACAACATTTATTGATGAAGATAGTATAGCTATTGTGTGAACTTCACTACGCTAATTTACTAGTCATCCACACCTTATCCATCATTCAAATAAATATGGTTTTACCCTATCTCACCCTGAAAATAATATGTTGTTGCATATTATAAGTATTGTTTTCCTTGTAGATGTATAAGATCTCACATATTTTAAATGTGTTCGATATGCATGTTTTAAATCCTAATGATCTAATCTATCACCAATTCCCTATTGTATAAAATAGTTATCAAAATCAATATTTCAACCACACTTTCATCTGTCTTTAGTATCTTGTATATAAATAAGACATTTATGCATTTTGTATTATTTGCATTTCATGTGACAACCCTTATTAGATGTAGTGTACAAGTTTGGTTATGCTTCAATCATATTTTACCCTTTCATACTAAAACACCTCATGAAAATTGAAGTTTAAAACTTCTTTATGTGAATAATCTACCTCAATAGGTCCTCTCACCTTCGTTCAGGTAGAGCCAAAAGTAACAAGGAACTAACCATACCCTTTGTAGGTGCCTCCCAGTCATTTTCCTCATTCAATGCTTTTTAGATATTAAACCCTTCCCTAGCCATAATGACATATTAGTGGTTTTTTATCTCAATTTTCCATTATTCTCAAGTATTCAAGGTTGAATGTTAGGGGTGTACAAATGGGAACCAACAATGCCTTTTACTAATCTCTTTGCAATACACCACCTCTTGAGGGAAAATATCCTTATTTTTTTCCTTAACATTGTGATAATGTACTAGTTATAATTTATTTTGTGTGAGTTTTCATATATATCCTATTATTTAATTTTACTAGGTATTTTTACTTATTCTTTTATATTGATATTGAAAAGCAAAACAAATATTAGTTTTAACTATATTGCAAGTGGAGGATGAGACATGTTATTGATGATAACATTTTTGTATTACAAATTTATTTTCAGGATGTAATGTTGTTGATATAAATATTCATGATGAATATAATGAGGAATAATCTCAAAAACATTGTACAAATGTGTATGAATTTGTTGATGATTATCAAATTTGTGAATCTCAATATGATGATGAATAAACTGGTGAAGACGAAGATGATGAAGCTAACAAAGATGAAGTAAAAGTAATTTAAAAAGTTGAAGGTGATATATAATATAATGATTTGAATATCCCATTATAGATATGTATATATAATGAATGAAATGTTCCAATTTGTGGATATATAGAATAGAAAATAAATGAAGAAATACTTGATTGAAATCAATAAACATAAAAAGTAATAGTTTAGTGTTAAATATATATTTTAAGTTAAATAATTAAATATATAAAATTAACATTAATATTAATATTACATATTTAAATTTAAGGAAAAATATTTTAATGTATAAATAATGTAATAAGTATTATTTTTTTTATACCTTTACATAAAAAATTACATAACATATCACCAAAAAAATACGTATGATGCAACTTATGTTGGGTTTACACTATTGAAAAAGAAAAATAAATTAAAAATAAAGGGCCCTCCAAATTCATATTCAATTAATGTCTTTAAAGAGGAGATTGAGACAAGGAAAAAGAATAAAAAAAATAAGGATAAAGAAAGACAAAAATGGAGAAATTAATAGACATGAGAATGTAAAAGGTGTAAGACCAAATAAAATGAGAAAGAAATAAACATTAAGAAAAAGGGAAAAGTGATAGATTCAAAGAAAAAATAAGAGTAGGATAAATATGACTTTATAACAACAAATTTTCAAGGTAATGTAATACTAAGAGTAAGGATAAGGAATACTAGAAATCAAAGAGTAGATCCATTAAGCTAGGAAACTGAAAATTAAAGGTATACAATTTTTTAATTTTATTGATTAATTTATTTGAACCTACAAAATTACCTAGGAAAAACCTCAAAAAAAATAGAGAAACCATTTAAATAAAATTGCAAAAAACTTTAAGAAGTATACAATAGGATTAAAACCCTTACAAATGCAAATAACTCTAGTTTTACTTGCATCATAACTTGAATGCAGGTTGTTTGATGAAATTCATTGTAGCATTTATAATTTATCTACTTTTATTTATATTATTTTATTTTTTTTCAATTTGTCTTCCTCTCTTTTCTTACATATTTGAAGATTTTATGCAGTTTATTTAATGAAATTCATAGCAATATCTCTGGTTTCTTTATTTTTATTTGCATCTAGCTTGAAATAAAATTGGTTGACAAAATTCCTAATTTTATTTCTTCTATTTACTTAAATATTTTTATATATCTTTGTGAAAATAAAATATTTATAAACACATTCTTATGTTATGATTTAGTTTTAGTGAAGATATGTTGGTGAATCATCACATAGGGAAAGTAAAAATAAATGAGGTTATACATTTCTATGATGATGCATAGAGAATAAAAATTCCATGGTATTATCAATGTAAATAATGGTAAACATCATCGTCAAATTTATTTGGATATTTTATTTACAAAAGTTATGATGCGATGTATGTCAGCCAAGATATAAATGCATCACTCATAAACTTTGTTATATCAAATTTTAGAATAAATCTATAGTTATTTGCTCTACTTCATCATGCTTTATATTTTAATAAATCTATTTTATGTTAATCCAATCTATTATCGTGGTTTTTGACTAAAATATATTGAAGGGATGTAGACCCTAAATTTACATTATATTCTAGGGTAAGTGTTATGACTTAAGGGCCCTAAGAAAGTTTGAGAGATGATAAAAGTTATTGGCTGGAATATTAATGCATTCAAAGAGTGGGCTTACTCTAGAGACGTTTTTTTAGTTAAGAAATTAGTCATTATTAAATTTTTAAAACTTAAAGCCTATTTATTTAGTTTTAAAATATTGCAATTAGTTGTTTATCTATGTTGAACCTCGAGTTTCTTCATAACTATTTAAACTTTATCTTGATAGGGAAATAAAAAAATGTATGAAATTCATGATTTTGCTCTTGAAAAAGATCATGGAGATGAATATGACCATGACCATGATAATTAGTTAATGTGTAAATATGGCATAGATAATGCCTTGATAGATGATGACCATGTTAAGGTATTCATAGTATATGATCATGATTAAATATTTTCATAATAATTTTTAAAATATAAAACAATAGTTTCCTTACCTCAAATGTCATCAAATTATTTGTTTTCTCATTTTTAACCTTATTTTTAATGTTACATAATCATATCTTTAAAATTTTACATTTGTTTTTAAATTATAATATTCTTTTTTACAATGTATAAATAATTAAATTATAATATAATATATATTTACAAATATTAAAATAAATGATTATAAAATTAGAATTTTATCTTTATAAAATAGTATATAATATAATAATAATAATAATAATAATAATAATAATAATAATAATAATAATAATAATAATAATAATAATAATAATAATAATATATGAAAATAATATAGGAGTAAATATTATATAATAAGAAAAAGTTATCTAGCATTCCAAACATGAATGTCAATTTGGAGGTAGTGGTGGGAAATGCTTCTAGTTTGAATTATGAGACAATGACATGTACATCAAGGGATTTGTAGGATCAAGTGGAAAATTGATGGTAGAGAAATATGTGGATGGATGCCAAGGGTGGAAAATATTTTGGTGAGGCATTCTCCTTATTTAGTGAAGGCAACAACAAATTTAAAAATGGATGGAATTAGTGAAGATCAACTCGCTAAACTTGATGGAGGTTCAGGATACATGACTGTGAATGTTTTTATAGAAACAAAGGTTGCACTCAAATATTTTGTATATGTAATTTCATGCATGGGGTGGACTAAAATATCAATGGTGAAGTCATTATGCTCAGTAGTATCAACCCCCTCAATCACCTATACATGGGAGGTGCTAGACCTTGAAAATTGGTTTGCGATCGAAGGAATGATTTGTTACTTCCATTGCATCTAGCCTAGTCTCACTATTATTCACACCTAGATCTTGGATAAATTATATCACCTAATGAAAATTAAACTAGAAATTTATCCTAGAGTTATTTTTTTTTTCATTATGGTTTTTGATCTCATAGAAGATAGAAATATGCTTTTTCAAGACCAGGTATAGAATTGAGATCAACACATCCTTATGTTCAAGCCATGATATATGTTATTTAATCCCCTTAAGGAATCCTAAAATACCTTTCCTTTTTGGGTATGATTTTTGTATCTTCGACTCTATATCTTGACTGAATTATGCTTCAAAATTATAGGTAATTCTATAAGTGAGTACCTATTAATGAACTCTTCTACTGAGAGATTGGACACACCAATTTTTATCGAACATTATTCAACATAGATATTTAAATAGATATTATTAATAAAATTGATGTTAATGTTGAGGATTAACATTAGACACAACTTCTTAATTATGAGGGTTTTTTCTTTTGTTCTCATAGATGTTTTGAAAGAGGTTATTTAGCCACATGTCATAGTGTTGAAAAAAATATGAAAACTTGTTGATGAAAGGAAATCCTTCTCAAATATCTTAATGTGAAAGGAGATGATGACCATAATATAGCTAATAGTGAGGAACTATAATTTATTTTGGAACCCCAAATTTATGATCAAAAGATATGTAAAATAGGTGAGATGAAATCCAAGTCAATAGACATTATTGAGGTGAGGAAACATGAGGATAAGGAGCCTTGGAGAAATCAATGAATGAGTTAAATAAAGGTACAAGTTTTCTTATTTCAAATGTTAGCATTAAACACATAAATTTAATTTAATTTTCTATCCATCCATCCTTGAGCAATGGGTTTTAGAAGATAGGATTGGTCTGTAGTGCTAAAGATTAAAAAATCCTTTATAAAAAGTCCATAAACTGATGAACATGACCCTCCAATCTTAAAAATGAGATGGTGTGGCATGGACATAGTCATTTCTTTGGAGAGATTTTGAAGGATAGTAAGTTTTTTTCATGTTTACAATAATTTCTTAGTTTACCATTGGTAGAGGTGCTTCATTACTACTTTTATATCTATAATTTTATTCTCCATTACTTAAGGATGTGGGGCCTTTTAAAATGCTCAATTTTAAATTTTTTTCAAAAAAATTATATAATTAATATTAATGAGTAACGTATATTTACATATAATTTTTTCATTTTATCATAATGTTGGGAATCGCACTCATTTATTTTTATAAATGTCAACCAACTAACGACACAAATTTGGCATAGAACTAATTCAATTTTCAGCTCAATGTTGGTGCAAACGTAATGTAAATAATTTAAATAGTCACTTCAATGATTTTTCGGCTTTGCACTACTAAATTCAATGTGACTCTTTAAAAATTTTGGTGTAAGAAACCTCAAATCCATCCATAAATCATGAGATAAATTAAACTAAATGTAGTAGTGAGTTATCCCCTATGTGAGGTATTGTGGATGTTCATTCCAGAGATGATAGACCCTCTAGTTAGGTGGATTTTTTAGATGAAGTTGATATACCAAGAATGGAACCTTCCCTGATGAGAAAGGATTATTTGGAGAAGGTGGTACCTATGGTGGTTCTGGGTCCCATTGTGGTGAAGAAAGTCATTTATTAGTGGTGGCAGTTTAAGGGAGGGAGTACTAGAATGTAATCACAACTACAATAGTTATTTCTCCATATCCTTCTACTCCCTCTCACATGCCATGTCACATCTTGTTCAGCCTAGCCCATTCCACATTCACTATATTCAAGACAACATTAATTTTAATATCTCTTTTATAATCTATCTTCCAGATCTTTCCTTGCTGGAAAAGGACATTGTATCAAATGTTATTAAATGTTTTTGGTTTGCCTCCTTTTTGTTGCGTTATATGCTGCATTGGGTAGTCTTTCTGTGATGAGTGAACTAAAAAGAAAAGGTGAAGTCTACTATTGTAATAGCCTCTAAAGATGTCTTAAGCTATTGTGAATAGAGCACCCTTTTTATCATTTTCATATTTAGAAAGAGTTGTAGGTCCTTGTTTGTTAAATGCAATAACTTGTATGATTTTTAGATTAGAATTATACATATAAATATTTGATGCTCATATTCTATTCACTCTATTTTGTTTGTGTTTTATTTTTGGTTATTAGTTTTGTTCTGCTCTACCTCTTTCCTTCACTTGGTATCAGGGCCATGGTCATGAGCTAAGGTAGCTTCAATCAAGAAGTTTTAAAGAAAGGTTTTGAGACTAGTTATCAAGTTAAGGTTTTTTAAGAAGCAAGGCATTTACAGTCAACAATGATAGAAAACACAAGCTTGACAAACCCACAAATTCCACAATTTAATGGAAAATATTATGACTATTGAGAAATCATAATGAAGGCATTTTTTTATTCTCAAGATATTTGGGACCTTATTAAGAATGGATTTCTAAAACCAGTAGATGCAGCATCATACAATCCATTGACATAAACAAAGGAAGCTTTGTTGAGAGATAATAGGAAGAAAAATTCAAAATCTCTAATCTACATCTTTCAAGCAGTGCATGAGAGGTTTTATTCAAAAGATTTCAATGGAAACAAACTCCAAATAAGCATGGGATATACTCCAAATAGCCTATCAAGGAATGACAAAAGTGAAGACAGCTATGTTACAAATGCTAAGAAGGGATTTTGAAATAATTTACATGAAGGATAATGAATCAGTAGATTAATTATTCGCTCAAATTAATGGACTAGTAAATCAAATCAGATGTCATGTGGAGCCACTTGAGGATAGGAGGGTGGTTGAGAAGATTTTAAGAAGTTTTCCTAAAAAAATTGAATCAATTTTTGTAGCCATAGAGGAAACAAAGAACCTATCATAGTTTTTATTTGGATAAAATTCACATGAACATAGGCTAAATAGGCAAGCAGACACATCATTGGAGCATGCATTCAAGTCATAAGTTTCAATCAGCCATGGTAGAGGCAGACGTAGAATTTCAGAGGTAGAGGAATAAAGTCATATAAAGGTGGAAGATGCAGCCCATTAAACTGAAGTGGAAGAGGTAGCAGCGAATGCCCAAATAAAAATACAACTCAAAATCAGCCTCAAGGCCAAATGAATGATAAATATCAAGTCGAATGTCATTATTTCAAAAATTATGGGCATTATTCAAATGAATGTAAAAATAAACAATATGATTTTTGCAAATGAAATGAAAATTTTACAAGAGATAACCAAAGTCACAAATCAGAACAAAGCTCCATGTTTTTAAAATTTAATGTTGCATAAGAAAATGAAAAGGATGTATGGTTTTTAGATTTAGGTTGTACAAACCACATGACAAGGAACTTAGAAATGTTTTCTAGTTTAGAAGAAAATATAAAATCAGATGTCACTTTTGGAAATGACAATAAGGTGGAAGTCAAAGGAAAAGGGAATATGACCATTCTAACAATGAAGGGGCAGAAAAATTATATCTCCAGTGTTTATTTTATTCCTGGACTAGAACATAACTTGATGAGCATAAGACAACGAATTCAAAAGGGCTATAAAGTGTATTTCAAAAATAGAGAGTGCATAATTTTAGATAAATTTCAAAGTAATTAGCTCATTGTAAAAGTTGAAATGACAAGCAATAAAATGTTTCCCCTAAATATTAATTTAGAACTGAAAATGGAATATGATCAATCACACCCCATAATGAACCCACAACAAGATAAAGGGGAAGTTGCAATAGTAGTACAAATAATCTTTCAAGCAGAAATAAAAGATGAAAATTGGTTATGGCATCTAAGATTTGGGCATCTCAACATTGGAGGTTTGAACTACTAAATAGGAAGAGTATGGTAAGAGGTTTTCCATTAATACAGGAAATATAAAGAGTATGTTAATCTTGTATCTTGGGAAAGAAACATAGAGAGACATTTCCAACCCACAAGTTAATTAGAGAAAAGGCACTTCTAGAAACTATGTATTCAAATTTGTGTGGACTTATGCAAACACCCTAAATTGGTGGAAAATAATACTTTTTGACTTTTATTGATGATTATTATAGGAAAACATGGGTCTACTTTCTATGGCAAATTAGTGAAGTGTCTGATTTCTTCTATCAATTCAAGGCTCTTGTCAAAAAATGAAGTGGGCACTACATCAAAACATTGAGAATGGATAGAGGTGGTGAATACATCTCAAGTGAATTTCTAAATTCTTTTTAAAGACCATGGGATTCACAATAAATTCACAATTAGATACACACCTCAACAAAATGGGGTAGTTGAATGGAAAAATTGAACAATCATGGAAATGATAAGAAGCATCTTGAAAGAAAAACGTTTGTCAAATGAATATTGGGCTGAAGCTATAACTTGTACAACAAATATTATGAATAGATGTCCAACTAAAAGAGTTAAAAATATGATTCCTACAGAAGCATGGATGAAAAGAAAACATAGTGTTGCTCACATGACAGTATTTGGATTGTGGCATATACACATGTGTTGGATAAGTTGAGAAGAAAATTGGACAATAAAGGATAAAAGTGCATATTTGTTGGTTATAGTAATGAATCCAAGGCATACAAACTATAAAATCTAATAACCAAGAAAGTTATAATCAGCAAAGATGTGTAATTATTAGAAGATGAAGCATGGGATGGAAGTTTGGAGAAAATAATCAATCTTGCAGCCAACTTACCGCAAGAAGATAGAGAAGTTTTTATACCAACAATGACTCCATCAAATGTGACTCTTTCCACACCCATTCAAGGCCAACAAATTGGTAAACAAATAACACCACCATCAAGTGTAAGAACAACCCCATGCATTCAAGCATTCACTCCTTCAAATGAACAACAAACACTGTCCACAAGTGGCAATCAAGGTGCAGGACCATTAGTCCACATTCCACAAGTTTTACTGTAAGTGATATGTTGAATCCCACTTTGGAAAGCTTGAGGAGACAAAAAATCAAAATTATAAGAGACATTTATGAGCAAAATTAAGGTGGGAAAAATGTTGGTCTAATTTCTCATTTTGCATTTTATTCACAAATAGAAGATTAAATTAATTATAAAGATGTAATTAAGGATGAAAAATGGGTAAATACAATGGACAAAAAAATTGATGCAATTGAAAAGAATCAAACAGGGGAGTTAGTGAATCTTACAAAAGATAAGGATGTCATAGGAGTGGAGTGGGTTTACAAAAACTAATTAGATGAAAATAGTGATGTGCAAAAACATAAAGCAAGATAGTGGCAAAGGGATATTCACAACAGCCCGGGGTTGATTACAATGATACATTTGCTCCATTAGCTCAATTAGACACCATGAGAACTATACTTGGAATAGAAGCTCAAAATAAGTGGCTAGTTTACAAAAAGGATGTGAAATCAGATTTTTTTATTGGCTATCTTGAAGAAGAAGTTTATGTGAAGTAGCTACCTGGGTATTAGATTTAGGGTCAAGAAGATAAAGTCTACAAACTGAAAAAGGCACTCTATGGACTCAACAAAGCCCCAAGAGCTTGGTACAACAAAATTGACTCTTATCTTTTGAAAAATAGCTTCAATAGATGTAGTAGTGAGCCTACATTGTATACCAAGATGAATCAGCAAGGTGAGATCATAATTATTTATTTGTATGCTGATGATTTCATATTCATAGGTGATTTGGCAATTGGTTTATTCAAAGGAGATATGAGAAAGGAGTTTGAAATGACTGCTTTAGGACTCATGAAGTATTTTATTGGAATTGAGGTGAATCAAAATGATAATGGTATATTCATCTTCCAATCTAAGTATGCAAATGACATTTTGAAAAGTTTTAATATGTTCAATTACAAATCAGCACCAACACCAATTATCATGGGATTGAAGATAAGCAAGGATGACAAAGGATTCAATGCAGTTCCAACTTTGTATAAGAGACTTGTTTTTAGTCTCATGTACCTAATAGCCACACAGCTGGACATAATCTATGGTGTAAGTTTTATCTCAAGGTTCATGGCATCTCTAAAAGACACACATTGGAAAGCAGGCAAAAGAATCCTAAGGTATGTGAGTGGAACAAGAACTTATGAGATTCAATATTCAAGCTCAAATGAGTTCATGCTCACAAGATACATAGATAGTGATTGTGCCAGAAGCAATGATGATAGGAAAAGCACATCCAGTTATGTTTTTCATTTTGCAACTAGTTTAGTATCATGGGCTTAAAAAAAAGAAAACAGTTGTCACACTTTCATTTGCTGAAGCAAAATATGTAGCAGCAACAAGGGCATCATGCCAAGTAGTTTGGATGAGAAGAGTGTTGAAAGAGTTGAGTCAAAAACAAAAAGAGGCAACAAAGATCTATTGTGACAACAACTGAGCTATAACATTATCAAAGAACCCACTTTTTCACAAAAGGAGTAAACATATTGGCACAAGGTATCATTTCATTAGAGAAATAGTCAACAATGGAGAAATCTTTTTGGAATTTTGCAGGTCTCAAGATCAATGTGCAAACATTTTCACGAAGGCATCAGTGAAAGAATATTTTGTGTTTCAAAGAGATCGATTGGTCATTATACATGGCAGTAGTTGTGATTAAGGGGTAATGTTGGAATGTAATCCCAACTATAACAACTATTTCTCCGTATCCTTCTTCTCCCTCTCACATGCTATGCCACATCCTGAACTCAACCCATTCCACATTCACTGTATTCAAGACAATATTAATTTTAATATGTTTTTTCTAATCTATCTTCCACATCTTTCCTTGCTGCAAAAAGACATTGTATTAAATGTTTTTGGTTTGCCTCCTTTTTGCAGGGTCATACGCTGCATTGGGCAGTCTTTTTGTGATGAATGAACTGAACAAAAACCGTGAAGTCAATAGCCTCTAAAGAAGTCCGAAGCTATTGTGAACAAAGCACCCTGTTTTATCGTTTTCATATTCAGAAAGAGCTACAGCTCCTTGTTTGTTCGATGCAATAACTTTTAAGTGTTTTTGATTAGAAATATACAAATAAATATTTGATGCTCATCTTCTATTTGCTCTGTTTTATTTCTGCTTATTAGTTTTGTTCTGCTCTGCCTCTTTCCTTCAGGTAGGAGAATTAAGATGTCATTTGGCTTCCTTCACCATAATGATATATGAGTTATCACAACTCTCCTTTAAAATATTTAATAGATGTTGAATATTTCGCGAACTCTACCATTTTATGAGTGCCATGAAACCTCGTCGTTTTCTCTCTTACAAAAGAGTAAGCTCATTAAATTTGGATCTTTTGTGTGAGAATCTCCGATCCTGTAGACATGATAGAGAAACTACTTGTGCAGGTGAAGCACCATGTTAAAAGAAAGAAAATCATATCGGAGATTAGTATACAGATTTTGGGGCGTATCACTATTATGTTTGGAACAGTGCATTCTTCAAAAATATTCAGTTTACGTTATCGAAATTCCACAACAAGTGGGAAGTATAATCCCACAAGACGTCATTTCCAGAGAAGTAATTCATTGGAGAAGCTGTAAGGGAACAAGAAGATGAGAGTAGGCTATCTTGTACAGTACTTCCTGCCTTGTCGCTCAGAGCATGCATATTTAATGAAAACGCCTCGGATTCATCCTTTAATGAGGCTTTGGTACAATTATACAACTCAATGTTAACCTGGTTTAGAATTGCTGGTAGACTAAAATCTGGAGAACCATTTTCCATTCCGTCCTTTTCATGATGCTGCAAAGATGAGAGTGGCTGTGTGTTGAAGCTTTGGCCACTGGAAGGCGCGGTGTTTTCTTCTACTGCCTTGATTTGTGGTGAGTATTTCGAAGGTAGGGGACAACTACACTTTTTCTTGATATGACTTCTCCAATAGTTTTTTATCTCGTTATCGGTTCTTCCTGGAAAATTCTGAGCAATTCGAGACCACCTGTGATGGAGAAGAACAAAAATAAAGATTAATCACACAATAGTTTTTCCACAGATTGTATAGTAGTGTGCTTTTGGATTAATTTGTATCAGAAATTTTAAATTAATATTTTGGATCATATCTTATAAAACATCATCAGGAATATGAGAATATAATAAGAATTCTATTCTCATCCTTGATAATGTATCATGGAGTATGATTTAAAATACAATCATATTTTATTCTCACCTTAATAATATATTATGGAATATGATTTGAAACCGTAATCACAAAATTCGGACACAGTTTTATTCAAAACCACACAAATCATACTAAGCTTTTCCGAACTAGTTCATTTTTAAAAAATGTGATGAATAACACAAAAATTGTAGTACTTGTTTCCCCATTTTCTTTGCAAATCAATGATCAACTGTTTCTCCTCTGGAGTTATTCTACCACGATTAAGATCTGGACGGAGATAATTGAGCCATCTCATCCTGCAACTCTTTCCACTTCTCTTCAATCCGGCCGCTTTGGCAACAGAACTCCAACCACCTGCACCATTCAGGCTCACGTAGGCCCTCAGTTTGATATCTTCTCCAAAAGTCCAGGGACCTTTCCTAATCTCTTCTTCCTCACTTTCCCAAACAGTCGTTGCCCAAGCCATTCTCACCACTCCTACCACCAACAGCTTAATTTATTTCTAAGAAAGATAACTTTTATTTCTGTGAAGAAGATATATATTAAAAAAAACAGTCTTTGTGTTCGTTAATACTCCACAACGTGAGTTCCAGTGAAATTACTATATAAGTAGGATACAACTTGATTTGCATATAAATATATAGTAGACCTAAACTCACTCTTTTGCAGGTTCTAGGAAGGTTTCAAAAATATCACAAAAATAATCCTGTCATATTGGTCCACGTATGTCCAATAACAAGGTGGCCCATTCTGGCCGACCGCCCTGCAATGAAACACAATCTCGAAATTGACAACAAAAAGAAATTTACAAATGTATGAGCTGTCTATCAATATAGAATTTCAACATCGTCTGTATGTTGTTTTTTCGTTGGGCTTTCAAGTACAATGGACTGGAAGGAAACAAGACTAAATTCATTTTGTAAATAAAAGTCTGATACATCATTAAAGTTTTGTAATCGATAAACATTTTTAATGCGAAGAAAACAACGGGTAGTAAGGATAGTCTGCACTGACAAGGAAAACTTCAACTCCCACATAAGTGGTTTTTGTTTTCGGTCGCGTGGATGTCTGAAATTGGCTTCCTCTGACAAAAATAGGAAAAAGGGATCATCCTGGGGCCCTTACTTTCCATATTGTCTATCGCAAGCATGACAATAATATTTTTCCAAAGCCGGACAGATTATTCTTGTTCTCGTCTCCCACCTTAATGAGGTTGACGGGACGCCTATTCAAATAGAAAAAATGATTAACCCTGGCAATTGCCCCAAATGTGCAAATTACGCTAGAAGGTGTGTTGTTATTATTTTTTTTTGGTGGTATAGTGATGTTTTTCAAAGCTAGAGAGTGTAAATCAGTAGGCATACTTCACTCAAAATTTTGATGGTTGATCTCATTTTTTTTTTGTATATGAAGTGTTAAGAAATAATAATTTGATATTTTTAATTGATGTAGCATTGAAAAATGACGTGGTGCATTTTTTCATACAATGTGGCAATGAGTTGTGTGGGAATGAGACATTCCATACTACAATAAGCTTAAGCATTAAACAAGTAGTGGAGAAGGGCAATGTCATATAGAATATGAAAACAATGAAACATTTTAAGATGCATTGGGCAATGATGGTAAGAAGAAATGCCCTGATATTTTAAGTGATAGACGTGCAAAGTTGCTTGACATATCACATCTGTCAATGCAATCTGTAATTCTACAAAACTATATTAGTTAGCCAATACATTATCGAAACAAGCTTCATCTTTCAATAAAAACAAGTGTGAAATAGCCAATGGCTCCTCTAAAAACATAGAGAATGCATCATGTATCAATTTAAATGAGTCTAAGACTTATTAAATGCAAATTCTGGGTTATTTAACAATATAAAAAAAATTTAGATGACTTTAAAACCAATTAGACAAAAAAGGGAAAGACTTCGACAATGAAAAATGCCTATATATAATGTAATCGACCCAACGTTTTATCATTATAATTCTTAGAAAAACTAATAGAAACCATTGTATCTGTAAGACTAGTGCTCATTTTTGTTTATTCAGTGAATGAAAGAAAGGCAAAATAGCCACCAATCCATCACAAGTATTTCCAATTTTGGATAGTTTGTTGGACCTAGGTTTGAATCCCCACTAGTATCTACATTCTCTCTCAAAGTGCTTTGATGGTTTGATGTATATGAAATTAGGCACCACATCAAATTTTATAGCTTCCTTTGTGAACACTTCAAATACCATACTGATGAATTCTAATTCTAATTTTTCTTAATCGACTATGTACATTGAAATTCTTAAATTGAAATATACTCAACTTTTAAAACAAAAAAAAATGAACTAATTATGATGGTAATATTGGTGAAATTAATGTTTTTAGTGGACCTATCTATATAGTGATAGTGCATTTCACATCATTTCAGGTGTACAACTCCAATTTGAAAAAAAAATATTATCGACATTGAAAACTTGTACATTACTACAATCACATGGAATGAAAACATCAAACTTCATTATTTGCATTATGAAATATGTAATCTAGATATTTCAACAAATACACAAAAGTGATCCTACCATGCACACAATGCCTAACATATTATATATGTCAACTACTACTATTCATGAAAAGGTGTGAGACATAGTCTAGATAACGTATTAACTAGAGATGTTGTAGTTCTCTTGCATGATTAATGTATTTTTGATTTATCCCCTTTACATTGCATTTTATTGTGTTCATTCTTCAGTTGGTAAATTCACATACAGTGGTTTCATTGTTGGTATTTAATGTGACACATTTTCTTATTAAGTATGTGTGTGGTGAGTTGGTGTTAAACAAGGAGAGATGATTTTTGTAGTCCTTTTCAAGATGCAAGTAAATTTTATAGTGTGAACGAGACAATTCAAATTGATAATTAATTATATTTTTTTAATAATAAGTAATAGAAAATATCCAAAGGTCAAATATAAAACACTAAACCAACCTCACTCTTGCTCCTCCTCAAGACAAAATAGACATCAATAAAAGTTGACGAAGAAAAAATACAACTAGTGGGATAAGAGAAATATATTTAAAATTGATGACATGCTCTATAAGTGGATACCTATTTCTTATCTCATCACCACCATGATTTTTTTATTGGAATCATGTTTTAGTGTTTAATTGCCCATAGGATAATCATTTCAATTTAGGTTGAGGATTCATGTTGGTGAAATATTATTTATGATAGTATTTTAGAATTAAATATTTTGAGTCTGAAAAATTATTTGTAGTGTTAGAGATGAGCTACAATCAACCCAAGATGGTTATTATATTGGAGGAGGTGATCATGTATGAATACGTATTCAATTTGAAGAGGATTTGTGTGATGGAAGCCATTACTGAAAAGATGCAGTGCATATTTTTATACTGACTCACATGAATGAGACAACTAGATTAGCAGAAAGCAAAAAAATATAATGCCACCCCTGACTATCTCTCCTTAAAATAGTATATAAAACAAAACATAAATGAAAATGCACATGGAACATTAAAATTAAATATATAGATATCTTGTTATAGTCACAACATAATAACTACAAATCTACAAAGTGACATCCACAAAAATGGTAGATAAGAGACAAGATATTGAGGGTGGTCTAAGCTTTGAATAAGATTTCCTATTCAAAATTATACAAAGTGGGAGTATATAATAGTGGGGTCACTCAAAATTTGCATTTTAGTTGGTTGTTATTCAATCAAGTCAATAAAAAATTAATTATTGCTATTTTATTATTATTACAAGGTTAACAATTATTAAGGAGTAGAATAAACTAAATATAACTCTAAAATAAATCCTTAAACACAACAAGCAACATTTTACCTTGAAATAAAAACCTATATATGTTGCATATTAATATTGTTTTTTCAAAAAACAACATTTATTTGGTCTCTTTCCCTTTACCATGTCCATTAATTATTGAACTTTGATAGGTTTAAAATTGTATTTTGTATTTTTTTCCTTGGCCAAAAAAAATACCAATATATAAAAGGACTAAATTTAAAAATCAACCTTACGCACCATGAAGTTTTTAACAACTATTTATTTAGCATTTGCCTTCAAATATTAACATAATTCATAATAGAGGAAAGAAATATTAAAAATAATTCTCATATTTAGTATAACTATGCTTGAATTTTATGAGTGTAAAATGCAAGCATGATCATGTGACTATTCAATATAGTCCATAAATATACATACAATAAAGTTTTTACCTCAAATGATATGGGTCAAATGTGAGAAGTTAAATTATTGATTTTCAATTTAAAATGATGTTTATATCATTCCTTTTTTATAAACAAAGAAATAAATAACATATGTAAAATTTATTTCACACAACAATAGATTAATCCCAAAAGCCATTAGATCTTCATAAACCCACCACTACAGTTGGGAACTACTGAATTGATCACATAATCCAACCCAAATTTAATGTAGGTTGGACCTTTAAAATTTACAAATAGGGGATGGTCATTGTTATTAGGGAATATGGTATTGCCAATCCATCGTGTTTAATGAATTTTTTCCACTTACTGAATGAGCCCATGGCATGAGTTGGACATTCTAAGGCACTTAAAACATAAAATTAAAAAAAAAAAAAAAAAAAAAACCCAGGTCCCAATCATAGATATATCCATCGTACTTATGGAAATGCGATGCATACTATTAGCTTCTTATTGAGGGGGCACCATTTTGCTATGTATACTTTGTGAATAATGTTATAGTAGAAAGTTTTTATATACAATAGTTTTCTATGGCATGCATATGGGAATGTGAATCTCCCTTACTCGCAAGAAGTTTAGCAATACAAAAAATATATATAATAGTTTTCTATGGCATACATATGGGAATGTGGATCTCCCCTACTTGCAACAAGTTTAACAATATAACAAAACACTTTTGATTCATGTTGATAAAACAAATTGGTGAATAGATTAGCGATATGATATAAGTCGTAATAATAATAATAATAATAATAATAATAATAATAATAATAATAATAATAATAAAATAATAATAATAATAATAATAATAATAATAATTATTAAATTTGATAAATACATCATAGTTTAAAAATATGAAGTTTTGTGTTGCTAGAATCAAAATAATGCAAATTAATATGTGAAAAGTTCCATGATGATTTATTTGCATAAAATTATTTATAATTTTTTTCCTTAAAATGAAATTATAGGAATAAAGTAAAAAATTAACATCATTCAATGTTAAAGCAGCCCTCATATGCCCATTTATAGCTCATCTAAAATGGTAGATTTGGCATGATTATATTAGGGGGTGGTCTTGATATGGTATACAGTTCTTACAAACGTACAATGCTCTAATTTCACAAATGTCAAATAAGTAAAAATGTACTTAACATTATGCCATGAGGAAAACAAAAAACTATACAAATAAGTAGATGAACAAGTAAAAAAACATCCGACTAAAAAGTTTTAATCCTTCTCCATCTAAAACTACCCAAACATTTAAGTAGATTAAAAGTGATAATGCGGTGAAAAGTATGCAAATTGAAATTAGAAACACCATCAATATGAACAAGATTTTAAAAAGGGTAAAATAACTGTATTATATTACACTTTTTTATAGTTTACCTAGTAAAATGTGCTTTAAAAATATTGTATTTTTGAATAAAAAAATACAAATTTGTAGTCAAACGACTATTAAAATTATCTCCTAGCCCTATGCACCATGTCAACACCAAAACTAACTACCAAACCATAGTTGCATCCACCCTCCGCTAGAACCAAGGCAAGAGACTTAATATCCCCGACTTAAGATATCACTGGTATACATTCATCAGTCCATCCTTTTGTGAAAGACTGTCTACATAATAGAATATTATACTACTCTCTAGGATTTTGTTAAAATCCATCATAGTTATTGTTTTAGCTAGGATTTTATAGACCAATAAGAAAAAATTTCAAGGCAAGGGACATTTATGGTCAATATGGGGCAAGGTATGCTTATTCACAAATACCCTTCATTTTCAACTTGTTTTCCATGTTTTAACTTTAAAATTTCAAACTATACGTTACCAGCTAAAATACAATGGAATGATTGAATATGCACGTACTATGACCACTCGCTACGTGACTCTAGGGAAATTTTTTCTCTCTATAAAACTCCTTAATAATGGACTCATGGAAAATTTTATTGTGAGTTGTTATTTTAACAACTTTTGTGTGCCATAAGTGAAGTTTTGTTGAAATGATTTGGAATCATAACATTTATCTCTGAGTATAGTCTTTTCATTTGAGGCCATAAAAATTTATTAGAAGCCAAATAAATTGCCTGATTGATGGCGGACATGAGTTTTTTTTGGTCAAAGGATAAAAAGAACTTTCTTGTGTAACTTGTATAATTTTCTGGGTTTGTGTTTCAGGTCCAAGTGTTCAGGGTTTTTGTTATCAATTTATTTGTTTATTCTTTGAATTCTACGACTTTAGAGTTTTGCTTCCCACTACTAAACCTGAATTTGAAGGATTGTAGTTTTTCCTTATAATGGCGATGACAACAGTAGTACAGAATCCAATTTACTACAAGGACAATCTTCATCCCTTGATAAAAGAGTAAAAATGACAGACAAGAACAACATCCATTCTTGGATATCAACTACAGAAAAAAGGATGAAATTGCAGTATCAATTGAGTAATATTTTGTGCACCAGAAGAATCACTATCACAAACAAAACATGTACAATTCAAGAGAACAAGGCCTTTAACATTTTTGGGACCAAAAACTTGTCTGAGCCAATCTTCAAGACAGAAAGATGAACATTTTTTTTGGATCCTTTTTTTAACAATAATATGTTTCAGAAGAGAAATATTTTACTCTGGTCGAGTCCCAACAAATCAAGAGCTTCGAAATATCTTCCATCATCCTTTAAATTTCCTATCATAACATCTTATAACAGAGATGGACATAATTTTATACGCAATGTGAGAGCTGGAAATACAATCATCTTATTTTAATTATAAATAAATCTAAATGTCGTATATTTCTTAAATATTTCCAAACTGGTGCGTTGATGCCTTATATATGACACAGATATTGTTTAGTACTAGTTCACAGCTGTGAATTGTTGTTAATTAATGGCAGATGACATTTTTAATGTCATAGGAAGAATTGCATCTAAAATATACTGCGAAAAATCTCTACCAAGGCCCCCTCAATTAAACACCTCTGGTGTAAAAATAATGCTCTCGTTGATTTTCACCATATAGCATTCTAGTGTGTGTTTTGAAAAAATGCGTAATAATGTTGATAGATAATGCCCAAATAATCAAAAGGAGTTACAAAAGTTGCATCTAAAAATAATAATGATATAGCAATAAAACACAACTAAAATGTATATAAAACTGATATATAATAAATCTTGCTAACGACATAGAGAGTTTGTAGAGAAATCCTTAGATTCTAGTTTAATTATGCACTTTTCAAGGCTGAAAAGGATTTATAATTATAGTGGAAGCATTCCCAAAGTAACTTTTGATGCTCATAAGAAATGTACAAATTAGTCTCAAAATTGAACTACTCGATTTTAGCAATGAATAAAATCAGTGCATCAATATTGACAGACAGTTTCATTTTTATTTAGACAATGTCAAATTCTAATGAAATTTGGTGATCACCTTAATGCATGTATTCTCAGTAGAAACATCTCTTACATTGTCAGAATGATGTACATATATTGTATGATTTCTTCTCCTTTTCTCCAAACCTTAGTCCACTTTAATGTATCTTATAAGAGCATGCAAATTTAATGTAGTTATGAGAGGCCTTCCTTAGTCAAATCCATATTCTTAAAAAAAATGCTAATCAATAATTATATAGTTTTGGAAATGGTCTAATACAATATGAATATTTCGACTCTTATTTTTAAATATGAGACAAAAGTAAATAATAGATTTTATATTTTGTCTGATTATTTAAATTTATATTTTGGTACAAGGAGTGCATAGACCTCAATAGATAATAATAATAATAATAATGACAACGTAAGGTGCAATAACTCACAATATACTTTTTTAGATTTCCTCTTTTTTGAATCTCTCTCCTAAATGCATTAGCATGTTCATGTACAGATAGAATTCATGAATACAAATTAAGACCTCTTTGTGCACAAACTCACAATAAAAATAACATAGAATCTAAAAATAATAATAATAATTAAAGATATAGGTCAATGGACACATAAGGCACAAGTGACCAAGATCAAACAACTCAATCTAAGTCAAAATTGAAATTTAATGGTTCAATTTCAAAAACAACCCAAATCGAACATCTTGACCAAAAACCCTAAAAAAAATGATTTTGACATGCTGAAAGCAATGAGACCATACAAAGGTAAATAATTACCATTTGAAAAACCGAATAGACCCTACATCTCCATTTTAATTCCCCTCTATGTTGTCTGGTTGACTCTTCGTGTGCCTAGTAATAGGTTTGAATTCAAGGGGCCAATCCCAGATAATTCATATAAGAGATAATCTTTTGTCAATGATACAAAAAACTCATTGCACATTTTCAGAAAACCAAAGGCAATCTTTCACATCATATCTGCAAAATCAATTTTATAGCATACAATTAGCAGATGCCCCAAAGTTGTAAGTTTTGTTAGAAGGAATGGCATATTTTTTGTATTTTGTAAAGTGAGGTTTGGTGAAGTTAAATACTAAAAATCAGTAATCGCATCTCACTTGAAACCCATGGATTTTTACTCCATATAATATTAGTCAAATGAAGTTTAAACTGACAATACATTGCACATTTTCAGAAAACCAAAGGCAATCTTTCACATCATATCTGCAAAATCAATTTTATAGCATATAATTAACAGATGCCCCAAAGTTGTAAGTTCTATTAGAAGGAATGGCATAATTTTTGTATTTTGTAAAGTGAGGTTTGGTGAAGTTAAAGACTAAAATTCAGTAATCGCATCTCACTTGAAACCCATGAATTTTTACTCCATATAATATTAGTCAAATGAAGTTTAAACTAACAATACTCTGATATTTTTAGTAGAGGTGAGAGGAGAAAACAAGGTTGTGTGTTCTTTCTTATGATAATACTTTGTTGGGTTAAGGACAATGACATAGTATGTACAGGGATCGTCTCAAATAATTTCAGGAAGATACACATAAAATATTCGTAACATGACACTTTTATAATATATTAAAATATTATATAATAAATAATAAAATATTATATTGAATATTACATAGTCATGTATAATATATAATAACAAATTAATAGTATTATATATTTATATGGGCCCTCTCATATCTTATATTGCTTGAAATAATAGGGCATTGCTTCTAACTATCAGTGTGCATGACACCTTGAAATATTTCATTACTTTGTCATTGCTCAAGCTCACCATGAAACAAAATGTCTTCTCATTGCACAAATCATTTTCACATCGTATGAAGAAACACACAAAGTCATTCTAGACTGTCACCTCCACCAGTAAAAATATAAAATTATTTTATCTTAACACTTAATTCACAAAAAATGAAACGCTGATTTTGAGTGAATTACGAATATCGATTTACACACTTTTATTTTTAAAAAATCCAAATTACATCATTTTCAATATAACTTATATCTTTTGAACAAATACTTGTACATCACATAATAAAACTTTAATTGTTTTAAGGATTTCTACTACCTTCACAACTATACTATTTATTATATTATTAAAATAATATATTATATAAGAAGTATATATTGAATATCCATTTGTAGCTTCACAGTCTCCGACGTAATGATGATATCCATTAGTAAAACGTCTCCGACGTAATGATATCTTTCCGTAGAATCTTAACCAATTGCCTGCAGCCACAGCCCGGCCCTTTCAGGCTCTTGTTCCCTCAAAGTAAATTATTATGCATCTAGCTTTATATGGCATTTACCAAATCCGCTTTCCAATTTTAAAACAAAGATATTCCCGTGGCTGTTTGTCGGTGCATTGAATCGATAACAGGTCATTACCCAAATTTACTTTAACAAAGTATGAAATCGACTGGATATATCGATCTTTCATAAATTATCATTTCGGACCATACTCCCACATACTGTGAATCATTTCGGACCATAAAATTGATCAGAATGTCTGTGTGAAGCACGGCTGAAGAGAAAAGGAAGGAGCTACAGGCTAAGATGAGGTAACTACAGGTACAACATAATGTATCTGATCATGCCGTATTACCAGTGAGGTACTTGTTCGTAGCTTGTTCAACAAGTCAACCCGTATTAACAATGGGGTAAACCTTAACCCCTTTCAAGGAGCTTCTCGTGGGAGTCTATTGAATCAATCAGCCGTTATTAATAATGGGGTAATTGTTTACTCGGCCAACGGCCTGCCTGCGATGCAAACATATGTGATTATTATGTAAAACCATTTTCGTGGGACTAATGAAAGAAACTAATGTGGTCTCTAATTGTAGAGTATCCACTAATGTGTAATTTGTTCAAACCTTAAGCCACACTTAATTTATGTTCATATATATGATTTTTATTTACCATTTTTTTTAAGCCATTTATTTATATATGAGTTTGACTCTTCAAAATGTCATTATAAACTAATGTGGTCTCCAATTGTAGAGTGTCCACTAAAGTGTAATTTGTTCAAACCTTAAGCTACACTTAATTTATGTTTTCATATATATGATTTTTATTTACCATTCTTTTAGCCATTTATTTATATATGAGCTTGACTCTTCAAATGTCATTTTTTTTTTATAAGAAATTCCAAATCTTATGTTTAAACTGTTTTATATTGTTTTCAGACTGTCCCCCGTCCTTACATCAATTCTTCTAGCTTTTATGGGCTAGAGCCATCCTCTGTACACAGGTTCATCATTACAGATTTGTCACCACACCCTTTAACGGTTGGTTTGTAAAATTCAAAATGCCCACAATTGTCAACTCAAACATTTTTCAATTTAGTTAAGGGAATTTACTCTAAATAGTTCTCTATATAAACATACCAGTTCTAGGCATTTTGCTCCTCTCTCTTGATCTATTTTTCCTAGGTGCACGTTGAGAGAATCTTAGCAAAAGCTACGAAATCTGAAATCTCTCAAAGGAAATAGCCTGGAGCTAAGTTTGAATCACCATTTGGAAGATCAAGTCACAGGTTGTCAATTGTTAAAAGCCATACTCAACATAGCACAACATATTAATATTACATAATATTGCATACACTTAATTAAGTTGGAGAACTATATGCGGTTTGATTCTTTCTTTGTAGTATTGGATATGTTGGCAACACCTATTCACAATTGAGTGGATATGATTATCTCAACCCATCTTTTTCTCTTGTTATTCCAATTTATATTTGCTTTGCAGTGCTTATGCAGGGTTTCAAGCAAGGAGAAAGAAAACAAATACATTTGCACATATTCGTGAGCATCTTAACCTATAGGAATACATCCTATATGCAGGAAAAACATTTGGTACTATCATTGGCTAAAATTTTTATGTAAGACATATCTACACTCATATGAAATTACCATAACTACATACAAATCCACTCAACATAGACTTATCTAGGTTAAATGCTATCAATGATTTTAAGCACGAGCATTCATATGCTTATTCTAGTGGATTTTAGATGATTTTACCTCTCCTATAAACTTACATTCAACTAAAAAAAGTTAAAGGATTTCTCGTCAATGATTTACAGAAATAGTAAGTTACTATATTTAAATAGTTACAATTAGTTTTGTGTAATAATTGTATATCTTTAGCACTCTCATTTATTCAACATTTTAATCCTGCTAGGGTTAAAATAATATAAAAATAGATAAACCAATTAGGAATAGATGGTGATCTCATATGCTATAAGTTACTCTACATGTTAATGAAATAAATTATACAATAAACTTTGTTTTGGTTAACTAGTGCAACAAACAATCTAGTGACCCTATAAAACCCTTTTGGCATGCATTTAAATTTGTGAAAGCCCATTTAACCACCAAGGGGAATGTAAATTCCCCACTCCATATGCCATAGGTAAACGAGAAATCAAACATGAGACCTAGGTGACCTATACACTTTTTAATATCATGAAACATAAATGTTAATTGCTAATGTACATAACCAATATGACTTACACAAGTTTTTATTCCATTACCAATATTATTATTCATATATTTTATTAATAACTGTAAGGGAAGAGGGAACATATAATGTTTTATAAATCATATTTATATCATAATTTATAAATAAGTTATAAATATTCATATATTCTAAATGCCCACACACACACACACACATGTGTGTCTGTGTGTTAGCACATGTGCATGCACATACTGCACATGCATGTGTGCGCGCGGGTGTGTGTGTGTGTGTGTGTGTGTGTGTGTGTGTGTGTGTGTGTGTGTGTGTGTGTGTGTGTGTGTGGTGTGTGTGTGTGTTTAGTGCACGTGCGCGCACACATGTACATGGTAATGTAGAGTATATTTGCTGTATCTCAATCTTGTGTATATGGACATTTATAATACATGTAGATATGAAATCTAAATATTTATAACATCTTAGTCTTTTACATTTGACAAATATCAATTAGGGGTATTTATCAAATATACAAGACTAAGTTACTATAAATATTCATATTTTGTATCTAAATATACTCTAAATACACCCCCCCCACAATGCCAACACCCCCCCCTCGCCCCCACCACCCCGCCCCACACACACACACACACACACACACATATATATGGCTAAGATATAATAATTTAGGCATAATGAGATGGTTAATGTAAATTATTATATCTTAGTCATATATATATATATATCAGGGAGGTTTAGAGTTTAAGGGTATAGCCCTGATTGATATTTTTCAAATGTATAAGATTGAGCTTCTATAAATATTTAGATTTTGTAATTTTATTGAGAATATAGTTTTATTTCTATATACACATATGTTTTATTTATGTTTGAGTGTGATACATGCATACCTAGACACACGATATATGAAGTTCTAGTTGTTTGACGTATCCTCTACTTACATGATATAGTATGTTTTAATGATCTAATTATTTGATCACAATTGATATAGATTACAAATACATTAATACCATTTTTACATTATCATGTTCGAGGTAAGATGTGTATGGTTACACATGTTTATATCCATGCTCATATCCTCCATAGGGTACTTGATATGTAAAACTACATAAATTTTTTTGCTAACACATATGTGTATGGACTCATGTAATATGATTATGTTAGTTTCTTATTTTTTAATTATTCACATTGTCACTTTCTTGAGTTTATTACATTGGTTTCTATTATCTTGCTTGTGAAAAAATTAAATATGTTCCTTTCACGTTGTCCCTTGTGATGTTGTATGTTGTTTGGACATTTGAAGATGCCCCTTAGATGAGGTCTCCTTGGACTGTTCCTTTGCATTGCATCGAATGCTCTTGTTTGTGTGTGATTGATTTTTTATTGACCTTTTATTGTTGGTGTGTATATATTTACATGATATATCGTGAATCTTAGGATTTTATGTGAACACATAGTATGATCCAAATTGATATATATACTTTGACATGTTATCCTTATATGGTTCATGATTCATACCTAAATTTTACAACTACCTTATCCTTTCGAGGTAATGTACGTACCGTATTTTATTTCCATCACATCAAAATTGAGGGCATGTCATAGAAGCATGACATCCAAATTTTCATTGTTTAAAAATTTTAGATGAGGTATTTCATTAAGGGAAGACCTTCACACTTACACACTTACTGAATATTCCTATATTATTATTGGATTCCTATTATAAGAACATGACCTCCACACTTATATAATTACTCTTTATCTATATATTTCAGTGGTGACATGTAACAAAGGCATGACTTCCAAAATTTCACAATTTATAATTAAGTTCCATGATTCATATATACACACGGCTTATAATTTTATATATTTAATTGAATTTGTATATATATGAAACAACATTTTTCATATCTATGACACATATTATACAATTTAAACATATTATAGGTGCAAATGCCATGATATTATATTACTTTTTTATAAAATATATTAAGTATAGTATTTTATAGGATGAATTGATTACACTAAAATGCATTGTCATTAAGATTTTTATGTTAATGCAGTGGGTTCATATTATGGTTGATTTGATTAAATCATTTTATCTCACAAATTTTATAGATTGGAGTGATTATATTATCCAATCTTAGTAGTTTCATATGATGAGGATGGTTAAGTCACTCACCCTCACTAGATTATATTTGTTCACACTTAAGTTTTGTGATTGAGATATAATGATCTTAATGGTTGTGTCACGACTCATCCTTGCACTACATTAGCGGCATAATACCTTTAAATACCCTTCTTTATCTCTCCAAATTTTAGGTATAAATATTTTCATCTTTGATAATTCTTAAGGAATCATATTTACCAATTTAAAGTATCAAGAGGTAATATGGTTGCATCAATACATAAGTGTACTCCTTTCTCACTCTCTTTCTTTTCAAGAATTTCAATTATTTAAAATTATAGATAATGTGCATTGATTTATACTATAACATTCTCTTTGTTACATTTCATACGCTACAATATCACTCAAACTGGCATCCATCAAAGGTAATGTGTGTTATACAAATGCATGAATACATTTATTTCTTTTATCCTAGTAATTTCATCCTTATACATTACTAGATTAAGGGGGGATATAGATATAAAAGGTGAATATTTATATCATATTAGTCTTGTACATTTGAAAAAATATCAATCATGTCTCTACCCTTAAATTATAGACCTCCATGATACTAAAAGGGTCACATTCACCATATCATTATAAATAAATGCTTATCTATTAGTTTGTTTGATTGATATCATTCTAATGAGCCAAGTCTCCTATACTTCACCAAAAGTAGAAAACTTGATTAGCATCCTTCATTGTCAATTTTAAATCCATACCTATTTCATAGCCTTCAAACACAATTAGCTTTAGAGGGACACTATCATTGATGGTAATTTATAAATCCTTATCTAATTTTCATTTGTAAAAATTCATCCACATTAAAAATGATTCGAAACTAATAGGTTGGCCTATTTGTCTTAGTGAACCCTACCCCAATATATTTTCAAGTGTATTATAAATACAAGTCTAATCCTTCTCATTCCTCATTTATAAAATTAAAAAAGAAACCTACTAAAGCTAAATCAATCAAATAAAAAGGAATTTTATTATGCTCCTATCATCCCTATTTTCATGTCAAACATAAGATCAATGATATTACACATCTAAAGCATTCAAAAAATAACTCAAGACCAATATTTAAAAAATTAAAATATAAATCAATATATCCATATTCATATAGTATATTTCACCCTTGTGCCCATACTTTCCCACAAATATGAGAGAAATACATAAATCTGCATCCCTCCTTAGAGTATTGGCTATATAGGCAACACCCATTATCAAAGGGGCCTCTAGGGTAACTTGACACTATGAAAAAACTCATTTTCATCAGACTCATTATAAGGGTGAAGAAATAGGATTTAATTTGATCAAATAAGAGAAAAATGTTGTATGTCATATATCAATATATCAATATAAATTCAATAGAAAATCTAGAATAATGAAATTGGTCACATCTAGATCTAATCATTATTTTATACAGGATACATATGTCCTATTCAAAAAATACGTTTGACATTAGCTCCCAAATATTGTGGTAGGGTATAAGGCTATAGAAGTGTAATATAAAAAATCTAACCACTAATCTAGAATAATGATCTTTCATATTTTACACCTATTTCTAGTTTATATTTGTCTACACATAGTAACCAACTAAGTACCATGTTTATTATTTATTTCAATATATTTCAATATTCATACCTTACTATTTTTATGCATCTCAATTGTATAAATTCAAAATATTAATTATCTAAATCTTTTTATTAATTACCATGTTATATATTAGTTTATCACCCTTCTGATTGAACTATTTCTATTTTTTGAACCCTCTATCCCCACTTTGGGTTAAAATCTATATTCAATATTTCACCTCCAATTTTAAAATTTAATGGTTGAAATAATTATATAAAATACATCCATCAATTTAAAAAACATTTATTAAATTAATTAAAATAAAAGGGTGGTATAATAGCTATTCCCCACCTTTATATTATTAATTATTTATGGTTGAGTATTTATCCATAAGCATAGAAAATTCAATGTGGCTAGTCTTCACACACACACACACACACACACACACACACACACACACACACACACACACACACACACACACACACACACACACACACACACACACACACACACACACACACACACACACACACACACACACACACACACACACACATGCCCCCATATATAGATAGGGATATTAAGAAACTAATCCCTTATAATAAGTTTTGTATATATACATCTAAACCATATGTATGGTCAAATCCCATTGAGCCACCATATTTACTCAACCTTCCCTTTCTTCTAACCCTAAATATATAGTAGGTGTACTGGACTATCCACCGATAGATACATCACTATTAGATTTTTCCCTATTTATATATCTACTCATAATATATTAGTTCATCTAGAAATACTATAGATAGATACTGTGCACCCCTTAAAATTTATATACACCAATCCATACCTATATCTATTTGGGACGGTATATAATTGGCCAAACTCGGTAGCTTATTGATCTTCCTCTAGTGAAGAAGCCCATAAGATGTAGATGGATATTTAAGACCAATCAAAAAACAAATAACATCATAAATAAGTACAAGGTGAGACTTCTAGTAAATAGATATGCTAAAGAAATAATGCATTGACTATGAGGAGACTTTTACTCTGATTTCCAAGATTAAAATAATCAGAATGATATTTACTATGGATATATAGTCTGAATGGATATTTCATTATATATTCATCAAGATTTATTTCTATAACTGATGAAGAATTATGAATAACCCAATCAGAAGGATTTATCAAATACAACTAAGAACAAAAAGTATAAAGACCTATCAAGTCATTATATAGTTTCAACCAAGCTCTCAATACCTAGTATATATAAATAAATAAGGATATCATACAATATGGATTATAAAAAAGTCCATCTATGATCTAATTATCTAACTAAATAATCAAGGGGGAGATTGTTATAATCATTTTTTTATGTTGATTATATAGTCCTCTCGAGACATATCAATAAATATGATCGATGCTACAAAGAATTGTTAGTGTAAGACTTTATTTTACAAAATGCATTCTACCAAAAACAAAACAATATTGCTAGATCCTAGTGTTATCTTTGGGTTATATAAATTCATAATAAAATATTATTTCTTGCTGATATTTACACATAGATGAATTATCAACAAAACCTAACATCCTCCTTGGAAAGTTTGCATTCTCAATTTGTGCATTGATTTCTTGTATTTGGATCCATTGACAATTGCATTTGATGTCTATTTACTAAAACATAAATTAAAACTTATGCACTATTATTTATTACTTATTTGGATACATTTTCACTTGACCTTAATGTCAAAAACTCAAGCATTTTATGTGCTTACAAATACAAGGGGGTCATTATTTATCATCTTAGAGGGGTTGTTATGAACTCTACAATTTATATTATTTGCACAAACAGTTTTTGTGACTTATGTGCCACTTAGGTTTCATTTTCATATATTTATATCACATTCTTGGACATATTCTTAGAAAATCCTATCATCCATTCATTGAGTGTGCATTGTCACTTTTCAGTGTTTTTTCATTGTAATTATTTGGTGTTTTATCTTAGTTATGGCAACTACACTTGGGAGATACTAGCTAATAAAGAGAGTTGATTCTATA
This sequence comes from Torreya grandis, assembly GCA_037957365.1. Lineage (NCBI taxonomy): Eukaryota > Viridiplantae > Streptophyta > Pinopsida > Cupressales > Taxaceae > Torreya > Torreya grandis. Next base: position 2,118,452 of record JARHVA010002983.1, on the reverse strand, counting down.
CCAGTGGTTCTTCTTGGAATGACCAAATATGCTTCTCAGTGTGCTTATGTGTAACATTTACTCACAAGAAAGAATCATATTCCATTCCTATATTGATAGATTCTTTCTCCCAGTAACCCTGATCGATGTAATAATTGGTCTAATTATCTAACAAGGTTTTTGGTGACTCACAATTACATGTTTCCATGGATCTTCATTTCCATGTGAAACATATAAAAATCCTCTACACTATTTACAGCATCCTATAGACACTTTTTGTATATCCTACTAAGATATATGTCACTCCACCTCCTCTTGCTAGCCTCTCTTTAGATAATATTGTACTCCCTCCTACTACTGGCATTTATTGTTATTACACACTCATGGTGGAATGTTCTCTTCCTTCTGTCAAGCCAACACTATAGGAAAAGATTTACCATGACCTTAGTTATCCCATTATGGATTCCACATCCATCCCTATTTAGGATGTTACTCATCTAAATCCTTCATAGTCTTGTACTTTGGAGGATTATACTATTTCTAGTGTGAATACACCAATTGAAAGATTTGATGACTCGTGTGTTCATATGGATCTTCATATTGCATATTTTTTAATCTTATGTGTAACATCTTTTTCATTTTTCACAGTTATTGAGTTGATCTCTTGTATTCAAATTTGCATAATTCTATTGAATATTACATGTACTTATTTTGATAGATTCACTTCAATGACATTAAATCTAGTTCTTATGCACAATCTTTCTGGACATATGCCATGACTCATTTTTATAACTCTTTTAGATATCATCATTTTTTTAACTTGATCCTTATTTATGGAATGGGTAAACTTTTTGTACATACCTCATGTTCTTCCTTTGGAAAAAGGAAGGAACATTATTTTATGTGGCTGGAGCTTCTTCAGTCCTTAGGGAAAGGACATTGTAATTGAAATTCTTCTTCTTGAGAGATATACTTGGAGTGAATAATACTAAAAAATCACATTTCATGGGGATTTTTATATCTCTTCTTCTTTTCTGTATCAAATTTTTTTTGGGGGTAGACTTTTTGCTTCTCATGAGTAAGAAATAAATACCTGTCTTATATGATAAATCATACAAATTAACAAAACTATAAAAATACTCATATGATCAATATACAAAGAGACAATACTCTACTTTTTCTATATTTTTTTTTCCTATAGGTTTCGTCCTTTTCTCTAATTTATGAGAGTTCCTTTGTACATGGGTACTACATTAGGCCTTTTTTCCAAGACCCATTTCCTTTACCCACCTAAGCTATTCTTGAGGGGTGTTGATACATGAATTTTTTCCCATTTATTTCTTTTATTAAAATTATTCCTACACATGTGATTTATCTTTCTTAGGTTCTATTTGTCATAAGGAGTTTTACTTAATGATCTTTATTAGTTATTTGGTAGGAGTTACTCTTTGACTAACTATTAGGAGTATGAGACTTACATGTCAATTACATGATATTTTAACACTATTATAGGTGTGGTTAATTTTCATCTCTCATTTTTTTACACCTATTGTAAATCTAAATTCATGGAGGATTTGGAGGTTTTTCAAGTTTGATTTATCTCGCATGGTTGGTTGTTCATTAACCTACTTTATCTAAGCTATAATGCATTAGGTAATCCAACTTTGATTTTGTAAAGATCTAAAAAATAAATCATTTTAGGTTATTATTTGACATGAAAGATATTGGTCTGTTACACTAATGTTTATAAATGGAATTTGAAAAAAATGGCACAAGGTTTTTGTGACATAGACGAAATATACTAAGACATTAATCAATAAGATTCAGATGATGGATTACATACAAATGAACACACCTATGGAGATAAGGATTTCCATAACCACTATTAAATGCCATTTTCTATTGATAATGGTTGAGGATCTCATCTATCTAACCTACACTAGGCTACTAATCAATAATCTTGTTAGCTATCTTTCATGTTTCATGTATGAACCCAATGTAATCCATTATAAATAGATAAGCATATACTGAGATATATTTGAGGAACAATGCAATATGGTCTAATAAATAATAAGAATGATAATTCATTTTTAATGGGAGACACATATATAGATTAAGTATGTTTTATTAATGATAGTAAACTCACTTATGGATTTGTACTCTTTTTGGGATGTAGTCTAATCCCAATAGGGAGAAAGAATCATAAATGTCTTCCATTTTCTTCTACATAAGTAGAGTAGTATGTTGTACCAAGATTTATCTATGTATTGATAAGGATACATCTCATTCCTATAGGATTGATAGTACAACAATATAAATATACTATTTTATACTATAAAAAGTAAGGTGTTTTTAAACTTGTTCATAACCCAGTGTTTCATGAGCACATGAATCACATTGAAGTTAATATAGATTTTGAAATAGTTAATAATAATTTCCAACCAAGTAATCTCCAAGATACCACTACTATAGCCATGGAAGCTTCAACATACACACAAATAATAAACTATTTATTTACATAAATAGATTATACACTGTTGAAATTATTCTCTTCTTCTTTTTCATACAAGATAAACTAATATAATTCCTATAAATAACACAGAGATATGTTTGTTAGCCCTTCCCAAAATATTAATAACAACATTATTGGAAAAGGGTCTAACCATATACAAACATTAAATTAAGAGTAAATATAAAGTATACCTAAGCATAGATTAACCAAAGATAGTGATTAACTTTAACACCCTCACTTAATCTATTATGAGGGAGAGAAAGAATAAAATGTGTATGAAATTATAGGCATGATGAGGTACACATGCATAAAGGATCTCTCATAAAGTGGATGAAAGGGATAAAACCCATAGGAAAACATCCCTCCTAAAAGAAAGAAAAAGAGAAGAGAAAGCTAGAATCCCTTCCCAAGGATGATGTTAAATTATTCCATACTCTAATTACTCAAAACATACAAAGGAAATCAATATATATGAGTGATCTAAATCCACTAAATGATGATAAAAATAAATGAAAATAATCTTCACAAGAATAGCTTTAATCAAGAAAAATATTGGTGGTGTCAAAAGTGTAAAAGTGTATTACTTGGTGCAAGGGACACTCAACACCTAAGAAGAAAGATCTAAACCACACCCCCCATATAGTTTTTTGGGTGGAGTGATTCTAAAAAAATATGTATACCCCACCCCACCATAATGATAAATGCATGGAGTGGATGAAAAAGGTTTGCATGAGTGGTCTGAATCCACTTCTTGAACACTGAATAATTTAACATTGTATAGACCATAATAACTCCATATCACACTAAAAGATATTTTTGAACTATTTAATAAGGTAAGGTGACTCTTGGATTATCCATAACACCTATAATTTAAGTTTTAGGATACTCTCAACTATCAAATAAGTTGTGTTGAAAACATAGATAAGGTATCTCAAATAAAATGGCGTCAGTGATGATGAGAGAGACTGAAAATTCCAATACTAAAGGGTGTATAAACTAATTTACACATATATGAAGGTAAACTAGGCTATAAAATTAAACACCACATGGAACTTTATAACTTAGTGTGAGTATAATATATTCCATACACAAAATAACTAAATGAAAACATGGAAAACACTAGGCTTCAGTAGAATAACTCCAAACAAGGAGACTATTGACATGTCACAAAGTCATCAACTATCATAAGAGTTGCTCCAAAAATAAGGGAGAAAAAAAGTGTCTTCATAGAATAAGGAAACATGCTAATAAATTGTCCTTGATGGATACATGACTCAAACTACAAGTGTTTCAATGTGTCAATGCATAAAAGATAATAAAACATGTCATGGAATGATGGAAGAGTGGAAAATAATGAAAAAAACATCATGTATGCAAGAAACACACATGAAAGGTTCAGTTGCCAAAAAATAACAACCAAAAAATCACATGCAAAGGGACATTGAACTCAACCAAAAATGCATCTAAGATAGTGCAAAGTCCAAAAGTGGATGAACAATCAAATCCCCATAGACACATGAAAGTAGACAAGGGTGAAATAAAAAACACCCCATGGATGTAATATTAGCCACCACCTCCACCCCTCAAATTTCACACTTTATTATTTTTGTGAAAATATAATTAAAGTGGGACTAATGGAAAGATCATGGAAAAAATGTACTTTTGAAAAAAATGGAAATAAAAAGTGAGATACCAATCAAAACTAATGTAACTCCTATTTTCTATCATTAATGGCCCAAATTAAATAAGATTGCACAAAATTTAAATGCACTAAGGTCCAAAAACTTATTTACCAATTCATTAATATGTGGGTTGTGGGATTTTATTGCATGCCCTCCAATGTGACAATGATCTACTAAAAAATGATTTTCCATTTCATGTATTAGGGTGAAAGCTAGCTTTAGGAAGACTCCTTCATGGGAAAACATATTGAAAAAGACTAATTCAAAATATTTATAGCCATATAAAAGGATGCATATACCATGTATATCCTGTAAAAACATAGAATATCATTTTTATTTATGGATGGATCTGAATAAACCTCTTCTTATGGCCTCAAAAGATGAAAACCATATTGTAGTTTGATTCTTTATAAGAGACACAAAAACTACTTCACTTGGATCAGATGTGGTACTCCAAAAGGTTTTATGGCCTATTGAATAATTATACCACCTACTTCAAGATGAAACTATACTAAAAATACTAATATATTAAAAATTAGATTTAATTATCTAGTTTTTATGGCCTCAAACTAGTAGAAATTGTATGGGTATCTAGGTGATGAAGATAAACTACTACAATGTTGTTAAAGATACCAAAAAATGTGTACAACCTACTCCAAAATGATTTCAACTAATATGAGATGAAATTTAGGAGTGTTATCTTATTTTACCATGTTTCATATATTTGTATAACAAATGATGAGGGAAAATTGTACATGTGTGAAGCATATGACAACAAATGAGTGAGCATGTTTTTCAGTAGAAGGGTTATATGGACTGATCTTGGGAGACTCTAAGAATTTATAGATGACATAAAAGTCATATTTATATTCCACTATGATTTCATATTTTTATATTGATGCATATACACCTTGATATTGTAAAAAAAAACATGCAAAAATTACCTTAAAATCTTCTAAAATATAATCAAGCATGGGTCTAAAAAAATAAGTACATAATAGTAAACCTAGGATCCATATGGATTGATCAATGGAAAAAGAATTAGAGATCAAATATCCATACAAAAAATCCTCCCAGTAAATATGAATGGTATGGCCTATACCATAATAGATCTAAAGAATTTAGATGTAAATCTTCAAAATAGAAACATAGATTTTTAAGACTATAAACTATAACAAACAAAGAAATTATACATGCTATGCAATGTCTATTTGAGTCCCCTCTAATAGCATTAAATAGTTAATAAGAATCTTCAAACAATATCTCTCCAAGAGACCATTACTATAGCCATTAAAGTTTCAACATAAGCACAAAGAATAAGTTATATATTAATATAACATATCATACAATGCTGAAATTATTCTCTTCTTCTCCTTCATACAAGATGCACTACTAGAATGCCTATAAATAGGAGTGAGATATGGGTTATCCTTTACCAAAATAGTAATAACTTTATGTATAAAATTTCCAAACATATACAAATATTAAATAAGGATTAAATATCAAATAGACCTATACATAAATTAACCTAAGCTAGTGACTAACTCCAATATATTACATACATGAACATGTTCACCAACACAACATGCAAATCCAATATTGATACAATAAACATTAGTGTTCATTTATGTATTCATAAATTCACTTCTATATGAAAAGTCTAAGGTGTACATAAGTTATCTCTCTTGGACCCTTAAGACTATGAATCATTAATGGTGCATTAGTAAATAAGAGTAGATGTAGGTTGTTATAGATATTTAATAGTTTCATCATCCACAATGTTTTAGTTAGGATTGACTATGGATCAAGAATCATATATATGTAACCTTCATATTAGATTAATGTTAATGAAAATAGTATATATTTCAATTTGGTAGATTGAAGGTGGAAGCTTCAAATAGGGAAATAAATACCCCTTCACTACTATATCATGAGACTAAATCCTCTAGTCAATCCTAGTTGATCAAAATCATTCCCTTCAATTTGGATTTCTGACTATTAAACGTATGATCTTGTTTGGATTATTAATGAAAATATGATGAGTCACATAAGAAATATTTTTTTTTCACATTTATTTGTAACATGACATAAAAATTAGATGGTAGACATCTCAAATTATAAATAGCCTAGGAAGATAGACATCCATACATCTTATTCAAGATTATTTCATGTCTATAATGCATAGATAAATATATATTTATGTTTTAAATATACCATCTTTCATTTACATTTATATTTTAATGTTTATATATAAGTAATTAATTTATATTATTTTTCCACATACACACAATAGATCTAAATTCTCATTTGTGTGTTTTCCCCATAGACCTTTTGGGATATAAATAAATAGTACTTGATCTTGATATTGAAACTCCACTCTCTCTCCTCTATGATTTATAATTATCTACTTATTATATCCTCTTCCAAAAATAATCCAGTGTGTGAAAATGAAGGAATCATTTAACCCTTAAAAACTAAGGCCATTAATTTCATTCTCAACATACATGGTTTGATCACCAAGTTGGGATCCAAAAAATCATTCCACTCCCTCCCCATAATTAAACCCTCCAAAACAAAAACTTACAAAACCAAATAGAACCATATAAACATGGTGAATAAAACTATTCAAGAAATGGTTAGGAGAGCCAGATTCAATACCAATATATAAAAATAATAATTTAATTAAAATATTCATAATACTCAAAGAGATGTTACTATTTATGTAACAACATGGATTATCAAAACAAACATTTTAGTCTTAGACTTAAAAAAAAAATTAACACAAAGCTTTTACCTACCACCCATGTCTATCATTGTCATCTTCTAAGGTTACTAGTTTTCTAACCCATAACATGCCTTAAATTATGCAAGTGGACAACACCATTACACCATAAATGCATTTATTTTATTGACATCAATTTGAATTATAATAAAATGATTATAAGGTACAACTATTAATTAATAATTTGGGTTGAATAATCCACACTTTAAGAGTCACATCTTCAAAATCTGAAATATTACAATAGGAGCCCAATAAAATTTAAAAAAACCAAGAATAAAGGTGATAAGGCCAAAGATCTATTATTGTCAATGAGGAGTGTGCCCTTGAGAGAAAGTGTTCCATTCCTCACTCCTATTGGAACATAGAATCTATGGAAAATGTGGCTGACTTTAGAAGGGAGCAAATATCCAGAGAGGGCTGGTTTCCTTGGTGCTCTCACTAAAACCTACTATTAACCTACTATCTATTGATTATGTCAATGAAAATTGTGTAGAAGTTACTATCTACAATGGAATTAAAAGATAAAATTAAATAAAGGTGATGAAATAATTATTTTGTGACCACTTATACTTTCAATGAAACTCTTATGAGAAGGTAAAAATTTCACACATTAACTACACTTAGGAAATATTTCTACAAAAGTGTTTCATAAGAAGGGCTTGACAAGCTTAGTTTATTCAAGGAAGGACTAACCTCACATCCAATGCTTGAACTTAATCATTTTTAGACAATTAAAATGACATGTAGAGCATCCAAACTCTATCATTAACGTGAAATAAATACACAATAACATATGAAAATAATTATTTGACTAGGCTATATCAAGGTAAACACATACACTTCACTCATAAGCTTGAAAATAGAGGAATTTAGCTTTTCATTTATTTCAAAACACGAATACAAATTTTGGCATACTTTAGGTACAATACAAAAGCAAATAATTAATATTGAATTTTGGAAAAATGAATCCATATAGGAAAATAAATATTTGGAGACAAAGCAATCCCAAAATGGGGACATCAAACTTGGTCCAAACCACCCAACCAGCCCGCCCACCCACCACATGCCCACCCCCTCCTCCCCCCTCTTTAGTGTTACAGAAAATTATTCAACCTATAAAACATTGGTCCTCCATAGGGGGTGTGGAATATAAAGTTTCAATTTTTTTGGGGATTTTTAAACTTTCATAATGATTTGTCAGGCCTAGACTACTTGGAGAGTGCCTAGATTCTTTCTTCAACCCCCAGATTTTAGCCTTTATGTCTTCTTGATAAATGACTCTCCCTAAATGGATGTAGGCATTCAAGTCCATTTAATTCTTAAATTTAACCCTTAATAATTATCATTAATTATGCTCTAACACTTGGCAAAAGTTGTTTGGGAGACTTCCTCAACCTTCTATTTAACTTTGTCTTCAAATGGGGCATAAGAAGGAAGGAGAGATCTTGTTGAACTTGTAGACTTTTTCCATCTTTCTCTCATTCATTATAAACATATTCATGAATTATTCCAAGTTTTAATGTGGCATATAATCTAATTAAACAATCTGACAAGACCTCATGAAGAGTTATATTCATTGATTTAGTCCTTTAACTCCCTACCTCTCTCATTTTATACTAGGTGTAGAAGGCAAAGGTTTGTATTTATTAAAATTTGATTAAATTTTGTATATATCCTACATGTAAAACTTTCAAATATCATGTCAAACTTGGATAAAGGTAATTTAATTCATCAATCACTCAAACAAACTGGGTTCTACACCAAAAGCATGCATTTCCTATGAATTCCTTATAGTCTTTTTTCAAGCAAACCTCCTTGTCTTGGAGAATATCAAGGTGATGAATAGAATATGAGAACTTTTTAAGACACACTCTATCCCCTAACAACTTCTCAAAAAATTTATTTTCCAAATTTCAAGTGTAGATGTCCTTTTTAGCTCATTCTTCTAGTCATATTAGGCCTAATTAGCCCTCATAGGCCTAGAGGGTAAAAAACTTGATTCTGAGACCCATAAAATGTGTTAAAATCACCAAAACCATTTTATTCACTTTTATCATGATTCCTTCAATGTCCATGTTAATTTTGGTGGTCTAGAACACTGTGGATGTACTACAACCATGAAATGGCCATTGTAAAGCTGACCTTTTGGAAGCATTTTCTGAGTCACCCAAAAGGATTAAATGGTTTTGACACCATTGAATAGTTTATTTGATATTTTTTTAGTTTTATCAAGTAAAACAAGTCTAGCTATATCTCCCCCAATGTCTATAATCCTTCTACACTCCTTATAACCCCCATTTTTTTTTAAAAACAAGAAAAAGTATAGTTTTTATACTATTCTATAAAAATGAATGTACATCACAATTGAATCTTGAGGACATTCTATCAGTATAATATAACATATGTTATGTTTTAGGAAGTTACTATTGCATTTGATTATATTTCAGTCTCAATCTTTTTAAAATAGTCCAAAATGGGGTTTCAAGATGTTTTTTTGTAGTTTTACCCCTAAAAGATTATTCATAAAGTTTTGACATCCAATATATGAAAAAATTAAAAAAAAAATTCAATTTCATGACCTCCTCTAACATCCATTAACTCATTGTGGTCCCATTCTAAACCTCTATGATGGTGTGAGCATCCAAACATGGCCTATCGAGCTCTCATAGGCATTTTGTGCATCGTGTTTTGAGCTTGCGCTGATAAATGGATTTTTATTGAATTTAAATTTAAATCAAAAGACTTAACACACACAATATTCCATTATTAACATGTTACAATTCTTTAGAGATCTTATTTAGTTTTATAAGTAGAAAATATTCCCTTTTAGGCAATAGGCCTAGACTAGACCTAGTGTGCTTTGACTCTATTTTTAGGGGTAATTTCAAAAAATAAATGTTGGGTTATATGTTTTTCCTCTGATAGAAATGAAGAAAATATTTAGATTTTAAAACAACACTATTAATTTTTGGTTGAGGTTAGATGATATTTTAAAATAATATAAACATATATTGTGTTTGATTTAACTTCTATTTAATCTAACAATTTAATTTATTGTTTTAATGGAAGGTCCTAATAACTATTTTATTACCCAAAAATAATACACTTCCATCCTAATTTCAAGAGGCAAAACAAAATTACTCAAACATATGGATTACCTATGTCAACTATGATGCTTTAAAAAATGATTGACTTCTATAAATCAAGGAATATAACCATAGTATTAGTTGGCCCAAATTTAGGGTACCATTATACTGACACAAAGTTACAGGTGGTACCATTATAAATAAGGTATTATAACATTTTCAAATAATTCCTATAGTTAAATGTATGTTTTGTTTCAATTCAATTACATGGTTAATGACACCGCATTATAAAAATAATAGTAATGGAGTTTGGTGTGTTATTTCAAATTCAATTATAAAAAACACATTTAGCAATTTTGGCCTTAAAAATTCAATGATAGGTTAAGAAATGCATTGTATGGTTTCATTTCATAATGAATGGTGTTAACTCTTTTTACAATTTATCAACTAGGCTCTCCATTTTTTAAATAGTTTTAAAAATATATAATCTTCTTCTGTGGTTGATGGTTTTTAAGGAACATGAAATTCTATTATTATTAATATTTTTTAAAAAATACAATAAAAATATGGATATCTATCATGAAAATCTAATTTATAATTGAAATAATTATGGGATGGTTTTACAATTTATGACCTTTCAAAACATATTGGTGAAAATTAGTTAAACTATGATCTTACATATTTTACCCTAATTTTCATTAATGGGTAAGATTAATCTAATTGAGATAAAACAGAAATTAATAAGTATGGCATTAAATCATACAATTAGAGTGTAAATGATTGACTATTTTTTTTTTTGATTTGATAAGGGCATATGATAAATATGGATAGTACTAAAAAAATCTTGATACTTAAAATTTTTGGTTCACTATTCATCTATGACTCTGTTTTGGAAATGCAAATAAAGTATAACCACTCTTATCATTTTCTCAACTCAGGAATTAATTTACTACCTGCACTATGTTGGATTTGTAGGGTCAAATTAGTATCGTAGATCAAGATTGATTAGTTTGTCATAACTAACATGTTTTTAATAGTGAAAAATTAATATCATGTCACATATGAATATAATTCCTTATTCCATGTTTTCAGTTCCAAACATTGATGATTCACATAGATCCAAAAATCAGCATCCTTTACCTTGAAATACTACATGTGCTTATGACGGCTAGAAACATGTAAAAATTGGAGAAGTGTAATGGATTGAGCTAACTTGAATCATTCTCATATGATATTTGGGTGTTGCGTACATATTAAATATTTCAATTAGGATAACAAATCCACACATTCATCTCTCAGCTATTGTGATAATAAAATTATGAACCTTTATTATATGTATACAACTAATTATGGATCTTAATAATTTAAAATAATTTATTTAAACTATATTTTAAGAATTTTAGACTTATCTTAGAACAACTCCTAGAGAATAATATTTAAATTAGGAAGAATAGGAAACATTTTCTCAATGTGAAATAGTGTATAAATGAATACCAAGTGATTTGAAATTATGCCTTGATTTATTTATATAATGATCTATTTGAATAAATATTCACACCACCAAGACTTTAGGATTATATGTACCTATCAAAAATTTAAAAGGGTGAAGAATCTAATTAGGATATAAATGAAGATAAATAAATGATGACAAAAAGGAAAAGCGCGGATAGGAAAAAGGTCAAATGGTGTTGCCTTCCCCTTAACTAGTGTAAATTAAATTTTTATGGGGCATTAAAATGGAACCTAGGAAATGAAGGAGGAAGAATTATAAGGGATAAAAATGGTAAGTATTTGTAGCCCACCCTATGGGCTTTGGGTTCCAAACCAATCACTATGTATAAGCTTTGGTTGATTATTCCAATGTTTAATTGACCAAAGAGTTCAAATTTTCTCATATTTCCATAGAAGAAGATTCTAATATTATAAATTTCCTAAATAAAGAGGCTACCCCTAGTTTTATAATCAAAATTGTTGTACATGATGCCATTAATATATTACAATCCTTTAACAAAGTAATATTTGGTCATATTTTTAGGGAAAGAAAAAAAATTAAAAAATGATTTACTAACAAATGAGTGTTTAGTGAGGGACTATAACAGTTTTATAATGTGATATAACTACCTGGAATACTGACTAATACAATAAATCAATAATTTATTTTCAATCATTAGAGTAATAGTTAATATTTATCATGGGAATGTGTCAATAAATATATTCATATTAAATGATAGAAGATAGGGAGATGGCATCACACATGTCAAACCCCTTTATCTAAAGTAGGTTCATATTTTTTTTAAGGTTGGTAGTAATGAAGTGCACATGGTCATAAAATAAAACCTTGATTATTTTAAAATAAGTATCTAAAAATACCTTTAATTGGTTCATTGGAAGATCTAAGCAAGTAACTACTCATGTTATGTGTTACACTATGGAAGGCAGAAAGACTATAAGGATAAGAAGAGAAGTAACAAAGAATATTTTAAGGAGACAAAAAAATCCTTTACAATTCCTATGGGTGGAGAGAATGTTATAATGGAACCCCTCATCATATGAATGATTGAAATTCAATATAAATGTGTGGCATACCCTACACAAAGGAGGGTTATGAAATTATAAGGATAACATTAAATTTCATAAACATGATTTATTTACGTAATGTTTAAAGGTGTGGGGAACTATAAAAGATGTTATGAAATTTTGAATTTTTAAGTGACAAAGGGAATTATTTTCAAGGAATCTCATATGTCCATGACATGGTCAAAGGTTTTTAAGGATATAAGATGCAAAGAGGAACCTATTTTTTTTACCAATGAAAAAACATAAGTCAATTGTTTGATGTTTATCTCAAAGAGTCTCTTTAAGAAACAAGAAGTGAATTTATTATCTAAATCATCATATAAATTACCCTAGAGGATATATATAATTTTTTTCCTACAAATTTACTCAATTTAACCATTTAATGTATAATATGATGGTAAGGTTTCTATTTTTCCCTTATGTCATTGGAAATTTCAATCAATGATGTTCAATTCCACACTAAGTTAGAGATACCAATTCACCAATCCATTACTTATTTGTTATCCAATAAACTTAATCTCAATCAGTTAATCTTATTATGAACCCTATTCTATAGTTTATTGAGTTAAACCCATCTAGAATAGTGATTATGTTATCAGACATGGATGAAGGGTTAAAAAAATAACATATCCATTATAATAAATATGACATAATTTACGAGTCAATAAAAATTGTGGCCCTAGGTCTATTACCATTAAAATAACCTAAAAATGATTTAAATTTTTGGTAATTAAATTAAGGGAGATAAAAATGGAAAGAGGAATTTAGACAAAGCTACTAAGGATGCAGAGCAGGAACATGTTCAAAAGGAATAAATAGTTATTGAAAAACAAGATTAGAGATGAGCTATAAAAATATATTGTATTAAGATGTAGTAGGTATGTGTAAGCCTAGTAAGGATATAAAGATGTATGTTAAATAAGAAGGGACTCTTAGTGAAGGAGTCTTCCTTATTATGATGAATAATGGACAATAAGGATATGTGCATAGGCCATTAAGTGTTAAATGGAAAAAGATATGTGAAGAGTAGAAGATAAAAGCCACGGATGCAAAGATACTAAGTAGGATCATAACCCTATAAAAAAATTCCAGCCTTCTGATCAACATAATCAAACTGTAATTTAATTAAAATGGAAAATTAAATAAACTAGAATCTAACTTGTCCATTAGTAAATAAATTATGATCGACTTAAGCCTAAGGTTGAGAAAAAATTTAATGATATTGATTGGATTATACATTGGGAGAGGTTTGTGAATTAAGGGAGTAATTCTCTAAGTTAAATGGTAAAATTAGAAAGGGATGAAAATTAAGTTAAGGATGATCTAAATAAGGTTCTAAAATTAAGTAGGACCATTATTAAAAAAAAATCTATTATCATTCAAAATATGTAGGAAAGTAGGAGGAAGATAAAGGATATATGTTTTCAAGCCAACCCAAGTAAAAGAAATAGTAATTGATATTCAGGAAATAGAAGAGGAATTTTTTGAACAACAATTATAATTTTTTAAAGAGGAATAGGAGGTGGCTAAGACTCTAAGAGACCCTTCTTAGTTCTATTGATAATTCTTGTTTGGATTTTTTACCTTTTTTGTGTTGTTTTTAGAGTCCTAACTTTTGTAAGTTTTGGACTATGATCTTGAAGTTGAGTTTAAGTGGTATATTATATAATCATTGGGTACATAATTAATTTTTATAGATTATGTATATTGTAAAATCATTTGGTACATTTCAAAAACTCACCTCTCTCTCTCTCTCTCTCTCTCTCTCTCTCTCTCTCTCTCTCTCTCTCTCTCTCTCTCTCTCTCTCTCTCTCTCTCTCTCTCTCTCTCTCTCTCTCTCTCTCACTCACACACACACACACACACACACACACACATACACACACATACATATAGATAATGGCAAGGTGATATAACTCATTTGGAGGTTAAAATTATGCGTGACACATTGATTAACACATATAGTAGATCTGGCATCAGTTTTTTGGTTAAAGGAGCAATTCCTTTCACCTATATCTATTGTTTTTTCCACTCGCTCTTGGTGTCGTGATTTATGGATTATGTTTTGGTTGTTTCTTATTCATGGTGATTGGTTTTCTTAAATTTATCTACCATTTGGTAAATTTTGAGCTATATGTCTATATGGTTTTCAATTGGGTTGTTATCCACTTAAGACATGTCTTTTATTTTTGTTGTTTATGTGGACTTGTTCCACTTATCGGCATATTTTGAATGTTAATCTAATATGCTCAAGGTTTATTTAATATCATTCAATTTTAATGAAGGGAGAGGAGCCATCAACCCTCAATTACTGATTACAAATAATAATTAATATAACATAATTACATTTAATGATATGTTTGTATGTTTAATTTTTTTCATTTTTTGTGTGTTAGTAATCATGCTGATTCATTTTTATAGAATTGTGGTAAGAAATAGAATTTTTTTGACTCAACTATCGATACAAATAAATGGTAGAGATGAACTCATTTTAGGCTCAAATTTTATGCAAACCTAATGCAAATAAAATTATATAGTCATGTCATCCATGCACAAATGTTGTGCTACCAAATTCGATGTGAATTTAGGAATATGTTGGTGCAAAGAAACCCAAAACCATCCTCTAGTGCAAGATTGAATAAAATTTTGACACATATTGCACTATATCTAGTAGTAAACTACCCCTAATGGAGGTTTCATGGATACTAATTCTAAAGGTGATGGATCTTGCAGTGTAGGTTGTTTCCATGGAGGAGGTCAATATTTTTAGGTTGGAAACTATCACATGACAAGGGATTAACTAAAGTAAGTGGTATCTTTGGTGGTTGTGGGTCCCAAGATGGTGAAAGAAACTCATTCAAGAATGGTGGTCTCCTAAAGGGGAGAAGAGAATAGATTGGTCAATTAGATATGATTTTTCAAAACTCTCAATTCAAACATTTATAAGTGTTGAGGATGCTGGTCACTCATGACATTAAAAATATTGTGAAATACTAATATAAAAACACTACTAAAAGAGACTATTGTACGTAACCAACACATATAAACTAATAGGATCCACTCTCTCCATAAAAGACATTAATCATACAAAAAGTACTTATTAAAAAAATATGTGATTAATTTTATGAATAAAATTATATATGTGTTGAATAGGCTCTAACAAGGAACACCCTTTTACTAATTTTTAAATTTTGCACACAAGGAATATTCAGTCAATGACTTATCCTTTATCCCTTTAAGCCACCCCTGTGTATTCTCAACTACATAATTTTTTATGAGTGCCATGATACCTCATCATTTCCTCTCTTACAAAATAAAAAGGTCAGTATATTAGGATATTTTGTGTGAGATTTTACCATTATATATGCATGATACATAAATTTCTTGATAAAAAATAGTGAGTAAGGTCATACGCATTTCTTGACCAACAATATCAAATACATTTTAGTTATAGTACATGTTAAGCATACAGATTTCGGGGTATATCACTATTGTGCTTGGAAATCCTAGATATATGCAAGGCTAATATTACATTCTTACAAAATTTTCAAATTACACTGTGTCATTGTGGACATCGTCATCTAAATTCCACAATAAGATGGAATTATAATCCCACAAGACAACATTTTCTGGAATATAATTCACTGGAGAAGTTGTAATGGAACAAGAAAATTAGAGTGGGATATATTCTACCATTATTTCTACCATGTCACTCAGAGCATTAATATATAATGAAAATGCCTCAGAATCTTCCTCTTGTTCTTGTAAAACTAAAGATGTGTCAAAAATAGAGCATAAAAAATATAACAAAAAATAAGACATACACAGATTGCTACGACAATCAAGAAAGAATTTTTAATCTTATTATTTCTCTATCTAAAAACTGAGAACTAGGCATACATAAATAGAATGAAAAATAAACAAATAACTAGAATAAACTAATCTTTAACTGCAATTGTGCATGCAGGCTGAGGAGCTGAAACAACATGCAGACTGTGTGCATGAGGAGGCTTAATGGCATGCATGAGGGAGGCAGAACAATAATTGCAAATTAACTCTAGTTTCTTACACTCCCTCTTAATTTCTACCACTAACTACAACATTTACAATGCCTAAATTTTGTCTTAGATAATCAAAAGTCTCCTTTGCTAATGCCTTTGTGAATATATATGCCAATTGGTCTTCAAATCTAGAGAACTCCAAATGGATCTCTCCATTGTTCACTAACTCTATGATAAAATGGAATCTTGTATCAATGTGCTTGCTTCTCTTGTGAAAGACATTATCTTTTGACAGTGCAATTTCTGATTTATTGTCACAAAAGATTGGTGTTGACTACTTATGTGCTTGTAATAAATCTATCAATACTCTCCTCATGCGAGTTGTTTGACATGCTGCTGATGTGGCTGCTATATACTCTACTTTATCTGATGAAAGTGTCACTATAGGTTACTTTTTGGATGCCCATGTGACCACACCTGTTCCAAAAAGAAAGGGATGTCTAGAAGTACTCTTCTTGTCATCAATGCTACTTGAAAAATCACTATCAGTATAACCAATCAAACTAAAACCATTAGTTGTGGAATATAAAATTCCATATTTTTTTATTCATGTTACATATCTCAATATCCTCTTTCCAACTTGCCAATGTGGGTCTTTTGGTGAATCCATGAATCTAGAGATTAAACTGACCCCATACATGATATTTGGTCTTGTAGCTGTAAGATACATCAAACTACCAACTAGTGTTTTGAATGTTATAGAATCAACATTAGACCCTTTGTCTTTTTTGCTAATTTTGGTCCATTTAGCAACTGGTGTAGGTGATGCTTTTCAATTCAACATCTTAAACCTCCTTAACACATCCTTTGCATATTTAGCTTGATAAATAAAAATTTCCTTATCTGATTGCACAACTTCAATGCCCAAAAAATACTTCATTAATCCCAAATATGTCATTTCAAATTCTTTCTTCATTGTTGATTTAAATGTGTCTATAGCCAAATTTCCAGTGAAGATCAAATCATCAACATACAAACACAATAAAAATCTAACCTTCTTTGTTGATTTTTGTGTACAATGCAGGTTCACTATTGCTTCTACTAAATCCATTGTTTGTCATGTATGAATCAGTCTTGCTATACCATGATCTTGGTGCTTACTTGAGACCATAGAGGGCCTTTTTCAATCTGTAGAATTTTTCTTTATGTCCATGCACTTCATAACCTAGTGGCTATTTCACATACACTTCTTCATCTAGAAAACCATTCAAGAAAGTTGATATGACATCCATTTGATATGCTTTCCAATTATTTTGTGTAGCTATTGCTAAAACCATTCTAATATTATTAAGTCTAGCAACTGGAGCAAATTTTTCATTATATTCAATTCCATGTTCTTGTGCAAAACCTTTTGCTACTAACCTTGCCTTGTGCTTTTCAACCTTTCCTTATACATCAGATTTAGTCTTATAAACCCATTTTACTCTTATGCAATCCTTACTTTTAGGTATATTAATTAGATCCCATGTTTGATTTCTCTTAATGGCATTCATCTCTTCATCCATTGCTTTTATCCAATGTTTATCATTAACTGCTTCTTCATAATACATAGGATCATGAGAGAAAAGAGTAAAAATTAAACATAAATCTAACTTCTCTTCTTCTTGTTTATAAATATCATTCAAGTTTCTCATTTTCTTACCTTTAAGTTTTGATCTTAAAGTGGCAACAGTTGGATCTGATTCATCACTTACTTGTGAATTGGGAGTAGGATGACATGCATGACCAAATGATTCACCTTGTGGTAAGCTCCTAGGTGTTCTCATTGGAGTGCTTGTTCTTGCTTGTGGAGAGGATTAATCACCTTGAAAATTTTGTTCTTCAGGTTCTTCTTCATTTTGGGGAATTGGTGCTCCAATTGTGATGATTTTATCAATGCTTCCATCCCATGCTTCTTCTTTAGTAAATTCCACATCTCTGCTAATAATCACTTTCTTTGAAATGGGGTTATACAACTTATAAGCCTTTGATTCTTTAATATATCAAATGAAAATGCATTTCTCACCTCTATCATCAAGTTTTCTTCTCAATTTAGATGGTATAAGAGAATAAGCAATACAACCAAAAATTCTAAAATGATGTACACTATGCTTCTTACCACTCGAAGCTTCTTGTGGAATTCAATCCCTAACACTCTTTGTTGGGCTTCTATTTAGAATATATACTGCACATGCTACTGCTTCTACCCAATATTCATTTGACAAATGTTTGACCTTCAACATGATTCTAGCCATCTCCATGATTGTTTTATTCTTTCTTTCTGTTACACCATTCTGCTGTGGTGTGTACCTTGTAGTCAGCTGCCTTTTAATGCCATGATATCTGCAAAAATCTTGAAATTTATTAGACATATATTCACCTCCTCTATCTAATCTAAGTACCTTGATGTAAAGGCCACTCTGATTTTCAACCATAGCCTTGAATTCTTTAAATTTTCCAAACGCTTCAAAGTTATTTTTGAGAAAATATATCCAAGTCTTTGTACTAAAATCATCAATGAAGGTTAGAAAAGAAGAACTACCTCCAAATGATGGAATTTGCATTGGTCCACATAAATCACTATGGACTAGCTGCAATATTACCTTTGATCTATATGAGGCTCCTACTAGAAAGCTCTCTCTATATTGTTTTCCTAGATTGCAACATTCGCATGAACTTCCTGGCTATTCTATTGGTGGTAATCCCTTCACCATATTTTTATTTTGTAACAAATTCAAACCTCAAAAATGTAAATGTCCATACCTTAAATGCCATAGCCATGATTGGTCTAGATGCATGGTTTTGAAGTGGGCTTCCTCTTCTCCTTGGATGCACTGAATTCGAAGAGGGAACATCCGATTCTTGGTCATCTCCACTTTTCCTATCAACATGTCATTTGGAAATTTGTCTAGTATTGTGAAAATATTATCCATAAAATATACTCTATAACCTTTCTATACTAACTATCCAACACTCATAATATTATGCTTTAGTCTAGGTACAAAATAAACATCAGGAATAAACCTTCTTTCACCATTTTTTGCCAAAACATTTATTACTCCTTTACCCATTACATCCACTTTGTTATCATTTCCTAATTTCACTTTAGATTTTATGGAATCATCAAGACTAGCAAAGAACTCTTTATTCCCTGTCATATGGTTACTGTATCCACTATCTAAGAACCAAATATCTCTAAAATTTTCTTGAGCAACATGACAAGTGAGAAATAAGCTTTCAGAATTAGAACTAGATTCATTTGTGTAATTAGCATTCTGCTTGTCCACATCTCCTTGTTTCTTCTTGCATTCACTTGGATAATGTCCATATTTTTTTCAGTAATAACATTGAATGTTAGATTTATCAAACCTTTGTGAATTTTTTTGGAAGTGATTATTGTCACATCCTCTATTGTTGTAGTTTTGATTATTATTTTCACCTTGATCTGGATTGTTCCTTCTATTTCTGCCTCTACCTCTTCCTCTAAAGTTTGACCTTCATCTTCGTCTGCCAAATGATACCTGAGACTTGAAAGCATTCTCAAAAGAAGTATTGTTATTCCTATTCATTTTGGATTCATGTGTTAACAATGATCCCATTAATTCATCTACTAATAACTATTCCAAATCCTTGGTTTCCTCAATAGCTACAACTATTGCATCAAATTTGCTTGGTAAACTCCTGAGTATTTTTTATATGATCTTCTGATCTATTATTGTTTCTCCATTTTATCTTATTTGATTCAAAATATTCAATATGTGACCTATAAAATGGTTTATAGACTCTGAATCATTCATTTGCAAATTTTCAAAACTTCCCCTAAGAGATTACAAATTAGCTATTTTCACCTTTGTATTACCTTTATAGGTGGTCTCTAATTTTATCCATGTTGACTTGGATCTCGATGGTGCTGCAACTCTAGAAAAGATAGATTCATCCATTGCTTGTTGGATTAAGAATAAAGCTTTTGCATTATTTTTCTTGCTCACTTTAAGCTGTTCCTTTTGGGTTTGAGTTAATGCTTGATGGGCAACCTCATCATGTAGTTCTACAAAACCATTTTATACCAAATCCCAAAAATCTTGTGAGAAAAATGATGTTCTCATTTTAATTTCCCAAAAATCATAATTCTTGCCATTGAAAATAGGAATCTAGAGCTGAGAAATACTGTTGTTTGTTGCCATGTCTCAAGACTTGCAGGATTCTGCTACTATGATCTCTTTCAGCTGGCAGCTCTCCTAGCTAGCTCTATTGGACTGTAGTGATCTCCCTCAATTCTTGAAAAACAAAAAAAATGCACAGGCATTAAATAAAGAACAGAAAAAATTGGTTCCCTTCACTTTTCTTGTTTCTTCAAATAGCTACACAATTGGTTGTAGCTACAACAAGCTCTCCCAAGCTGTGCTACTACCACGATCTTTGACAGGCTTCTTATTGAGTGAATCTCTTCATGAATTAAAATCTAGTCTATGTTTGATTTCTTTTGTCACTATCTACTACAAATAATGTCTATGTTTCTAGTTGTTATTTAATGCTTCTATTGGTAGGTACTTTCTACAATGATTCTGCCTACACCTTATCGCCTAATCTTCTAACTTGGATGTTGACTACTCTATGCACTTCTCCTCACCCCTTGGCTCTGATACCAGTTTGTCAATAATAGAGCATAAAAAATATAACAAAAAAAAAGACAAACATAGATTTCTATGATAATCAAGAAAGAATTTTTAATCTTATTATTTCTCTATCTAAAAACTGAGAACTGGGCATACATAAATCGAATGAAAAACAAACAAAGAACTAGAATAAACTAATCTTTAACTACTTGAATGAACTAATATTTAACCGAAATTGTGCATACAGACTAAAGAGCTATAACAACATGTAGATTGTGTGCATGAGGAGGCTTAATGACTTACATGAGGGAGGCGGAACAATAAGTGGAAATTAACTCCAGTTTCTAACAGGATGCTTAGCAGCAGTTATACAACTCACAGTAATCCTGATTTATAATTGTTGATAGATTAGAATGTAGAGATATATTTTATAAAGATGATAGTGGCTATGTGTTGAAGATTTGGAAATTGTAACGTACGGTGATATATCATACTACCTTAATTTGTGGTGCACATTTTGAAGTTGGCAGCCAGCTACAACTTCTTGTTAGCTCTGGGCACTTTTTCTTTATTTGAGCTCTCCAGTAGTTTTTGATCTCATCAATTCTTATAAGTAAGTTATTGGAAATTTGAGACCACCTAAATAAAATTAAAAAACCCCACTAGTCATACAAAAAAATTAAAAACTAGTTTATGCTCAAAAATGTGATGAATAACTAAAAATTGTAGTACCCGTTTCCCCATTTTCCTTACAAATCAATGATCAAAGGTTTCCCCTCATGTGTTATTTAACCACACTTAAGACCTTGACAAATATAATTAAGCCATCTCATCCTGCAAATCTTGCCATTTCTATTCATTTCATCCCCTTTAGAAATAAAATGCCAACTACCTGCACCATATAGGCTTACATACGCCCTCAGCTTGGAATCTTCCCCAAAATTTGAGGATGTTGGCATAAAATATAGAGAATGTGCACTATTAAGAGGGTAAAAACCAACAACAAAAAAATTTACACTTTCAACAAGCTAAAATAGAGAAAATAGGTGAGGTAGATTTGATCTAAAACACACCAAATGCATATATTAAATTCACCTAAAACACTATTACAACTTGTTTACAATGCATAAAATGATACAGCTACAACTATTTATAAACTCACAAAAAATATCTTTTCCTCCTTCTATCTTGTTACTACAGTCATACTTGGACTTATGTCATGAAATATTCTTTTTGTTATTCACCTCCTTCTTTTCTACCTTCACACTACCTCAAAGGTTGTTGTTATGTTGTGATTCTTTGTTGTTTTCTTCTCCAAGCTTCTTTGCTCTACTCTTCCCCCTTATTATTGTTACTACACAAAAAAATATTCTATTGGTTGCTTCACTTTTTCTACTTGTATATATTTATTTTTTGTGTCTTATCCTCCTTTTATCCCTTTGTTTGGCTTCTCACCTACCACCATCATTCCTCCCAAACTCAAAATGGATTAAAAATTTCAAATTCAAACCTCTACATTAAATTCTATTTAGTGTATTTGAAACACCCCTATTGTACGAGTCTAGAGTAGGTTGGATAGATGAGGATGCCAAGGAAATAATAATAATTTAACACAATTTGAACCACTTCCTTGATCATCATGTAAAATGTGATTTCCCCATCCACTTTGACGATGCTAGGGACACGAGTTTACGACTTCCTTTATGGTCATCCAAAACATGATTGACCCAACCACATTCAGATATTCTGGTTTGAATGTCGACAACTCCCTTTCACATGTTGCAAGAAATTACAAATACATTCACATTTTTCCTTAGGTAGAATTTTCAAACTATACATTTCTTATCATGTGCTTTTGTACCATGTTATGGGATCTTGAAATCTAACCAAAATTTGCAATTTATCATTTTTTTAAATTGCACCCAATTTCCCATTCATTGCCATCCACTGTTCCACATTCTCTTTTGTGAGAATCTAGAAGTTCACTAGCAAAATGAAATTTAGCAATTTGTGAATTGCAACTTGGTTTCCCTTTTCTACCATGTACACCCTTCAATCGGGATTTAGAGATTTAGAAAAAAATTACAATTTGTCTTTTGGCTACTTACTTCCTACATGTGTTTCTCCCACAAACTTTGACATTACGTTTTCAATTTGGATGCATGTCAAACCTGAAGTCAATGTTTAAAGTTCCACCTAGATTTTAAGTAACACTTACAATTTTGTTAATTTGCATTTTAACTCAAAAACCGTACCCTCTTTCCATGCATCCCCTTTTGTAAAACAAAATGAAACATTACTTTATTATGTTTGACCTTCCACATGGCATGTGTATTTTAGGTCATAGCTTCTAATATCTATGTGGCCTCTATCATGTCTACTTTCTAGCCTTAATATTTTAACAAAGGCCCAGAAATTGCTCAACACAGCTTTGAATACTAATAAATACATATAGGGATATGGGTGGCCAACTTGTGGCTTACACAACTTCATGTTATCTTGTTGCATTTCTTTATGTTCGTAGTATGGTTAGCCTATAGAAAAACCTTGGATAAGTAGAGTATATATATGATGTAGTGGTTAGTATTTTATGATCGTACTAATAATTTTGTTCTTATTTCATTGTTATGAAGGTTTCTCCCTCAAAGTGACCCAGTCACAATATTCAAGTATTTTGCTCTTTTGTAAATTATTATTGTCAATCTTTTTATTCTACTCTTAATTCTATGATATATAGCTTTATTGTTTTTAAATTATCTAAGTAATTTAGTTATAGCTCATCCTCAGTTGAAATTATGATATTTTACAAAGGATATGTAGAGTCTTAGTGGTGTATATACAAGTTCAATAGTGCAATTCGAATAATTAATATAAAAGTTTTAAAACCTTTAACCAGTCATAGAGATGAATCAAATAATGAAAATTAAGATCGTGAAGGGGAATGATAGTGGGGAAGGGGAGGTTCTCAAGAGATTGTGAAGTGGTGTGATATTTGAAAATAACGAAAAATGAAATTCACTTTTTCTTGGTTAATAACATTCTTCATGACCACATCTGTGAGTAATGAACAATAATGATTAAGTAAAAATAATAGTTCATGAAAACAACAATTGGTTAAGGAAACATTGGTTAAGGCCAAGGCACTAGGGGAGTGCTAATAAAGTGCATAGGGACAAATCAATGGTCAACATCTAGCATGATAATCCACATTGAATGCTCCTACTTATTACGCTTAGTGATAAGATATGGTTATTTCCTACTAATCGTAAATCACAATAATGTTTATTATCAATTTCCATGTTGGGCATTGAATTTAAGTAATTTTATAATTTAAATGAACAAAAATAATGTAACAGTTGAATTAAAATAATGGCAATACTAAACTTGTGATCTTGTTTGAAAATTGGTTGTCTAATATAATTGATAAGGTTAAAGAGTTATAATTATTTAACTTTTTAATTCCATAAATCCTTTTATGAGTTAATGTTGCTTGTGAGTCACAAACTTCATTTTTTATATTACTCACAAGGCCTTAAGTCTTAATAATATCATGTTGATATCCATTCAATAAGGAATCTAAGGGTAAATTAAACTTGTGACCCTATTCTTCTAGGATAACCTTGACATTAGAATAATAATTAAATAGACCTTTATCCAAGGTTTTAAAATTATGGCTTAGCTATTACTTGAATCAAGCTTGTGAAGTTTATATAATTCAACAAAACAAATAAATGTTTTGATAGGCTTATAAAATAATATTTATCATTTCCCCTATTTGAATTTGTAAACTATAACATGATATTTTTTATTTGATAGGTTAAATACAAGATTAAAAGGCCCCATAGCCTTGTATAAAGGAAAAACTAAAAGATAAAATAATAAATCTCAAGAAAGAAACAATTCCCATCGGTAATTGAACAGGCAGACAAGATTCCCCACAATAGGGTCTTTTGCCAAAGACTGATAAAGAATTGAGAAATAAATTAAGGAATCTTCTGTGAAGTTTCTACTAAACTTAATCAAGTCAAAACCTCTCCCAAGAGAGCCAAGAGGGTCCATATAGCTTACATGTAGAACAACCATACACGTCCTACTATACTCAACTACCAAATGAATCAAACCTTATCATTTTTATGACCCCCCTAAATGGAGGATCATGTTGGACTCCTATCTTCTTCCACTTTTCTTCTTCTACACTTTAGTACACTCCCTCCCACCCCCCTCATCTTTTTTAGAATCTAAGGCTTGAGGTATTAAAATTTATTAGGACTTGTTCCAAAGTCTTAACATTAGGTTAGATTTTTGGTAGGTTAATTAAATATTATTGTAAATGGGGCATGCATCTTTTAGTAAAGACACCCCCATAAAATAAACTTACTTGGTTTTAGTTTTAGTTAGTTTTATATTTTTGAGTTTATTTAACTAGAACTACCTTACAGATTATTTTTCTATTAATAGTTGGTTATAAGTTAGTTGATTTTACTGGTCATTGGTAAAAACTATATAAATCAATGTTTGCTATGAAAAAGGGTTAACGGAGTAAAGGCACCCTTATGTACTTGAGTTTTTGAATATTAATAAAATACTTGTGCACTCACATTAGGTGGGGACAAGGTTCAAACCATTTTATTCAAGGAGTTATCAATAGTATTAGATCATGGTAATTTTGGGAGCTTAGTGAATTTGAAGGAAGGCAAGGTGAAAAGTCAAATTCACGTGATATTATTTTTGCATGAAATAAGGTATGCCATATAAAATGAAATTTTTTATTGGTTTAAATGTTTGAAAAATTATTAAATTATTTTAATTTTTCAAATATTTTTTACATTTAAATTTGTGTTTTTTTTTCATATACCACAATCTGGTCATTTTGGCCATTTGATACTCCATTTCATTGTATTCGAAATCCTACTTTGGCATAAAAAATGAATTTTTAGCATTTAAATGTTATTCAATTCATTATTTTTTTTGCAAAAATGAGACTTTTATGGCCTATTTACTTGTGAAAAATCTCTGTAATGTTCATTCGTGGCTACGATTGTTGATTCATTTCATTCTAAGTCCTTTTAAATCCAAAACACTTGCCAATCTTGATCAAATGGTATTAAACCCCTATTTTTTTGCATTCTCAAATAAAAATATGGTATTTTTCTAAGCTGTACAGATTTGTACAGCCTTCCAAATGCCCTGGCTTCATTTTGAATCCATCTCTAGAAATCAATACCTTGAAAATTGCTAAAGCTCAGGCAAAATCCATTTTATCCTACCTATATGGATTTGTACAGCCTGTAGGAGAGAGAAGAGGTGCAAAAATTATTTCCAGGAGCAGTGATGGCATCCCAGGCAAACATGGTGTAGGTATAAAACTATGAACTATTGTTTCTTATGTTTCTAAAGTTTCTTGATATCAAAAATTCTGCCTTGGGTCTTACGTGAGAAAGCTTGCTTGAGAAGGCTAAAAAAGGGAAAAGTTTGAATTTATTTACACACATGTAAATAAATTTTTATTTTCCCTCATAGAAAAAATCCAGAATAAGTAGATATTTTTTAGTATAATATTCTTAAAATGCTCTTAGAGCAATTGGTTAAGCTTATTTATTGAAGAAGCTTGCAAGGAGGAGGTCAAGGGTTCAAATCCCTTCATTTGGAAAAAGTTATTTTTACTTTAGAATATACTTTTTTGTAAAAAGAATATTCCCTTTTAAAATTTGAAAGTTGTAAAATGCATTGTATTGTGCTATTTTAAAAATTGAAAAAGGGGGAGTTCAATTCTATTATTTTTACATTGCAGTGGTGATATAAGGGTGTAATTGGTGGAATAAGGTTGTAATTTGGTCAAATAAGGGTGTAATCATTGATTTTTGGTGAGGTTAAGTGAAAAACCCATCAAAAATTCTTATTTTTTTCTTTTATGCTCTACGCGGGGGTTAAGTACAAAACTCCTTAGAAGCAGTGTCTTGTGAAGTGAGTGTGATATTTGTTTCATCTCTTTTGCATTTTGTCACACTTTTTCTCTACTGCACTTGCTTTTATTTCAAGATGCTAAAAATTCATAATTTACTTTCAGATGGTGATAGATTAACAATTTCCAATTATTCTGATTGGAAACAATTGATGGAGGCTTCATTAGTTTTTAATGAGTTATGGGATATTGTTAATAACAAAAATCCCACATTGCCAATAGAGCAGGCTAAATTAGATATATTCAATTTGCATGATTCTAAGGCCGTAACTCTCATTAAATGTTGTTGTACTTGTGATACTTATGTTCATATTGAAAATTCTCCTCATAGGTACACTGCATGGAAAACATTTTCAGATTTGTATGATAAGAAACCTAAGCATAACAAGACAGATATTCATATGAAATTGTTTACTTTGCCACTAGATGAAGATGGGGATATGGGAGAATATATGTCTAAGTTGAAAAATATCACTACTGAGTACACTAAGGCTGGTTTTGGAAAACTAGATGATGACCTCATAGTCACTATTGCTTTGAAAGGACTACCAGGGTCCTATAGAATTTTTTTTGAAATGTTACATGTCTTTGACAAGATCACAGGCATCACATTTCATTTTCTGGCTGAGTTTCTCATCCAACATGACCTCTCTCTACCCAATAAATCCAATAAAATTGAAGAAGCCCATGTTTTAGAGTCAAAGCCTAGTTCATCTTCATATGGGAATCAAAACAATAGACGAAATAGTTATAGATGGGGTCAAGGTTATAGAGGAGGTAGATATAAGAATAGAGGTAGGGGTGATTCAAATAATCAATAATCTAACCAATCACATTCACATGAAACAATTGATCGAGGACATCGTCACAACTCATATAGGCGTAGAGGTCAAGGTAGATCAGACATTCAGTGTCATAAATGTGGAAAATTTGGTCACATTGCCTCATAATGTAGGAATCCTTTTCATAAAATTTAGAGGCCATAAAAAGTGACTAAGTCTAACTCTACTCAGTATGATGATCATGACTATGATGAATCCAATAATATTTCCCATGAATCTGGATTCACTACTTTGGGGCACATTGATTATATTGAATATGAGGCTAGAGATGAGCTCATATATTTATCAGTTTTAGACACAAGAGCAACCAAACACATGACATTTAGGAGAGATTTGTTTTAGTCTTTTAAGGAATCTTCTCTCTCTCTAGTTGCCTTGGCAGATAAGTCTATGCATACACCACTAGGACTTGGATCTTTTAGTATTCTTCTTCCCAATGGGTCAATAAAATACTTTGAGGATGTTTGATATGTTCCCAAATTGAAGAAACACTTACTTTCCTTTGTAACTATTTACATCAATTTAATGAAGGATGATTATAAAACAATGTATACATGATATGAATATGGAAACTTGGTTAGATTACATTGTAAAGTGCTTCCTCCCTCTATAGAACTTGTAGTAGTTATTGACACAGGTATAGGTACTATGTCTACATAGTGGTTATGGCATCTCCGCTATGGACATTTCAATATCCACTCTTTAGTGGATTTATAGAGATATTGTATGGTGAATGGGTTGCCCACTTTTCACAAAGATGGTATTCTTTGTGAGTCATGTATTTTGGGTAAACAAAATCAGGAAAAAATTCCTAAATAGTAATCTTGGAGAGCTAACAGATGTTTACAGTTAGTTCATAGTGATGTATGTGACATGAAAAATTCATCCATTGGTGGGTGTAGATACTTTGTCTTGTTTATTGATGACTTTTCTCAGATGACTTAGGTATTTTTTATGAAAAACAAATCTAAAGTTTTTGCTAAGTTTATTGATTGGTTATACTTAGTTGAAAAATAAATAGGATCACATTTGGCCACTCTTCATTCAGATAATGGAGGTGAGTATACCTCAAATAAATTTTTAGATTATTGTCAATAAAATGGAATTCATCGACAATATAGTAATGGTTATACTCCACAGCAAAATGAAGTATCTAAACGGATGAATAGAAGTTTAGAGGGCACAGCACATGCCATGTTGCACTATAAATAGCTTGATGGTAAGTTTTGGGCTGAGGCTATTTGTACTACAGTGTATTTGAGAAACAAGTCCCCCACATTTGCACTTTTGGGACAAAATCCATATGAGGCATGGTATGGATTTAAACCAAAAGTTAAACACTTGAAAGTATGTGGATGTCTTTGTTTTGCTTTGGTTCCTATTAAACATATAACTAAGTTGGAACCACGAAGTCAAAAATGCATATTTCTTGGTTATTCTGAAGATAAAAAGGGGTTTTGTTTGCTTGCACAAGATTCAGGCAGATTCATAGTGAGTTGAGATGTAATATTTGATGAGTTTGGGACTATGAACAATATAGAGATTGATTCTCAACTTGATAGATTAGAGAGGAAAAATAGAAAAAGAGATAAGGGTTTTAATAATGGGGATAACTCTTTGAAGTTATGGTATGAGACTCAAATTCCTTCACTTTCCTCTCCTTCATCTACAAGTTCACAAGTTGATGACTTAGAAATTGCTGAGAATTCTCTAAGTCCCCCTTTGAATGATGAACATAATGAGAATTCTGGAGTCCCTGATTTGAATAATTTGACTAAGTATCCCAGTACTTTTTCTAACTTGACAGAAGATGAAGTTGGTTTAACAGGGCCCAAGAATTCTCAAAAATATGTAAACTATGCTATGGTTATTATTACTTCTTCCACTAATCCATCCACTTTTGAGGAGGCATCTACTGAACATGTTTAGCAATAGGCAATGAAATGTGAGTATGATTCCTTACTTAACAGTAATACATGGGTTTTAGTTGATCCTCCTCCACATGTTAAACCCATCAAATGTAATTAGGTTTATAGGACTAAGTGTAAATCAGATGGCTCCATTGATAAACATAAGGCATGACTTGTTGCAAAAGGATATGCACAACAAGAAGGTATTGACTATGAGGAAACATTTGCACTAACTGCCAAATGGCACACTATTTGTATGGTACTTTCCTTAGTAGCACAAAATAGTTGGAAAGTACATCAATTGGATGTTAAAATTTGATTTTTAAATGGTTATTTACAGGAAGAAGTATATACGAAATAACCTCAGGGTTTTCAAAAATTGGGTGCTGAACACAAAATATGTAAATTGATAAAAGCTTTATATGGGGTCAAATAGGCACCCAGGGATTAGTATGGGAAAAGAGATTCATACTTGAAATCCATTGGTTTTTATCGCATTGAATCTGATGATACTCTCTATTTTCAAGTGCAGGGTAAGAAAATGGTGATACTTGTTCTCTATGTCGATGATTTGTTTATTATAGGTAATGATGAAAACCGTAACAAGTCTATGAAGAAGGAATTAAAAGATGGGTTTGAGATGACAGATCTAGGACTTCTTCACTACTATCTAGGCATAGAGGTAACTCAAAAAGAGCATTGTATTTTCATTTCACAAACTAAGTATATTTCTATGTTATTAGATAGGTTTGGCATGAGTGATTGCAAACCTGCACTCACTTCCATGGAAAGTAACATGGAATTGTCTAAGGATGATAGCAGTGCCTTTTTTGATGGCACCACATATAGACAATTAGTGGGAGGTTTGATATACTTGATGACTACCATGCTTGATTTTTCATTTTCAGTTGAAATTTTATCTAGATTTAGGCATGAGCCTAGTGAAATTCATTGGCATGCAGCAAAATGAGTACTTTGTTACCTTTAGGGAATGAAAACATATGGCCTTGAATACCACTGCAACAAGAACTTCAAACTTGTTGGATATTGTGATGTAGATTTTGGTGGATGTGTGGATGACAGAGTGTCAACCACAGGATACACTATGCATTAGGGTTCAGTTACCATTGCTTGGTGTTGTAAGAAGTAAAATACAGTGGGAAATTCATCAGCAGAATTAGAGTATATTGCAGCATGGGATACTTCCAAATAAATTGTTTACCTTCGTCGTATACTTGAAGATATTCATATTTCTCAGTTTGCTCCTACACAATTATACATTGATAATCAAATTTCAATGAAGATGTCCAAGAATCGAATGTTTCATGCCAAAACAAAACATATGGATGTCAAATACCATTATCTGTGAATGTTGATGGCAAAGAAATATCTTGATCTAATATATTTCTCAACTACTGATCAGACAGTTGATATCTTCACAAAACCCTTGACAAAATCAAATTTGAAAAATTTAGAAAAGTTCTTGCTAAGTGTCCAAAGACCTGACTTTGGATCATAGGGGGGTTTGTTAGGACTTGTTCCAAATTCTTAACATTAGGTTAGATTTTTGGTAGGTTAATTAAATATTATTGTAAATGGGGCATGCATATTTTAGTAAACACACCCCCATAAAATAAACTTACATAGTTTTAGTTTTAGATAGTTTTATATTTTTGAGTTTATTTAATTAGAACTACCTTTCGGGTTGTTTTCCTGTAAATAGTTTGTTATAGGTTAGTTATTTTTACCAATCATTGGTAAAAACTATATGAATCAATGTTTGCTATGAGAAAGGGTTAACGGAGTAAAGACACACTTATGTACTTGATTTTTTGAATATTAATAAAATACTTGTGCACTCGCACTAAGCGGGGACAAGGTTCAAACCATTTTATTCAAGGAATTATCAAATTTTAATAGATTCTAAGGGCTGAGATTTATTGACTAATAAAGCCACAACCAATTTTTTTTCCCTTTATGTTCTAAAGGGACTAAACACCTCCTTATCAACAAGGTTTTTTAAGCCAAAACTATCCCCTTTATTCTCAACATTGGAAGGTCTACCTTATGCTCCCCCTTTGTGCCTTGGGAATTGACGTGATCTGGGTTAGGGGGCTCAGGCTCAACTAAAGATGAATTTGAATCATCACTCTCACATTTAGGTGGATTCACAGAGAGATGGGTGGGGTAGAATTTTGACCACAAGAAAGATTCCTTCTTTTTTATAAGAAGCCTACACTCTTTAGTCAAGTTCCATATGTTAAAATAGATTCAAAAATAGAACAACAAACCTTCATAGTCAAGACGTTGGGACCAGGAAGAATAACCCACTTGTATAAAATTCTTTTCTAGCAGATCCTTTGAGGTATCAACATTAACCAAAATTCTAGCAAAGATGGTATGTGAAAAAATAGTAGTGTCTAGGTGGGTTTATAAGAATTTACCCAAGGATTTACATATGGGTTTGAAGTTGGATTCAAACTAGAACTGGAAAGGGAGGTAAGGAAGGTGGATCCAAATCGGTCTTTAATTCAGGGGTTCAATAAAGAGATTAAAGAGGGGGGACCAAGGTTTCATAATCAAAGGATGGAGATTCAAGTTACAAAATTGACTTTGAGTCAAATATTTATCCTCATAATAGTCAACGACAATAATAAATACTCTTATAAATTATAACATGATATGAGAATGGACAATAACAAACATTAGTATTATTACTCACCTTGTGTAAGATGTGTTCCTGGTTACTATTATTCATGAATGTTTTCAACAATGTGTATGGATGGATACTTAAGTCCCAACCCTAGTTAAATTTTTGTCAGTCTATATCATTACTTTTCATCTTGATTGGTACAACTATAAAATGTTACCTCTTTCTCTGTAAACTAGTGGTTGTGACTAGGTACTTGAATAATAAGGATGTCTATTACTCCTTTAGATAGTTTTAAAATATTAAATAATGGATTTTTTTTATTTAAAAAAAAAATGAATTATTATTATCTTGTAAATCTGGTACATATTTCTTCTCTATAAATAAAGGCAATGTTTAATATTTATGATACACTAGCTTGTATTATGTTTTCCATTGGAACACTTAGAGCCAATTATTATAATACCATCATTATAACATTATGAGGAAGAATTTAAAACTGCCTTGAGTACAATGAATACATGTTTCAGCTAATTATTAGCCTATTTGTGAGGAAGAACTCTTATAAAATAATATATTGTTAAAGTTATGCCCTATATTGTTATCATCTTGATATTCTCTAATGAAAAAATGGTAATGTTTGTAATAGAGTAACATTATACTTTAATTTTTTATACAAAATGGATGTTCAACAATATGTGCATAGATGGATACTAATCCTAAAACATGTAGCAATTTATATCCTATTGTATTATGAGTCATAAATGGGAGAGTCCTCCTTCACATAAAATTATTATCATCCCTTCTTGTTTAGGGAAAAGAATGACCCGTGAAATTGACCTTATTGAATATGGTACTTTTAGTCTTTTATAAATACCTACATATATTTTAGACATAAATGAATATATTATTCTTGAAAACAATGACTTATGAAGGGTCACTCAATGATGTTATGGAAGATGATCCTTGAGATGCTTCTTTGGAGATAAAATTCAACATTTCTGACAAAATGAACATTGTGATCTTTGAGATTATGAGTATTGATATGAATTTATTATATGTTGTTAGGATATTCTTTAAAAAATGGGCACATTTTGAGGTGTATCAATTTGCATGCATTATATTGTTAATAAGTCATTTTATATTTTAGTGTTCATTAATTCTAGATTGGAGTCAATAGTTAGTTATATTGTCCTTATAGTTAAGAAATTCAAAATCGTTTAATTATAAATGCATGCATTTTCAATCGAAACAAACATTTAACTTGTGTAAACTTAAACACCATACTAAAACAATAGATTTTTAATCGTATTTTTCAAAATAAATAACATCCAATTAGAGGTCAGAGACAATAGAGGTAGGAGGCCAAATAATGCATCTCATTAGCCATTGATGATGTTGTTGCACTATGCAATAGTGGCATCAATGTTTGCACTAAACTAATTGATTCAAATGACAATCTTTAGTGGCAATGGAATTGTATTTATTATGTGTGATTGAGTGGCAACGATTTTGTGTAGTCGCTAAAAAATAAATAATGAGGATTGAGTCCTTTTTTTTATGATTTAATGTATGGTATGTTATATATTGTATCAATGAGAATCCCAATAAATGTATGTTGGTATAAAGGTTTATATTTCTCTTGTTGATGTACTTGACAAAGAACTAGTGCAAGTATACATGAAATGGATGATGAATAAATGTGTGGGTCCTTGTTTATTTTTAAGTTCCTATTCATGGTATTCACGTGTGAACAAGTATAAATAGTTGATGAGAATTTAATGGATTAGCACTCCAACTTCATTCAATGTCTATAACCATATGTTCCAATTGAGGGGTAAGATTTTAGAAATTTATTAATCACATTGATGTTTTTGTGTGTGGCTATAAGTAATAATAAAACTAATTCTTATTGTTTATGTGATAATACTTATTATTGTTCAAATAATAACTTTTCTTAACAACTTATGTAAATATAAACATAAATGAGTTTTCAAGATAATTTAAATATAATATTTGTAAGGGTTTGTTGATATAACAAGGCTCCTCTTTGGTAGGAGATAATCTACACCCCTCTCTCCCCCGCCCCCCCTCTCTTTCTATATATATATATATATATATATATATATAGTTTCCTATTGAATAAAAGGATATATATATATATATATATATATATATATATATATATATATATATATATATATAATATAATATATATATATATAAATAAAAGGAATAAGGATTTTATTCTGTAATTTGTATCAAAATTCTTAAAATCAGGAGAATATCATCTATATTCAATATAAAATATAGATATATTATTAATGTTACTAAATGACACAAGTATTTTAAAAAGCATGATGAATAAAATATGAAAGAAATTAATATTATCTTTTAACCAAAAAACTATATCTAAAATATATGCTTTTTACAATAATGTATACTCTCCTCCCTGTTTGTGATTACCCTCAATGATATCATCCTTATTTAAAATTTACACTAACGAAATTCTCCCAATTAAGATATTTAGCTTGGGGAGGATAGGATCCATGAGAAAGAAATATGAGATTATTATTTAACCTCCTGCACCATACACATTACTAAGGTCATCACACAAGACTCGAGGAATCATCAGCTATATAATGATAAATAATATTATCCATAGAAAGTACCTATGAAATAGAATCCAAAATAGATTATTCTTATCTAACTAAAATAAATGCTTATAAAATTTTATGTAGTTATCTTTATAATTGCCCTGTATTCATTTCTTTCATATATTTAACTTGTGTATTAAAAAAATAAAAAATTCAAAATCAATACAAAATGCATTAAATTTTTCCACCTCTTATTTAATCTTGTTTTATATTCATTTTTTTAATATATTTAATTTATATTTAAATAATTTATAAAACCAATATAAAATGCATTCAATTTTTTTATGACAGTGACTTCTTTCATCTTAACATATTTTCTATTATAAGTTTTTCAAAGAAAAAACAACAGTTAAATTTTAGATCGTCTTTTTTCCAAAATCCATCATTAATATATTATATTATATATATATATATATATATATATATATATATATATATACCAGGAGGAACTTCAATTAGATACTAGAATTTATACTTACCCTAAATAAATTTATTAGAAATTAGAGTTTTCGAAATGATTCTTGAACTTATGATTGTTATATATCCTTAAATGATAGTCTAAAATTGATGGTTTTCCCATTTTCAGAAAACATTGAAAGTATTCCATCAAAATAATTTGCCTCAATTAATTTTTTAATAGAAATTAATGACCAGCTCTATGTTAAAAAATATATTTCTTACCTGTAAATAAGAAATTGGGTTTGATACCAACTATAAGAACATTTTTCCAGAAATGTAAAAGGTGGAATGAGCATGAAGGTTTATAATTATAGCGAGGACATTAATATTAATGTTTGTTAAACTCGTCATGAATCTATTTGATTTGGTGGCACAATTATCTTTAATAATTTTTCAAAGTGTTTATAATCATTATTGCATTTGTGAGAATGTTGTCATGAATTTGTATAGTTTTTTTATTTTATTTTTTAATTATTTCTTATCGATGTAAACATGGTGAGAACCAGCGTTAACGTTTGATGTTAATTGCCGGACTATTAGCATTGGATTTATATCGCACATTTTTTCATTTGAAATTAATGAATTTTTTAATAAATTTTTTACGTAAGACTTCTTAAAACTATTTCATTTCTATTTCGAGTAATTGAAGTGATGTGATTCTCTTAGAAGAGTTTGGATTGGTTGACGATAAATATGTTTAGTTTGATGGAGGATATTAAAGTTATTTTATTTTATTTATTATTAATTTTTTGTAAATGAAATATATTAATAAAAATATATAATATATAAATAATTCACAAAAAAAAGGTGGTATGGAAGTACATCTCTAGTTAAATTAGGTCATGTTTAGGAACTAGTAATAATAGAAATGAAAATATTATTGGATCTCATCTAGAAATAATTTATTATAACATCAGAGACAGAAAAGGAAACATAATTAAGTTACCAATGCAAGGTCAGAAGATAGAGGATCCATATCATCTAAACCCCAACCCAAGCTAGGTAAGTCACTACCATTTGGAATTGGCTCTCAGCCAGAAGCTTGAGCAGTGTCATTATCATATTCCTAGTTCCAAGTAGGAGAAATAGCAATAGAGAGCCCGAGAAACTTATTCAACATGTTGGTCCAACCTCCAGGTGGTACCCCCAAGCATTTGGATGCACAAGAGGAAAAGGAACACCCCAACCATCCTATTTAGTAAGGGAAGGAGGTGGGGGTTGCCACTCTCACTATTTTCAAAATGAGACATGTGGTGATACAAATTACTGCTATGAGAGTGGTGACGAGACCAGCTGTGTTTGTGACCACCTTTAGGAGGAGGACTAACGTTTTTTCTTGCAACTTTATTTTCCTTAGATGGAGAAAGAGGAATCCACACCATAGCACAAGGAACATCTCCCCAATGAGTGACATGGTCTTGAAGATGGCCAAGCTCTACAGAAACCTTATTTTCCTGTACATGAATCTACAAAAGCACATTAGAAATAATGGAAGATTTGTTGAGGGCAAAAAAATTACAATATGAAGAAACATTGCTAAACTCTACATTATTAATTTGTTTCCCATAACCAAAATAAAATCTTTGCTCTGAAAGCATGCCAAACTTAGGTGTATTTAAAAGGCAAGGTGGGTTTATCTCCAAGAAGGATATACTGCCACAAAAAAAAATCAAGTTGAAAAGGTCAAAGAAGGTCATAAATCCACGTCCAACCCTGTTGGGCTTTCGAGCAGTGCCAAAAACGATGAAAGAGCATTACTAGATGGCCACAAAAAGGACATTTAGGAAGGGAACTTCCTAAATGCCAAATTGGGGAGTGTAATTATAAAATATAGTTTTAACATACCATTTCATTTCCTTCCACCAAGGATATGCAGAAAAAATAGATATTTTGTGAAGCATTAATGGTAGAACAACATTAAATATCTCTTAATAAGACTCTTTATCAAAGTTGGCTAACTGGAATTGGGTTTTTACCTCTTCACAAGATAGCCAAGAGTGAGACTACTTACAAAAGATGTCTTGGATAGTATGAATGCCTCTACAAAACAACTTGAGAGAATTGATCCAAGGAACCTCCGTCAAAGATACTTCATTAAAATTTATATTAGGTGACCACCATAGATAATGCAATATAATGGAAAACCCATCTTTGAACCTTGAGCCATTACAGAGAAGCCATGGTTTGAGTTTTTCCTTTATTTTCTAGATACTTTTAGCAATAGAAAACCCTATAATTTGAATAGGGGTTTTAGTGATGAATAGATTGAAGAAGCCAAGTCCATTCCAGGATTTTTTGCCTTTGGGGAGGCCTAAATAAATACATTATTAAAACAACATCTTCTAAGCTACTTTGTCCTCAATGGCAAGCACAGTCAATTTAGAACATAAGGCAACTTATTGATTTGACACATCAATGAGATCCATACCTCTAGCATCCCATGAGAGGTAGCTGTATTCCAAAGCAACTCTATGAAAAACATGGCCATGGGAAGAATTGGCCTAATGAAAGTCCTTAAGAAGCTTTTCAGGTTTTTGGTAAGAATTCCTGGAAGGCACCCACATGAAGAGTAGTAAACATGAGTGGTCATAAGTGCTTTCAAGGATATTTGAAATTTTCATGCTAATGATAAGGGTTTAGTAACCCAATACTCGAGTTTCTTTGCTAATATGTGAACAACATATTCCCACAACATGGGTAAGGAGGCATCAAAAGAAATAATAATGCCAAGAAACATGAAAATTTCATCATGTTGAACCTAGGCCCACCCAAACATGCTAGCCCACATTGGCAGGGGGAGGTATGACTACTTATGGCATCTAATTTTTTGCCATTAGATGTTTGATCTAGAAGGCAAGGTAGAAGGTGTTCAGACAATGTATGATGTTATCCAAATAATCCTCTTTTTTAATAATAGTAACAAAAGAATCATCAACAAAGTGGGCATTATATAATTGCATATCTTCCAATCAATTTTCTTTATCTGAAAGGAGATTGATTTCTTTGGCAAGGCCCCTTGCTTGGACATTGCTAAGAAGATATCCAAAACCCTCTACTACAAGCACATATAGGGCTAGTGACAAGGGGCATCCTTAGTGAATAGACCAAAATAATCTAAATTATTTTGATGTGACTCCACACATAAAGAGGACAACTAAAGCATTTGAAAAAAGCATCTAGATAGTTTGCATGAAATTTGGCCCAAGGTCCAGGTCTTTAAGCATGGCCAAGATGAAATTTCACTCAATACAGTCATAAGTTTTTTCAAAGTCAATTTTTATGAACATAGATTTTTAAATAGATCTTCTAGTCTAGTTCATTCCTTTTAGAACCACAATAATATTGTCTAATATATATCTACTTTTAATTAATCATGTTTGCTTAGGGTGAATAAAGAGAGGTAATAGATTACGTAATATAATCAACAATAATTTAAAAATTATTTTTTAAGAAACATTTAAGAGGTTGATCGACCACCAATTACATATCAACTCAGGATCCCCTTGTTTAGGTATGAATTTAATGTTTCCTTTATTTATATTCTTCCATAGAGAATGTTTGTGAAAGGCTTATTGATATACATGGTGTAAGCCAAAACCCACAAGATCCTTGAGGGTTTTTATAAAATTCACTAGAGCTTTATCAATCACCATATGAGCTAGTACCTCTTGCAGATCATCCATAGTGAGGAGCCTATTGAAAGTAACTCGCTAAGCAGTAGTGAGTTTGCATGGCATCATTGTGAGAAACTATTGAAGAGATATGTCACAATCTTCAAAGGATGCTTGAGCTTCGAAGCTCTATTTATAATGGTGGAAAAAATCTTGAACAATCTATAGCATCTTTGATAATGTCCTACCAGCATCAGAGATAGCATAAATTTTCTACTTTGATTTTTTAACTCCAAAAATTTAAAATAACTCTTTGGAGGCTATATCCCCTACTTTGAGCCACTGAAGTCTGGATTTGATTTGAGCTCCCTAGGCATTATTTTTGTCTAAAATCTAGTTATGATGCCACAAATAAGAGAAATTAACCTATAAGATCTCATTGAAGGGATCTTTTTTTAGGATTGAATCTGCACAACTAAGCTATGAGGAAGTAGTAGACTAAGAGTGTCATCAAATTTTAGTAAGTTGGTATCCATAGATTTTTAATAAGTGAGAAGTCATATTGATGGTTTCATTCCACTAGATAATCCAACTAGAATCTTGGGTTAGATGAGGATACTGATTCCAAACTCTATGAATGTTAGCCATAGTGGGCACATGCTTGAGTAAGGAGGTATTGATGAATAAATGGGTTTTATGATCCTTGGGTTTTGTGAACTACCATGTCATTGGAAACCAAATGGGGGAGTGAATAAAAATCTTAAACTCTAGCAAATCCTACACTAGAGAGTAAATTTTTTTATCATAGTAAAAATATGGTTGAGTAGACATCATTGCCCAATCAAAACATTTTAGAATCCAAGTAGGTTCATCCTTGAGATTGTTCTAGGTGTACCACACTCTATATATAGGATAAAATATAAATTTTAGATCATAAAAGCCTAATTTAGTGCACATATAATATCATGTCTCCCTTTCACCAACTACCCAATGAATTGGTAGGTGGCCCACTTTGTCTTCTGGAGACCTAATAATATTAAAGTCATCAAAGATGACCTAATGAGCATCAAGGAGATACTCACCAATCCATCACCATAACTCAGTACACTCAATGGAATAATTCAAGGAATAAATATTAATAAATCCTAAGGAATGTATTTCAATGTTGAAAAGAACCCAAATTAACTAGTTGGTGGGGTCCATTCCAAATTGCATTAAATGCGGCCACCACCTTGGATAAATAAATAAGATCACACCACCATATCCTACCTCATGAATAGTATGTAAAATAATAATATCATGCTAAATATAGTTACTAATCATCATGAATAAAATATTTTCCACCTTCACTTCTTGTGGACAAAGAATGTCCATCTTAAGAAACTTATTTTTGAAAACATGCATAATAAACTTGTGCTTTGGGTCTGTAAGAACCCAAACATTACATGAAAGTAATTCATAGATGATAGGTTTTGAGAGACATATCCTCATAATCTAAGCCTTCTAAGGTGTCAAAGTGCTTCTATAGAAATTTCCAACTATTGGCATTAAAAAAAACATTCAATTATGCTTATTTCCTCATAGCATATTCAACATGATACTCTCTTTCCTCCGACTCTTCACACCTCATAAGAGGGTCATGATAGCTTTTGGATGCATCTTACGAAGAAGGAATTTGTATATAGGTTGGTCTTGAGTCTAAAAATAAGAAGAATTAAGATGAAAAGCCTCTAGACCATGAGATAGAACATTGACTCCAAGAGGGGTGTTGTATATGTTAGGTTCTTCTATCACTTTCATAGTTTCAACCTATGATTGAGAAGGCTCTTTCTTGGTAGGAACTTGGTCATGTAGGTTAATAATTTTTTATGACTTACCTCCTTTGAAGTTTCTTGTGTTTGAGCTCACAACATTATTTCAGTTATTCTTCTTCCCTACCATAGTCCATCCATCCTCAGTTGGTATTTTTCCATCTTATGGAGAGGGCTTAGGAGGAGAGGTTACTTGATTGGGCACATTTTTATGGGCTAGCTAAAGGGTATAGTGCCTAATTTTATGGTCGATGGCCTATCAACAAAATAAAGTATTAGGAAAATTCATATATAGAACCCATTAGGAATGTCTCATATCACCAACTTAAACCTTAAAAAATTCTTTAAGGTCCTGAGAAATGTCTACCTCCACACAAACTCATTTCTATAGCCTAGTAGAGTAAAACATATTTTTTTCATGTAAAACAGCCTAACCTATAGAGTAATGAATATGGTGAGTAAAATTACAACAGTGGAGTGGGAGACTTGGAAAATATACCCAAATCAAGGCCCTAAGAGTAGTGTTATCAAAGACCAAAAAATAATGTCTCCAATGGGAGGGAACCATGAGTGAGTTTTTAACATACCATGTGGTTGACTTATGGAGTATAACTCTTGCATGGGAAGGATTGGCAAAACTAAATAAAAAAAATCTTTGGTCATATTCTAGATGCTTTCAAGACTTATGTCATGAGTAGCCCAATGACATTGAACCCAAAATCTAAGCATACTTTCAATAGGATTTAAACCCATAACATACCCTATCAAACAAAACTATTATATCCATTGATAAGTATAGTTAAATATTAGAACTGGTAAAATAACATCAGGTTTCGATGAGTTACTTCATGGTAAAACTTTGGTATGAACTTCCTTGGGTTCTTATAGGGGTCATTTCTTGATGATATACGATTATCCTTCATAATTGAATCAACTAGGAGAGTGTTAATGCCATATTCTACACCATATAATACATAGTCATGCCATCTAAGACTACCCACATGGTGAGGGAGGATAGACATGCATCATCATTCTAATCCACACTATAATTAGACCTATAAAATATTCATAACTCAACACCATCATAAATATGCCTATATAGATGTAAACCATACTTATCACCATGCCACAGAGGACCTCTACTATGTGGAAGAAATTCAACATAATTGAACGAATGTTTTGTAAAGGAAGACGCATGAAGTATGGTGTATAATCCCTTGTTGACTATAAGGTTGATCAGGAAAATTGTAAACAAGGTGATTATAATCCATGAAAATTGCAAACAAGGTGACTAAAGTCCATGAAAATTTCAAACAAGGTGATTAAAGTCCATTCTCCTTCACAATTAAATCAACCAAGACAGTTTTGGTGCCATATTCTACACCATATAATACACTGTCATGCCATCTAAGACTACCCACATGGTAGGGGAGGAGAGACATGCATCATCATTCTAATCCACACTATAATTAGACCAATAAAATACTCATAGCTTCACACCATCATAAACATGACTACATAAATGTAAACCATACTTATCACCATGCCACGGAGGACCCCTATTACATGGAAGAAATTCAACATAATTAAAGGAAGGTTTTGCAAAGGAAGATGCATGAATTATGGCATAGAATCCCTTATTGACCGTAAGGTTGATCAGGAAAAATTCAAATAAGGTGATTAAATTCCATGAAAATTGAGAACAAGGTGATTCAAGTCCATTTTCCTTCACAATTGAACCAACTAGGAGAGTGTTGGTGCCATATTCTACACCATATAATACAGAGTCATGTCATCTAAGACTACCCACATGGTAGGGGAGGAGAGACATGAATCATCATTATAATCCACACTATAATTAGACCCATAAAATATTCATATCCTCACACCATCATAAATAGGCCTACATATATGTAAACCATACTTATCACCATGCCACAAAGGACCCCTAGTATGTGGAAGAAATTAAACATAATTGAAGGAAGGTTTTGGAAAGGAAGACACATGAAGTATGGCATTAAATCCCTTGTTTATTGTAAGGTTGATCAGGAAAATTTAAAACAAGGTGATTAAAGTCCATGAAAATTTTCACCAATGCAATGTGGAAAGTGCTTATAAGGCTCTGGATCCCACAAAGAGGGAGCAAAGGAAACATGGTTGAGATTGGAGGCTGAAGTGTAATTCTCACTTAGTAAAATACATAGTGTAATATGCATTCACATTACCACATCTCAGAACATAGGC
This sequence comes from Torreya grandis, assembly GCA_037957365.1. Lineage (NCBI taxonomy): Eukaryota > Viridiplantae > Streptophyta > Pinopsida > Cupressales > Taxaceae > Torreya > Torreya grandis. Next base: position 2,075,032 of record JARHVA010002983.1, on the reverse strand, counting down.
CTATTAGGGGTCCTTTGTGGCATGGTGATAAATATGGTTTACATCTATGTCCTCAAGTGCAAACAGATTTTGAGGGCAATGGGAAGCCCAAATGCAATTTGCACTTTTGAAAAAGTGAAAATTGTAATTGGAGTTATGGATTCCCTAAGGGGAATTACAAGTGTGAATTACAATGTTACAATTTTGAAGTCTACAGTTTATAAAGGGATCTTCATAGGGGAGTTACACTTGGAAATTGCTATTATGGAATTTACAAATTTGAAATTTACAAAAGGGGCTAGAATCTCCTCTAAAGTTCAAAAAGTGAGAATAATTCATTTATGAATTAAAAAGTGTGGAGGAAACCCTAAAAAGGCCAATTACAAAAATCAAAAAGTGCAAAAACCAAAAATGTAAAATACAAGGTGTTGAGAAACAATTTGTAGCCAAAAGTAAAAAGCTAAAAATGTCCTAAGTCTTTTGAAGTTTTCATTGTTGTGCTTTCCCAAGCTCTTCCATGGGAGAGATATTGCAGGTATACAAATCCAAGGTGGGTCAATCCAAATAATATCATTTGAATAGCCATGGATCTAAAATATTCCCATGCTATGATTTCAAGAATAGGTTGTTCTATGGCATGCATAAAGGGAAGGGAAATTGTCTAAGAGGTTCTAGTTAAGCAAGTAAGTGGTCAAGCTCATATTCAAGTAGTTACACATAAATATAAATTGTTTTTTTAGCTTTCAACATGAATATTATCCTTCCAACTCATTTTTTAAGGCATTTCCATCCATGAAATCAAACAATGTGATCCAAATACTCATCATCTATTGTAGAGGCAATCGTAACAATGATTTTTTTAGCAAATGGTAGAAGATTCTAGGCATGGCAAAGAGCTTTTCTAGCGAGGAGCATCTTTTAAAAATATTGGGGTGTTGACTACAATTTTGGGAATTGAAAAATGCAACCCCCATTCCTAGATTACAAAATAAGGGGTAAAATTTGTATAAATAGAGGGTTTGCCCTCTATTCTTTGGTTATTTTTGTTGGTCTTTGATTTTATATATAAGTATAGGCTCTTCCAAATTTTGGTATCATGGATGTGTGTGTATTTTTCCTCTCTTTCTAAGGTGGTTTTAGATGTAAAACTATTAATAATATATGTCACCATCTTTATATGGCTCCCCTGTCCAACATGGTGCAAATCCACCATGCTTGTCCCCATGAAAACATTTTAAACATTGATATATGTAAGATTTGTTTTCAAGATAATAGAAAATACATGTGGTTCTAAGCTTTTTCTATTATGAAAAGAATTGAGATGTTTTACAAGCTATGCTAATTGGAGATCTAGTTTTGTGCTTATGTATGGTTGTCATCTTGGGCATAGATATAGATTATAAACCTATTTTTACATAGAGTTTTAGAAATGTTTTGTTGAATACCTATTAAGGGAACCCTAAGTTAATGAATTCAATAAGGAAAGGTATTTGAGATTCTATCTGTAATGTATGTTCTAAGGTTTTAGGCATCATTTGGGTACTTGCATTGTATTTGCATTAATGGATGCAAAATACTCCTAGCAACTCCCATTAGATTATAGGTCATTTTTATGCATCTTTGCAATGATTGATGTCATATATGTTGAAAGGAACCTTGATGTTTGAAACCAATTAACATACCACACCCTTTTTTACAAATTACATAATTCTCCTACCCTATAAATAATACACCCTTTTCATACTATAGCTATTATTTGCACTAAAAATGCATAAAATATTGCTTATATAACATATCTTTGTAGTTTATTCTTTAAAGACCCAACACTACATTTTTCCATTCAACCCATGTTGTTGAAGATTCTTTATAATAATAATCTTAGTCACTTTCCCATCTATGTTCAGTAGCTTGTATGTGATCTAGAAAATTTGTTCATTTCGTGTGAAAACCCTTCTTGAGTGGATTGAATGAGTTTGGTTGTTCCCTCATTACATTCATTGTTCTTTGTGCCAAAAATTCCCATTGAGGTTGAATTGTAAAATCACTCCGTGTGATCAAGATACCATTTAAGTCCTCTCACCTTGGTTTAAATAGGGATATAAGTATCAAGGAGCTGATCATACCCTCTGTTAGTTCCTCTCAATCATATTTTCCATTCAATCCATTCTAGATGCCAAACCCTTGCCCAGCTATAACGACATACTAGCAAGTTTTTCATCTTTGTTTACCTTTTTATTCAAGTATTCACGGCCAAGCACAAGAGGTATACAATTGGGAACCAAAAATTTGATAGTGTCATTGCTAGAGATTAAATTGAAATCTAGGTCACTTATGTTGTTGGGGACTCTTGCAAAGAGCTAAAGCTATAAGTAATTCAAGTTTGAAAGTTCTCTACCTATATTTGCACTAATTTGATTATCTTTGGTTTGTCATTTCACCACTTTATTGGAACCATTATTTGGGATTAAATTAAAGTCCTAGCTGCTTCTATTGTCAGGACTCTTGCATAGAGATGCTATCATTTTTGAAGTTCTCTATCTATTGTACTGATTTGACCATATCTTTGGTTTACCAATGTCACCAGTTTATTGGTGCCATTGTCGAGGACACTCCTTATAACACCTACTACCAAGGACTTTTGTAGAGAGATATAAGTATTTCATGTTTTTAATTTATCTATTGTTATTTTTTATAATCATAGCCATCAATGCCATACCACTCCACTGGGGACATGCTAGGAATTGAAATATATTTGATAATTGACATCTACTAAGTTTTTTACAAAGATCTATTAAATTTTCTTGTTGGAAGGTTTCTTTTTATTTTTGAATTATTTTTTGAAAAATTTAATGTCTTTGTGTTATTATCTCATAATTAAACTAAGCAAAGTATGTCTTCATCATGTATCACATTAGTGTTAATTATTATATTCTATAATTATAATTCTAGTGGTGACTCCAATTTTATCATCTAGTTTCAAGGAAGATCAGTCCATAGTTTGAATATTTTTGTTAAGTTTCATCTTTAGTGTTCTTTTTTAGATGAAAAAATTGAATTATTGAGATCATCCTTGAAATGTGAATCATGTAAAAGGCTTGTCTAGACATTAAGTATTGATCAAATAAAATAGAGACAAGTTTTGAAGGGAAAAGTTTGGATTCAAAATAATGTTTAGATAGCCAAAATTATTATAATCTTGAGATTTTTGTTGAACTCCCAAGTATTTAAGACTTTCAAATTTATCTTAGTCAACATAAAAATTATAGTCCTATATATTATCTAGTTCCTTCTCAACTAGTTGAATGCCCTCCTAAGCTTGATCCATAGAGTCCCCCTCATTCACCCCCTCACATCCCTTTGCCACTTTTATTGAACCTTAAATTGAACTAATCATGAGGATTAGGGACCTAAATGAGAATGAACATCCTACATTCTATGTTCCTAGATTTTGGCCTATCTATTATCTTGACATGGAAGGTTATCTTAATGAAGTCCCAAATGAAGGAAATGCCTTCAAAAATTTCAAGGGAACAATGCAAAATGTGATGATCAACACTTGAGGGATTTCGAAAATATCATTTAAGATGATGAGCTTGAGCATAAAGATGTGTGCATTAATTTGTTTATATATATGATGGAGGAAGATGCACATGAATGGTTGAATTCACTTCCCTCTAGATGCATTGATTTGTGGGAAGAGATGGAGGATGTTTTTAGAATTTACTGTGGTGATAGATTTGATCCCAGATTTATTTTGGTTAAGTTTGAGAACATAAAAAAGAATCCCAATGAGTGCATATAAGACTTCAACACATGATTTATCAAAGCTATGATGCAAATGCTTGAGAACATAAGGCCCAATGATACAGCGTGCTTGATAAAATATTATGATGCCTTTGATAAGAAGACTGAGTACTACTTGAGGGGTAAGGCTCCCCTGAACCTACGGTTGGCATTCAATATGGTCATCCAAATTGAGAATAGAATAAAGGATATAGAAAATCCCATGAACAAGAAGGCTGATGTAAAGTTGGTTAACCTAAAAACAATGTAGCCCACAAAGACAACTAAACTTGAGGAAATAATTAAGACTTTAGCCTCTGCTATCAATGACATGTCCTACAAGCTTGAAAGCACTGAGAAAGGGATCCCTCATGTGTCTACCAGTAAAGAGAGGGATCCAAATCTAAATCAAGAATAAACAAGGTCTATTTTCCATAATCGAGACAATGATAGAGGGAAGAGGCCTGCACATTAAGATAGAATAAATAGAAATCAGAATAAAGGGGCTATGAAAGAAGTTCTTGATCTATTAAACACTAAGGTAAATGATTTAAATTCTAATTTTGATATTGACTAGTGTGACAAGTGCCTGGTTCCATATCTTCTATGTGATACAACTGAAATGATTGATGAAGATGTAGATGAACATGAATCTACATCATCTAGTGATGAGATTATGATGTTTAATTATGAAAGTCTCTGAAACAAGATGTTTGCCTCCACATAATTGATTAATGTTGTTAATGTTGATTAGTTTTAGAATGAAATACAAAAGATATATATCTTACTTTGTGAATTTGATTTTGAGGTTAATATGGCTCAAGCATATGAATTACCCATTCATGATTTCAAAATTTTAAGATCAATGATGATTAAACTATATAATGGGGGAATTTTGTTATTTGAGGATAGTCAACTTCTAATTAATGCAATAGTTTTCCAACAGAAGAAATATTACTTTAGAAGTAAGTATTCAAGTGATTCTCCTCAAGACACCACCCCTACAAACCGAAAGTTAGGTGATAAAAGTAAGGATGTAAGTAAAACTATAATAGTCTCAAATGCTTCTAAGCTAGTACATGTTTCCCAAATTGTTAATCTTAGAGGTGCTCCTACTAATAATAAAGTACCATTGATATCTAGTATTTCTAATGGTGATATTGATGTTAAAACAAACCCACCCTTGAATACTATTGTTGAATTATAGCATAGGTGATATGGCCCAAGTTTTTAGCTAGTTGAAAATCACCGTGTCACTTGTTGAATTATTACAAATACAAGAACATAAGAAGAGGGATTTTGAGTACTTGAAATTTGGTGAGAAATCAGTTACAAATGAAATTGAGTTAGCCCAAGCACCCCTAAAAAGTGATGAAGAATCAAAAGAGGTTGTTAAACCCACTCTAGAAGTATATTTTGGGACTACATTAGTCAACAGTCAACTAAATGTGAATCCATTTTACACAACTCTCTTGATCAGTGGTTTGATTATTGACAACTACATGTTTTATTCTAGTTTTTCTTGAAATGTGATGCTACTGGGTGCCCTAAATGATCTCAAATTTAAGATTACATTAGCATTTTCTAATTGTTATGCCATGGACTCATGAGAAGTTCTACTTGTTGGATAAGTCAAGGGGTTGGTAGTATAGTTGGCAATGCATCGACGTAAGTATTTGAATATGGACTTGGTAGTTGTGGATGCCCACCTGTGTGGGGGATTATAATATCATGAAAATAGACTATTAGCATGGGTGGAAGTGTACAAATGGACCTTTCCTACACCAAAATTTCATTGGAAGGTAAAATGGTCACACTTTATATAGAGCAAAAGATACTACATGTAATAGAAGATTCTAAATGTGCTCTAAATGAAGTGTTGTATATAGATGTTGACTTGTGAAACTTTTTTGGGAATTTTTACACTAATGAACAACCTATTATTCTTGATGTTGAACCATATAGTGAAGGTGAAATTTGGAATATATTTTTTGATGGGGCTTGCTCTAATATTGAAAATAGAGCTAGGGTTGTCTTCTATGCCCCCAATGGTAAATGTTTTGAGTTTTTTTAGTTGTCTCTTGAGTGAATGAACAATATTTCTTAATATGAGTCACTCTTGCTTGGTTTATGGATTTCTCGTGAACATGGAATTAAAATTTTGATTATTAAAGGTGATTCTAAGTTAGTGGTTAACGAGGTCCACAATGTTTATGTCATGAAAAATAAAAGGTTGAAATAATATCAAAATGTTTTTGGGGTTTTCTTGAGTTTTTTATGCATTCCACATTTGTTATCATGATTATAGTTTCAATTAAGAGGTTAAAAAACTTGCAGGGTTAGGTGCCCAATTTGATATTTCAAATGTGAGCCCTCATTCTTAGTATCAAGTGGAGGTGTTTGTTAGGCCTTCAATCCTAGACAATGTTCATCATTAGTAGATGTTTGATGATGATGAATAGATTAAGAGGTTTATAATTTGTGAAGATGAGTTCCATGATCATCTCATAGACTTGGAATCCATGATTTAGGTTTGTGACATGAAGGAAACTGTATTTAGGAAGGATATCATTGAGTTGAAGATAAACATGCTCCCGAGAGGATTGATATGTTTGGAAACATCTTTTGAAGGAGAGAATAGAATAAAAAATTGAGAATAATTTATTTCAAAATACAGGATTGAGCATAAATTGGATTCTCATGAAATTTCATGAATGGTTTGGCTTGGTACTCACCTAAATATAACTTAGAAGCAAGTTTAAATGCAGCTACTAAGAAATTATGAGGACTATTTAGCATGGTCTTATTCTGAGTTGAAAGCATATAGGGAAGATTTATTTCAACATGTCATCCCATTTTAGCCTAATATCAAGCCTTTTAGGCAACAATAGAGACCTATTAATCCCATCTTAGCCACCAAGATACATGATGAGTTAAAGAATTTGAGGGATGGTAAAATCATTCAACCCATCATATATTCATCATATCATGCAAATATATTCCCTATACAAAATAAAAATGGTGACATCTAATTGTGTGTGGATTTCAAAAATTTGAATAAAGATTTTTTAAAATATAATTATCCCCTGATCAACATGGACACCCTATTGTAAAGTTTTACTAGATCAGAGATGTTATCCACTTTAGATAGTTTCTCAAGGTATAACCAAGTCATGGTAAAGGAATCTAAGAGACCCAACACCACATTCACAATGCCTTGGGCCACTATGTATATATGAGGATTCCTTTCATGTTAATGAATACCATTGTAATCTTTTAGTGATATATGGATGTTTCCTTCATAGGGGTAATTAAAAAGTTATAGATGTATATCAGGATGGTATTACTTTGTACTCCAAGATGAGAGAAGAAAATTTGAAGCATTTAAAAAAACTATTTATTAAGTGTAGGGAGTTTGACATTTCACTTAATCCTAAGAAGTGCCACTTTGAAATATAAACAACCTAGTTATTGGGACATATAGTAACTAAATATGGTGTCATGATTGACCTTGAGAGGGTAGAATCCATTGATAAAGTGCCTATCCCATAGTCAAAGAAGGGAATTTAGTCTTTCTTTGGACAAATTAATTTTGTAGAGAGGTTTGTATCTATTTTTTTAGAGATTACTCTGCCTATTAATTCCATGTTGAAGAAGGATCAAACCATTAAGTGGGAGGAGAAGTCTATGCAAGCATTCAATGACATGAAAAGAACTTTAAATTCTACACCTATTTCGGCTAGCCCTAATTACACTAAGCAATTTCATATTTTCTCTTTTGTATCATATAATACTATTATTGTTATCTTCTTGTAAAAGAATGAAAATAGTCACAAGAATCCCATAGATTTCTTTATCAAATCTATGCAAGGTATTGAGATGAATTATACCATCATGGAAAATCAAAATTTCACTATCTTGAAGGTTATCAAGATGTTTAGGCCTTATATTCTAGGTTCAAAGATTATTACTTATGTCCTACACACCATGGTGAAGGAAATTTTGACATAGACTAAAATTTATAGAAAGAGATGTAGGTGGGTTAACAAGTTACAAGAGTATGACATGGATATTCGGACCACCAATTTAGTAAGAGGGATGGCTCTAGCCAAGCTCATGGTTGAAACCAATTTGTAAGCTATTGAGGTAAACACTACTATTTTCAATTTTGATGATTTTTTGAGTCAATTTAACATGTCTCTTTGGTATAATGTCATTATCTGTTACTTGTAAAATCTCAATTGTCTGCCTAACTTAAATAAGAAATAAAAGACTCTTAATCTTGTATCCTAAAAATACCTCTTGACAAAAAATGGACCTGAATGGAAGAATCTAGATGGGGTTGTCCTAAGATGTATGCTAGAATAACAAACTACTGACCTAATTATTGATTTTCATAGTAGAGTATGTGGTGGCTATTTTACAACTAAAGTTTGAGCTGATAAAATTCTAAGAGCTAGATATTGGTGGCCATCATTGTTCAAGGATGTTGTTCAAAAAGTTAGAAAGTGCGAGAAGTGTCAATACTTTGCTATAAGGATGAAAACTTATGGTTCTCTTCCCTTACAACCTATGACAATTAAAGGCCCTTTTAGACAATGGGGAATATATTTCATTATGTTGAACATAACTATCTACTAAGAAGAGGGGTGAATCAGTAGACGAGCTAAAAATAGTTGATTTAAAATTTTAGAGGAAACACAAATTCATATACAAATCAAAGAACAAATGCAAAGATCAAACACACACACAGAAACACATTACACTAGATTTATACATGGAAAACCAAAAGGGAAAAACCATGGTGAGAATAGCTTCTGGAATCTATTGTTCTAATCTAGCCTCATAGTTAAACTCCTTACTATTAAAACCTCACAGGTTGAATTTAAGGACACCCATTCAAAGGAAACACCAATCCCCTAACTGAGCACCAACTCAATAATTTTGATGGCACCAATGAATTAGAAATTATGAAGCTACAACTTTGGCATACAAGATATATTCACAAATGAATCCATTTTAGTTTATTGTACTACAAGTCTAGTATGTAACTTCTCACACTCTACTCATTTTTATGCTTTTCTTCTTCTCTACTTAATCTCTATCCATTCTCTATGTGCCCTTTCTTCCTCTCTACTCAGTCTCTATTGCTCTGACTTTCACACTATGACTATATACATCTGGATAAATTCTATTTAGACACACTTCATTCCTTTTTATTAATCTCTTCCTTTTAATCTGTCTGCATATGTCTTCAATAGAGAACCTTTGAGTCACTCTCAGATTTTCAACAATAGCAACAGAAGCTGATCACAATGTTCAATATGTCATATATGTATGGACAATGAGTCTAAGGTTTGACACATTCAATTATATTCACACTTCAACTCCTTTTTTCTAGTTCTCATTTAATGCAACTTTGACAGATAAATTTTCTCATGTCTCAGTTCATACAACATGATACAATGGTCAAGACTCTTTAATATTTTTGGTAACTGCTAGATTTAGGTCATTACTACATCATTTCCTTAATGGATGATTGATCGGTTGGATCAATCAATATCAGACTCCATGTAGACCTTTCAGGCTAAAATTTATCTGGTCATGTCTTTAAATGAGGATTATTCAACTTATCTTTTGTGCCATTTACTATATATCTTGAACCATTCAGATGTATGCACTATTAATAATTTTGAAACAAAACTTTTGATCTCTCTAGCATTAATCGTTGATCTCTTTCTCGCATCTCAATATGTCCTATATGATTAGTTTACTTTATCTCCCTTTGATTGTATTAGAAATTCTTGATCATTATATTTATCTATATTCCTTTTCATAGTTTTTCATATAAGCCTTTTAGCTTTTCCAACTAGCCTTGTGTCTTCCACAATTATCCTTTGACACTTGTGGAAGTGTCTTATGTCTTTCAGAAAATTTTGAAGTGTCCTTTCTCTTTTTTTCAACTACCCTTCAGGAGTTTCCAAAATATATTTTATAACTTTAAAAGTATCCTATATCCTATGAAAGTGTCCTTCAAAAACTTGGTAGATGTCCTCTCTTCATTCGAACTATAGCCTTCGAACAAATTGTTACAGGTTTTTTGTCAAGGGCTGTTCAAGACAATTTTTGTGGAATTTTTGTCAATGTGTGCTTTGAGATTATTTCCTTGATAAAATGTCTAAGTTCATTTTGGGATTTTAAAAATTCCCTTCATTTCTTCACTCATTTTTTCATAACTTCTATGTAGGACACATACCCTTTAGAACATTTGCAACGGTCCACATACCCTTCGGGTTTTTTGAAAATATCCCTTCAGAAGCTTTGAACTATCCACTTACCCTTTGGCATTTTAAAAATATCCCTTAAACATATTTGAATGGTCCACTTACCCTTTAAAAGCTTTAAATGGTCCACTTATCCTTCAAACTTTCTAAAAAGGTCCCTTTAGAACTTTTGAATGGTCCACTTTCCCTTCAGACTTTTTGAAAAGATCCCTTCAGACACTTTGTTGTAGACAATTTTTTTGACAAAGATAGCTAATTTTATCAAAAAAATTTCCTTTAAATTTTTCCCAAAATAAATCCCTTATTAGCTATGGGCTTTTTGTCTGAGATAATTATCTTTACCAATATTACTGAAAGAATTCCCTCGACAAATACAAAGGTGAAAAATTGAATTAGTATGGAAATAAACTTATGCATTCGTAACATTTTATCTATGCATCCTTACGACAAGGAAATTAGACCACAAATAATAGACACAAACATGATTATCACAGTGTGAGCATATCTTTTAGATGCTTCCATATGTCCAAATGTTGATAACATCATTCTATGTGCTTAGCGACATCTTGAAAAATAACCATGTGAGCAAAGGTATTCAAAGTACACACACAAGTCTATTCAACTCAACACCTTTGACATTAATACATGATAGCACATGTGTCCTTTGACATCAATGATAATTATTCAGACCTCGATGACTATGTCCAATAATCTCCCCTTTTGTCATTTATGGAAACTCATCATCAGAATGACTTAACTCCTTCATCTACTCAATTTTAATTCTACTTTCTCCCCCTTTGACATTAATTTAAAAGATTCTCTTCCATAATATGTCAACAATCTGCTCCTTTCCATGCATCTTAGTTGTTCTGATCCTTGGACCTAACAAGTTAGAACACTTTGTGAGGAACTCCCCCTTAGGCAATGGTACATTAGCTCCCCTGGCTCCATGATTCTCCAAATTATCATTTATATATCATTGTTCTAAAAGACCAATCAATAATCAACATATATTTATATAGATAGGCATAATTATCTAGAGCCAACACACCTTTGTCACCTTCTTTGTCATCAAATAGAAAAGGTACTATAGCTATCTCAACATACTACCTTTTCTCTTAATCTAGGAGTTAATAATGTTCTTTCAATACTCCTGGATTCATGCCCTATCACTAAAATCTAGTAATGTGGTGTGGGAGCCACTACTCCCAAATTTTCTCTTAGATATATAAATTGCTCCTTGGGAAAAGGCTTGGTAATTATATCTATAATTTGGTCCTTTGTTGGCACATACTCAATTTTGACCTCTATATCTGCAACCTTTTCTTTTGGAAAATGATATTGGATGGATATATGCTTGGTTTTGGAATGCATCACTAGATTTTTAGATATGTTTATGGAACTTCAGTTATCACATAATATATAAATAGGTCTTTGTATTCTACCTTGATGTCTTTGAGAGTTTTCTTCATCCTCAAGACTTAGGTACAACATGTGTTCTACTGCTACATACTATAATTCTATTGTAGAAAGTGTAACTGACTCTTGCTTTTTCCTCAACCTTGACACTAGTCTATTTCCAAGGAAGAAAGCACCACCACTAGTGCTTTTCCTATCATCCATACTTCTTTACCAATCAGAATTTCCATATTCAATCAATGTGAGATCTTCCCTTATAGAGTACCATAGACCATAGTCAATTATGCTCTTCGTGTATTTGAAGATTGTTTTCATAGCATTGACATTTGACTCCTTAGGATCTTCTTAAAATCTTGTAACCATTCATACAACTTACATGATGTCTATTTTTTATTTAGTTAGGTAAAATATGTTATCTATCATTGATCTATACATAGTATTGTTCGCATCAGGGGACTCATCTTTTTTTAGGTTGCATCCAATTATCATGGGAGTACTAACCAGTTTACTATCTTCCATTCTAAATTTCTTGAGCATCTCCTTTGCATAGTTGGTTAAAGATATTAATATCTATTCATTGGTTTGTGAAATTTATATACTAAGAAAGAAATTAATTTATCCCAACATAGACATTTCAAATTCACTTTGTATTTGTGTGGCAAATTCTTTGAACATATTACTATTTCCACCTCCAAAGATGATATCATCTACATATACAACAATAATCAACATATGCTCACCTTCTGATTTAAAGTACAAATTATTGTCTACACATCCTTTGTTGAAACCTTTCTGTTAAATGTAATTATCCAATATTGAATACCATGCTCTAGGTTCTTATTTTAGACCATACAATGCCTTCTTCAATTTTCACACATAATCCTGTTCATCTTCTAGTTGAAAAACTTCTAGTTGTTCAATGTAGACTTCCTCTTCTAAGTTTCCATTCAATAATGCTAACTTTACATCCATTTGATATGCCTTGAACTTATTATGAATAGAAAATACCAAAAACATTCTTATAGATTCCAGTCTAGCCACTAGAGTAAATGTCTCTTTAAAGTCTGTGCCCTCTAATTGTGCATATCCCTTACACACCAATCTTGATTTATTTCTTATAATTGCTCCATCTTCATTGAGTTTGTTTTTGTAGACCCATTTTGTTCCTATCACATTCTTAGTTGAGGGTCTAGGAACTAATTCCTAGTTTTTTTTTCATTTCTATTTGACTCAGTTCATCGTCCATGGTTTATAACCAATTTTTAGCCTTGCTAGCTTCACTGAAGCTCTTAGTCTCAATTTTTGAAAATAGAGAAAAACTTACTTACTCCTTATTCATTAAAAAAAAATTCCTATTTTGAACACCTTCATTTTTGTTGCTAATTATTTTCTCCTTGGGATGGTCCTTCTAAATAAACCTTAAAGGTGTGTTTTCACTATTTTCTTCCTCCTTTTTGTTATCTTCTTCTTCATTTTTTTGTTCCTTCTAAATATTCAATTCTGATCACATAATTAGGTTCAACATGTTTAAGTCCTTCTTTGACCTTGACATTCATGATCTCAACTATTTTATGCATCCTATTATTGTAACATACATAGGCTTTGTTATGACTGGAGTACCCATGAAAAATTCCCTCATCACATCTTGACACAAAACTTCCTAGTTTGTCCTCCTACCTTCTGATGTAGCACTTGCTCCCAAACACCCTAAAGTACTTAACTGATATAGGTATTCCATAGCATAGTTCATATGGAATTTTCTTTCTTTCAACAACTCTATTTTGTCATGGAGTTATTTCAACAAAGTAGTGCCTTTTGATCCCATGCTTCTCACAATATTCTATGAACTCAATGGGGTGAATTCTCCACCTTTATTATATCTCAAATGTTTGATCTTCCTTCCTAATTCATTTTTAACCATGGCTCTAAAGATCTTAAATATCTCAGAGGCTTGAGATTTTTCCTTCAAAAATCTTACCCATGTCATCCTTGAATAATCATCTATGCACAACATAAATTAATAAACTCCTTTTGATCCTCCTGTCTAGGTAGGACCACAAAGATCATTATGGACTAATTGTAGAGGCTTTATAGTCTCAGATTCTTTTATTTGAAACTTGATATCCTTTGTATGTTGTATCTATGTGTTTGGTTATCTTGGGCGTATGTCTTACACACTTATTCAAACTTACTTTGACTAGAGTATCAAAATTGGCATGTCCCATTATCTTATTCCATGACTAGCATTCATCAAGCTTTCCTATGAGGTAACTATTATTTTTTACCTCAACAAGATTGTAGATATTATACTCAGTCCTTTTCCCTTCTGAAACTATTTTTATAGATCTCTTTATCTTGCATCCTTCAACATAAAATATGACCTTATATCCATCGTCACACATTTGCCTAACACTCAGTAGATTATGTTTGAGTCCTTTGACATAAAGAAAATCATGTGTAGGAAGCTTACAATCTATGTGTAGGGTTCCTTTACCTTTGATTGTTACTACTTTTTATCTCCCAGGCTGACAGTTCCTTCCTTGTTACTTGATAAACTTGGTGAAATTGATCTTTTCATGAGTCCTGTGCTTTGAAAAACCACTGTCTATTACCCACAAGTTTTGTTCTTTGGCATGGAGTTCTATTTGAGCAATCAAGAATTTATTTTTCACTTTCCACATTTTATTAGGTCTCTCATATGTCCTTTTATTTTCTTTATCAATGGCATATGAAACTTTGTTCTTATTTAGAGGCTTTCCTTTGATTACATTATATGCTTTTGAAATTTCAAAGTTGGTCCTACAATGCTTAGTTGTGACTAAAGTTATTATAATTCTAGTAGATTAAACTTAAATCTAGTAAAGGAGTAAATGAGTGTCTACATACAAAAATAATTATTCTAGTAGGAAAAACTCTACATTCAATGGTCCTATGACCAAACTATTTACAACTATAATAATACCTATAAAAGGATGAATAACACCTGCTCATAACATTCTTTGGTGCAGTATAATTAAATTTTATACTCCTTTGTTTCTTCAAGTCTATCACTTGACTATATCCTTCTGCATCTTTGATTTTATACCTTTTCCCATAATTTATTCTCTTCACTTTATATTTTTTTGGATCATTCTTAGTGTCCTTATTAATCTTCTCTTCCTTTTCTTCTACTCCTCCTCCTATCTTGAAATTGTCATATAGGTTAGTTGACGTACTAGTTGATGAGCCATTTCCTTTCTCATATCCAAGACCAAATTTTTCATTTGAAGGATTCTCACCACTAATTAATTCATTACTAATTTGTTATCCTTTTTTCAACTTTAAACTTTTGCCTGTTTGACTTTTTTCCTTCTCTATTTCTTTCCTTATATCTACTATTTGACTCAAGCTTCATATATTCTTTAGATTTTTTCTATAGTTCCATCTTAATTATATCTTCTATTATTTTAGCCTTCTCAAGTTTAACTTTTAGAGTCACTATCATTTCAATAGATTTTTCAAGTTCTTTATGCCCAAGCTTCTTCTATTTTGAGTTCTCTTTTCTTAGTTTCTCAATCTCTTCTAGAGCACAAATCAGTTCACCTTCTAGATCAACTTCAGCTTCCTCTTCTTCATCCCAATCTTCATATTTGTCATGTTTTTTATTTATGGGAGTGGATTCATATACCATTAACAAGAATTCTTTTCCATTTTTCTATACAATCACATTCATGATCATCATATAAACTATCACTATCACTACCCTTCATGGAGCTACTATCTTATTTTGTATATAAACCTTTATTACTCTTGAAGAAGTTATTCCTTTTTGAATAGTGAGGTTTCACCTATTTTTTTCTCTCTACTTGCTCAAAATATATATTTTTTATTATAAGGACATTTGGTATCAAAGTTTCCTACCTTTCCATAGTTGAAGCATTTGAATGGTACCTTGCCTTTGTATTTTCCTAATCCTCTATTTAATTTCCTTACAAAGTTAGCTTCTTCTCCTTAAATATCCTTAGATTTAGACATGGATATTTCTTATTTTACCTTTTTTTCTACTTTAAATGCAACTTCTCTTTTAAACATGGTAGTCTGTCCTATTCTCATCCCATATGCTATGAATGTTCCATGTAGTTCATCCATTGTGAGCTTGTCTAAATCTCTTACTTCTTAAATTTCAAATATTTTGGAGTCATATCTTGATGGTAGGGACCTCAAAAAAATCTTGACAATAGTTGACTCTTATATTGTTTCTCCAAGTCCTCTGATAAAATTCACCATCTCATCTACCCTGAGGAGGTAGTCAGCAATATTTTCCTCTTCATTCATCTTAAGACTCTCAAACTACTCTTTGTATGTTTGTAGCTTGGCTTGCTTCACCTTGTCATCTCCTTCATAGATGTTTTTTAACTTGTTACAAATATTTTTTTCACTTTAATAATACATAACTTTGACAAACTCGAAGTTCGACTGTCTACAAAGAATAGCATTCTTTGCGTTGGAATTGTTTTCATATGCCTTCTTGGTACCTTGATCAGTAGAAGCTATAGCAAGAGTTGTATATCCATTTATTACAAACATCCATACATAAAATCCTAATGAGTATAGATATGTTTCCATTTATATGTTAAAGAAAGAATAGCTAGATCCATCAAATTAAGGTGTTTTTTTTTAGGAGGATCCTTCTTGACTAGTCATTATGTTCACTGACCAAGATATACTTGATCTGATTAAGCTTCTCCTAAGGAACCCTAGGCTATGATACCAATTATTGATTACAACTATCTACTTAGAGGCAGGTGAATCAGTAGATGATCTAAAACTATTTGATTTAAAATTTTAGAGGAAAACATAAATTCATATGCAAATCAAAGAATAAATGCAAAGATTACACACACATAGAAACACATTACACTAGATTTATACATGGAAAACCCAAAGGGAAAAAACCATGGTGAGAATAGCTATTATAATATACTATTATAATCTATCCTCATAATTAAACTCCCTAATGGAAAAACCTCATATGTTACTTTTAAGGACACCCATTCTAGAGAAACGCCAATCCCCTAACTGAGCACCAACTCAGTTTTTCTGATGGTACCAACCAATCAGAACTTATGAAGCTAAAACTATAGCATAAAAGATAGATTATTAAATGAATCTAGTTTATTTTCTTTGCTATAAGTCTAGTCTATATTTGATCATTCTATGCTCCTTCTGTGTGTGCTCTTTCTTCCTCTCTAATCAATCTCTATCCATTCTCTATGTCTCCTTTCTTCCTCTCTACTAAGTCTCTATCCCTCTGACTTTCAATCTATGACTACATTCATCTAGATAAATTCTATTTAAACATACTTCATCCCTTTTATTTTTATCTTCCTTTTACTCTATCTACATACATCTTGAATAGACAACCTTTGAGTCACTCTCAAATATTCAATAATAGCAGCAAAATTTGGTCATAATGTTCAAGATGTCTTATATGTATGGACAAGGAGTCTAGGGTCCACATATTTAATTGCATTCACACTTGAACTTCCCCTTTTATATTTCTCATTTAGTATGAATTTGACATATATGCTTTCTCATGTCTCAATTCATGTAACACACTGCAATGGTCAAGACTCTTTACTATGTTTGGTAATTGTTATATTTGTGGCATTTCTACATCATTTCCCTAATGGATAATTGATAATTTGGATCAATAAATCTCAAACATTATGTATACCTTTCAATCTAACCATTTTCCTAGTCATGTCCTTAAAAAAGGATTATTCATCTTGTCTTTGGCACCATTCACTATCTATCTTAAACCCTCAGATGTATGCACTATTTCTACTTTTGAAATAGAACTGTTGATCTCTCTTATGTTAACCATCAAGTTCTTTCTCATATCGTGATATCTCTTATATAATTGGTTCACTTTTTATCCTTTCGATTGTCTTAGACATGATTGATATTTATCTTTTTCTATATGCCTTTTATGGGTTTAACATAGAAGCCTTTCAGCTTTTCAAACTAACCTTATGTCTTCCACAATTATCCTTCACAGTTGTCCTTTGGAACATGTGGACGTGTCTTTTGTCTTTTATCAAATTTTCAAGTGTCTTTTATATTTATTCGAACTATCCTTCAAAAGTTTTCAAACTGTCTTTAAAAACTTTTCAAGTGTCATCTATCTTTAGAAAGTGTCCTTCAAAAACTCAACAAATGTCCTCTCTTCATTCAAACTATATCCTTTAGACAAATTATTGTGGGTTTTTATTCAAGGACTCTTTAGGCTAATTTTTGTGATTTTTTTGTCAATATACCCTTCAAGATAATCTCCCTAAAAAAATGTCTAAGTTCCTTTTAGGAGTTTCAAAATTCCCTTCATTTCTTTACTCATTTCATTTATAAATTTTGTGAAGGACACATAACCTTCAGAAATTTTCCAATGGTCCACATACCCTTCAGGTTTTTTAAAAAGATTCCTTCAAAATATTTGAATGGTCCAATTACACTTCAACATTTTGAAAAGATCTCTTCAAAATCTTTGAATGGTCCACATACTCTTCAAACTTTCTAAAAATATCCCTTCAAAAACTTTGAATGATTCACTTACCCTTTGGAGTTTCTAAAAATATCCCTCCAAAACGTTTGAATGGTCCATGTGCCCTTTAGAATTTATAAAAATATCCATTTGAAAATTTTAAATGGTCCACTTTCCATTTAGACTTTCTAAAACTTTCCCTTTGAAAACTTTGTTACAGAAAATTTATCCTACAAACACTTAGACAATTTTCTCAAAAAAATTCCTTTAAAATTTTACCAAAATAAATCCGTTATTAGCTACGCGCTTTTTATCTAAGAGAATTATCTTTACCAATATTTCCAAATTAATTCCATCAATAAATAGAAATGTGAAAAATTGAATAATTATGCAAAATATTATTGAAATAATTCTCTCAATAAATTCTGTTTGTCATGTTTTGTTAAGCCTGCATGAGTGTTTATTGATAAATTGCTGCATCTTGACTTCATGGCCCAATGAATTTGCACCTAGTCTTATGTTCTAGGGTTCTTTTCATACCTATAGGGGGTTTTCATCACTAGGTGAGAGCCAATGTTGGTGTTATAGTATATACCATATAATACACATTCATGCCACCTAAGACTTCCCACATGGTAGGGCAGGAGACACACACACCCGCATTCTAATCTGTGTTATATTAAGCCCCACAAAATATTTGCAATTACACACCATCAAAAAATAGGATTACATAGATGTAAAACATACTTATCACCATGCCATGAAGGACCACTACTACATGGAATAAAGTTAACAAAATTGAAGCAAGGTTTTGTAAAGCAAGACATGTGGAGTATGGAAGAGAATCTCTTGTTGAATATGTTAGAGAGTTGTCATGATGATGTCATGATGGTGTCATTGATATTATATAGTGATTGGATGAAGCTATTTTATATCCTAAGTGACAATGACAAAGAGTTTAATGTGAAGTGTCACTGACAAAGTGTGTAATGTACTTGTTTTTGTATACTTTATGAATGTTTGGTTGATCTTCAGTTTTGACTTGACTTATCAGAGGATAAAGAATAAGTATGGTGATTTGAATATGTGTAAGAGGTCCTTAAGATGTTATATATGATTTGAGATTTTATGTTTTTAAGTGGAATTCATTTAGTAGTCCATAGTTTTCATCTAGACAGTTTAGGTCTAGTGGCAAAAAATTTGAGTGGGCAGTTTGATGATGTTACCATTACCACATGGGAATAATTTAAGAGTATATGGATATATGGTTGTGATCATAGTATTCCCTATTTTTTTTTCACCAAATATAAAGTCGTGAATCAAGGTGAAGTTAAAAATATGGGGGTGTAAAGTTGGCTTCTTAGTCAAAAATCATTGTTTTCCCATACCTGGCCAAATTTGCAATGGCCAAAAAAGGTAAGTAAGCATATTGATGAGGTCAGTGATTTCATGTGTGGATGATTGAAGAGAAGTTAATCATATGGTTTTGTTTATTTTGTACCTATTTTATTTGTGCTAATTTTTATATCGTTTAATGTAGCATGTCAGGATATGTAGATGTGTAAAGTTAGGCTCCAAGATAGATTGACTGCATTTTCCCATACTTAGGCAATTTTGCAGTGTGGTAGAAAGAGTTGAGTGATAATTTTGGTGATGTTATATCTTACACATGTGAAGGTGTCATGAAAAATTGATCAAATGGTTTTGTTTAGTTTTGATCATAGATTATATATATATATATATATATATATATATATATATATATATATATATATATATATATATATATATATATATATATATATATTTCAATTCATATTGAAGCATGGTAGAAGTTATGGATGCTCAAAGTTGACATCTCAAGTAATTTTGGACATGATTGAATCTATGTGAAATTTTTTGAGAAGGATCTTGAATAACATTATATCTCATCCATGTTAGGGTTTTATAAGTAGTGTATCACATAGTTAGATTCTCCTTTGTGAGAAGATCATCTAGTCTATGTTTGAGATCATGGGTCAAAACACAAAAGAAGTTATTAATGATTAGAAATGGATACTTAGGAATATTGATAGGGTCCCCATATTTGGTCATTTTTGAAAGTGTTATAGATTGAGCAATATTGATAGAATGTGGTTACTCCAAAGAGTTAGGAGGCAATGAGATGAGAATAGGGGTACCATTTTTTATGACTATGAAAAGGTACAAGATAATGATCCAATGGTGAGAGGGAATTCATATAGATAGATCAAATAGTGAGCATTGATTGATATAGACCTATTTGATCTGTAGATAATGATGGAGTGGATTGAGTTAAATTTCTAAGATTGACATGATATAAGGTCAATGTGACTATTGTTTAATGTTTAGCCTTGGTGGTTTATTCATTAAATCTTGGACAAGATCGATGGAGCATATTTGATTATAATATGAGAGTTCATGAGATTCAATCATTAAGTTGGAAGGTTAACTATGACTGTTGCTATTTGGATATTTGCATTTAACACAAGAAAAACCAAAGATATATATTTCAAACATATAATTTTATAAAAGATGAATTTGTTCATGTAATAAAATTAAAATTGGTAGAGTACTTCAAGTTCACATTTGGATATATGGATTTATATATTTGGAAGTGAATATTTTCAAAGATATTGAGCTTATAAGCTGAATATGTGTTCATGTTTATTCTACAATTGACTTGAGAAGTATATTCAAGACTCTATTGATGTTTTTTTGATATCTAATGATAAATTAGGTATTATAACATGTTTTGTACTCCATGAAGATATTCTATGTGGATTTTGGAGGTAGGATCAATCTATCTTGAGTATGATCAATGCTTAAGAAGTTGACTGTGTGTTTGTTCAAGGTGATTCTGTCCACCAAGTCAGTGTTTGACTTGATTAAGCATACGCTGAGGTGAGAAAAGTTGACTATCATCATTTAAGGATGTCAAAAAGAACATAAAGAGTGGACCCATGTATTTTATAGTGGTCACATGTTCTATTTTTATCAATAGAGTGCCAAAAGAGGTGATGGGTTAAAATGAGACCTACAAGGTCTACAAGTGCCTTATTTAAAAGGTGTAGTTCCTTAAGGGTGAATTATAGATGCTATGAATAATTTATGAATATTGTACTGAGTTATATCTTCATATTATTAATTCTTTAAGGGATAAGGCATGATTATTTACTGACCAAGATGATGATTACCAATATTGCTCTATAAATAGTGGAACCAAAGATGATGGGTTCTAATTTTGGGTATGCAGGACTTGGAAAAGTTATGAGAGAGGCTTACGTGTATGTTTTGAGGATTGAAGGAATATTAGGGTATCCTAAGGATGAGTTGAGGAGAATAAAAAATTGAGGACTATTTGTATGATTTGTTGGCCATAATTCTGTTTGTAGAATTGTGATCTTGTTGTTTGAGTGTCAGCATGGAGAAGTGTGATAATTAGAGGTCCATCATCAAGTGTTGAATACATCAGTTTAGAGGTGGATTTATTCATAGTTTTAATTTTTTTATCTCATCATCTAAGCTGGTTATATTCTCCTTTGAATTTGAAACTTGCTAAAAGGACTAGTTGTTGTTGTAGCTCAGCTAGATAGGTGTGGCAGCACCTTGTGGGATTGTAATCTCAATAAATAAAGATTGTAGTTTATTGATAATTTTTAGATGGTATAAATTATATATTTATATTATAGGACATTAGTCTAATTTTAGGTTCTAATCAATTTTTTCCCTTAATATGGTTTCCCACATATTTCATGTGTTATGTGATTGATCTTGCATTGCCGCTCTTACTTATGGATATGAATGATATGTATGCTTCATGATTATTTGTGGTAACTATTTAATTATTTGTAAAGATGAAAATTAAATTTGGATTATTTGGGCTCACTGATTCACCCCCCATCTCATTGATTATACTTCTAACAGTTGGTATCAGAATGAGCTCTTTTAGTAAAGACTTGACAACTTAAAGGTGATCTGAGGTACAATGGCTAGTTATAAAGTGAAATATGTGGTTCTTAATTTTTCCTATTAATCAAATTCAATGAGATGTTTTACATTCTATGATGATTGGATATATAGTTTTGTGGTTATGTATAGTTGTTATTTGGGGTATGGATCTAGGTTATAAACCCCTTTTAACATAGAGATTTGTGTAATTGTTTTGTTAAATGCCTCTAAAGGGCACCTTAGGTTCATGAATTTGATAGGGAAAGGTATTTGAGATTCTAAGCATAGTGTATACTCTAGGTTTTTAGGGATCATTTGGGTACTTGCATTGTATTGGCACCAATGGATACAAAATACTCCTAGTAGCACCCATTAGATTGCAAGTCATTTTTTCTACATCATTACAATGAGTGATGTCATGTGTGTTTAAATAAAACTTTTTGTTTTAAAATTACCATTACACCACACCCTTTTTGACATATTACCTACGTATCCTACCCTATCCTACCCTACAAATAATACACCCTTTGCATACTATAAGTGATATTTACCTTGAAAATGCATAAAATATTGCCTAT
>JARHVA010002983.1:2002500-2047500 GCA_037957365.1 Torreya grandis | reverse complement strand
ATTAATTTTTAAAATAACTTGAATTCATTAAAAAAAAATAATATAGGTTTCTATTTTCAAAATACATATACAAAACAATATTTTAGTAGAAAAAATTAATATTGCATAACTAGTTTGCAAATTTTCTAATACTCTCCTACCTATTTTATGGACTCTAAAATCTTTCTATTACTGCATTTGATTAAAAATGTTGAAATGGAATTCATAATAAAAATAAATAAATAAATTGGATAGAGAAGTACATGAATACATTAAAGGGGTTTGTGAGGTAGTTAACATGTCTAGAGAAATAAATGGCTAAAGGTAACAGTATCCAATAGTTTTGGAAAGGAAGTCCCTAGGATACAACACATTTGGGATGTTGGTAATTTAACTTATTTGAGAATAATGGAGTTTCATTCCTATTTTTGTCAAGGGTATAGATTAATAAATTGGTATAAAATATAGCAATAAACACAGTCCTAATTTGTCCAACTATTTGTCTTTTTTCACCTTTATAAAAATAGCAATAAATAAGGAGAAATATAACTTAGCTAGAAAACAAACTAAGATGGCTAATACATGATTTTAAATTTTTTGGGTGAAAGGTTAGAAGCACTAAAAAGTGGATGCTTTGGTGTCTTGTGTTGTTGTCTATTCCTACTGTTGTTGTCCAAATTGATCATAGAGACTTGAAACTTTTTGGGTAGTTGCATTATGCTTGTGTGAGCATGCCTATGAGAAATTGAGTGTTGTTTGTTGATGAAACTCATTGTGAAGATAATTTTATCATCAACCCTAATAATCCATCATAATTAATAAAGTGATATTTGAGTTATTTTAAAAATAGGGGAGTTACTGGTTAAGATGTAGTAAATGTACAATCCACACCCGTTGCGTAGGTACGTTGCCTACATAACACAACTTGGAAGAGGGATCAAGCCATATGTATTTATCCCACCTAATGTGATTTGTGTAATAGTGTGATTCCAAATTCTAATTTCATAGTATTTGAGGTGGCTAGGGACTAGTATGAAGATTTGAATATGTTTACAGTTATGTTAGGTGACTGTATGCATAGAATAGGGAAGTTTGATTTAGTGCTTTGTTTATATTCTTGTTTTATTTCTAAGTTTGGTCACCTCCTTTTTAAGTGACCGTTTAGTGGGATTTTATAAGGAATAATTAATCATGGGTTAGATGTATTCATGCTAGGTAAACCTAATTAAGGATAAGGACTAAATGAAAATGACCATTGGGGATCAAAGCACAAATGGATAGGAGCACTAAAAATGGAACACTTCTATATTATATATTATATTCCAAATGGGGTGATCCTATCTTATAGGATTTGAGGTGGAATAACCATTCAAAAGGTTATGGATGACTGGTAATGAGCAAAAAGGTGCCTAGGAGGGGTGAAAGAGAATGCAAAAAGGACCTATGGATGGGGTGTCACAAACCACACTCAAAATACCAATTTGGAAATTATATATGATTACATTTGGCCCCCTTTTATTCTAGTGATGTAGCAAAGTGAAATACTAGGATAAAGGAAAAATAGAAACCGTAACTGAACCTACCTACATGAGTGAATCCCATGAAGATGTCTGATACTAAGTGTTCATAGAGAGAGGACTACATGAGGTGTAAATATACAAAAGAAAACAAGGATTATATTAGTTATTACTAGACACACACTATATAAAATAAGAACATAAAAACATTGGGTAAAAGAGAGAGGAAGAGAAAGGAATGAATACACCTCACTAGGTATGTGAACCAACATAAAACTTGTTGTGATGTTGAGTGACGATGGGTATGTGTTGTACCAAGAGTAATAAAATAAATGAAGCTGAATGTTTAATTACCCAAAGGAGGCTCAAGAATATAAAGTCTAAATTTTTAGTTCCATCCTCACCCATTATGTAATGAATCTATGTGATAATATGTGTTTTAATCGATGTTTGGACTATGTGTCCAATCCCTTTGAGTAGGTGGCTCAAGAATACAAAGGCTAACTAGTCCTTTGGGTCCATCATTGTCCACTAAGTGTGAACTATGAAATGATACTAGTATGAATGTGTGTCATATGTGATGGCTAATGAATCCCATGAACGCTCTTTAATTTAGAAATTTATCATGTATATTCAAATGTGTACTAAGAACTAGGCCAATCTTGGCCACTCAAAAAGGTTGAGATTAAGCTTGTATGAAGTACACTTTGAAACTGAGAGCTAGGCTTATATGAAAGCCACTCCAAAATAATGCCAACCACGTAAACATGGAATAAGACATACAACTATTAGAAATACTTGGGTAATATAGTTAATTATAAATCAATGAAGGAAAATGTAACACACACATTGCCCCCAATCACTAGTCTCTGTAACATGGATTTTGATCTAGAAGTTGTACCAACTTCACAACATTGAAATTGAAGTGATATCCATCATGTCATGAATGATGCCCCTATATATAGATAATTTGAGTAAAATTATATTGAAACTACCCAATATAAATAGACTATAGCTGATAAAACTATAACTGACTTTACCAATTTGTCTGTTTCTAGAAATTCTAGGTTTTTAGTTGTTTGGAGAGGAGTGCCAAAAAGTGGACACTTTACTATAGGGCATTGTAGCCCTAATGGAGTTATCTTGTCCTTTATAGTATTTTACGATTTTTTTATGTTCATCACCATTTTTTTGGTCTTGTTATACATGTTTTCAACTTTGATTATTGTTCTGAGTGTTTTGAAAACTAACTTTTTGATCGATACAGGGCTCTAATCTCTGTGACAAAAACCCTACTTATTGCCCCCTCTTCTAAGGGTAATAATGAAGACCCTATAATTATTTCCATTATAATAAATATCCATACAAGTGTGTTATGTTTCTAAATACATGGTATAGTAATGATAATCAAAAATATGTTTCAAGATATAACATAGCTTGAATTGGAGATTGTTACATCAATAGGGGTACGCCTAAATAGATGTAACAATGTAATAGCATGTGTAGTATAATGAAATGAAACTATAAATATTTTTAATTTTTCAGGGAGGTATGGAATAAGATGTCCATCATGGCATCCAATAAGGCAAGATAATGCATGTTGTGAATCATTGCATTACAAGTAATTAAGAAGCAAACAAGCATGTAATGCAAGAAGCAAGAAGAATATAAAATGGGATAAGGGGATAAACAAATAAGGGACATGGGAAAATGTCACTTGAACTAGGGAAGAAATCATATAAAGTATGTTTAAATACCCACATACACATACAATTGAAAACAAAATTAGATTGGCATGAAGGTTACAAGCACATACAAGAGTATAAGCAAAAGACATTGGAAAATGTCCTAAGGCACACACGAGTAAAAACATAGTAACTAAGAAATGAACATATATAGATACTCAAATAAATAAAATAAGGCATGTAAATTATATAAATACTATCACATCTAACTGATCAAAGCAAGAAGTAAAAGTATGGAAAACATGTAGTACAGGACTAGGTAGATGCTAAAAAATACACAATTTATATATATTAGTGAGTATCGATAGAATAATCTATGTAAGATACTAATTAATATGCATCAACATGATAAATAGAGTGTTTGGTGTTGGAATGACATAACCTGGATGGTGTAGTCATGTGGAAGATACCTCTATTGGGTAGATATGCCAATGTATGTCTCGAATGTAGAAGTAAGATGTCCCCTCAATGGGTAGAGTGAAAAAATAAAGGATTTGGGTGTTACTGTACACACTCAAATAAGATAAAGTGAAGCATGGTAATGTACATAAATCAACAAACAATAACATATAATAACAAAATGTAAGCCTTGCATGATAGTAGAAATGTAAAGCATGGATAATGCATATAATTGAATTTTTTTTGGTCTTTTGATTTATTTGAATGTTTTTTAAATTTTGAAATGCTATATTGGTTTTCATATTTTGAAATATTGTATTTTGTTTTGGTATTTTTAAATAATATATGTACAACTAATCATAAGGAAACTACGTACAAGGAAGTGAAAATAATCTATGTACCAGTAACCTAAGAAATTATGTATAAGAAAGACTAAGAAAAAATGATACTAACTGATAAGTCTCATAAGAGAGTTCCTAACATGGTGTCCTATATGAAGGAGAGAGATCATGTGTGATTTTCAAACATGATGGAAGGGTTGAGACTGTGAATCTAAAAATTGTGTATATTGTAAGTACTTTTAAATCTCTATAGTGGAAACCAATTGTGGGGCCCCCATATAACTTTGAGAAGTGGATGCAAATGTGGGTATCTTAGGGACCCATCTAATAGTAGAATAAGGTCTTTGAAAATGTGATCTATGTGTAGAGGCATGAGAGCTCAATAATACTAGCTTGGGTGTGAAAACTATCTAATGTCTTGAAACTATCACTAATTTAGTGGTCACTCTAAGAGAGGCCTCTATGGAAGTTTATGAACTCTCTATGCTGGCGATGAAGGTGTATAATATGTATGAATCTCAAATGAAAGAATAAATATAGCTGGTGGAAGAGCTAAAACTTATGACTACATAGTAGGAGATGGTTCAGAAGTGGGGAGTAGTAACTCATACAAAACTCCACTAACTATAACAACCTAACTAGCATGAATGTATTTCACACATCTGTGAACTTTAGAAGGTGTTGCACAAACATTCTTGATCTATGGTTGACCAAGCAACATGTCAAAGACTCTTGTAGTAGGAATAATAGTAAATGGTGTGGCTATATGTGTTGGACCAACTTGTTGAGAAATTACAATCTCACCCAATGAACTTTATATGCGTCATATGAATCTATTGATAGCTATGTCCGTTGGGGTGACACACTTCTCTAAATATCCCAAATGCTAAATTAATGTCATAGTGCACATTTTCACATTATATCCATTGTCTATGAGAACACTATGAATGGTATGGTGATTAATGTAGGGTCTGATAATAAATGCATAGTAATCTGAATCATCCTCAACTATCCCCTACTCTGAAAAGGAGATCAAAGGTCTAGATGGGACTCTAGAATTAAAAAAGCCAATCATGTTGCTCAAAGGATGTGACTAAAATGAAGGTTCCTAGTATGTAGTTGGTGGGGGTGTGTATGATATGCATGGTGAACACTTGATGTGTCCCCCATATCCTATTTAGAATGTTGTGGGAAAGTATCTAAGAAAAGTTTTAGAGCCTTGTCATGTTTTTATTTTGCGTAAGGAGGCTCAAATTGAGTGTTGATGTCAATAAGGTTGCCATCTATCAATTCCTATATATTATGTCATAAAAGGATGAATATATTCATTAGATGGGTTGGTTCCCTCAAAAATTTGTAGAACACATTCTAATCATATCCATGTGGAAGAGACTTTGTCATATCAACTTCCCAAATAGGAGGGAGAGATAGGACATTACATTCTAAAAGCTATTGTAAGACTCTAGCTAGAGATATTGGTAAATTGGTAAAGGCTCATCGAGGAGACACTGATAAAACCACTCATTAAGGGGGCTCTAAATCCACATTAACTATAGGTTAATTTTGAATTTTGGTATCATTAAACTTTACATTGTATGGGACTTTACTGTTACTCTTGTTTGTTGTTTCTGATATACTTATGTGCTTGAGTTTTCCCATTGAAATTAGTTTGACTTCCCTTTCCTTTAGTGTATGACATAACTCAGTGAAGGAAGAAAACATTTTGAACATTCTTGACTCAGGCAAAGCTAGTAGAAGACTCTGTTTGAAGATATCTTGTAATTATTTATTAGCCATGGGACTGGTCACTTTAGCCAAGATATTCTTATATCTAGGAACATAATCTATGAGATGCCCATTTGTCCTTTGTATCTATTGTGCAACTTGGGCATAATAAAACTTGTCACATATGTCAATGCTGAAATGAGCTCGAAAAATGTTAGCTAAAGGATTGAATGCTTTGACTAACTAATTTGTTAGAATATAAAACCATTGTAGAGCATAATATTTTAAACATTATGGAAATAACTTGGTTAGTAACTAGTCATTTGGCACATAGTCCAAGCATGATGCATGAAAATCTCTCAAATGTGTCTCTAGATCACCTCTGCCATCATATAGAGTGAACTTGGGTTGAACAAAACATTGTGGTAATGGTGTAGAAGTAATACGGTGTGCCAAAGGTGTATGAAGTAGAGCAAAAGTGTCCAAAACCTATGTTGGTCTAGAGGTACCTTGCTCAAGATGTAACACTTTGGATTGAAGATATTTGATCTCTTGCAAAAGGGTAGATGCATCAAGAGGTGAAGATGTACTCTCCATAGCTAATGGTGCTACATAAGAAAATTGGGATGTTATAGGGGGTTGTTGAGACATAGTTACCCCCATAATGACATTTACATGAAGGAATGGAATATTAAAGTGGATTAACCTTTTTAATTTCCATGATATATTGTAAGATAATGACATGATCTTAGGGTTATTCCCTAAGTCTCTCTATGAAACTCTAAAAAATCAAATCTTTATTGATGACAACATCATTATGAATAATAGGTGGAGTTAGATCAGTAACATAGACATCATTGTTATTCTCATACTACTCATTATCAAAATTATCCTCATGGAATTTAATGTAATCTAGATGTGTAGGATCTATAGTATGTAACTGAGCTAGTTGTTTAGCCTTAATAAATGGATGGGCTGGAGGAATTTGGGTGAAATCAAGTGGCTTTTCACTAAGTCTTTCACTTCATCTTTAAGGAATAGATGCAAGGAGCTTCGGCGTCATAAGAAAAACAACTTGAAAAATGAAAGAGAAGATTAAATAAATGTAATCTAGGATTTGAAAAACAACAAATTAGAATATGCATAAAAAGAATATGAAGCTCACTAATATATAAGGTGATACCTCAAAACCATAGGGACGTAGTATATTCTACTAGGGTTTAAAATAAATTATTATTATTTTAAATTACTATGGTGAATTTTAAAAATTAAATGTGACATGTTTATTTATATATGCAGGAAACATCAAAAGAATATTGCTAAAATTAACAAAGATTTTGTGCACAAACGAAAGAAGTTAGGTTCACCAAATTATTTAACTTATTTGAGAATAATGGAGTTTTATTCCTCTTTTAGTTAAGGGTATGGATTAATAAATCAATACAAAATATAGCATTAAAATTAGTCTTAATTTAAGCAATTGTTTATCTTTTTCACCTTTCTAAAAATAGCAAAATAAGGAGAAATATAACTTAGCTAGAAAATAGGTTGAGATGGTTGATACAGAGGTTGAAAATAATTGTGCAGGACTGGCTAGGTGTCATAAAACTGAATATGGATTTTTTTTGGGAAAAAGGATAAGAGTGCTGAACAATGGATGCTTCATTGGCTGACACTATTATCCATAACATGTCATTATCTAAATTTACTTTAACAATGTATGAAATAGACTGCATATAATTATCTATCATAAATTATCCTTTCTGACCATACTCCCATATACTATGAATCATACTCCCAAATATGAACTTTGATGGATAAGATTGATATGAATGTGTATGTGAAGTAGGGTTAAAGAGAAATGGAAGGAGATGCAAGATAGGATGTGATAACTATAAGTACAACATGATATATCTGATCATGCAGTATTAGCAGTGGGTTACTTATTCAAAGCTCATTCAATAAGTCAACCCATATTAACAATGGGATGAATCTTAAGCCCTTTCAAGGAGCTTCTCATAGAAGTCTATTGAATCAATTAGCTGTTATTAATAATGGGTAATTTTTTACTCAGCCAATGGCCTGCCTGCAATGCAAAAATATGTGATTATTATGTAAAACCATTTTTGTGGGACTAATGAAAGAAACTAATGTGCTCTCGAATTGTAGAGTATCCACTAATGTGTAATTTGTTGAAACCTTAAGCCACCCTTAATTTATGTTTGTGTATATGATTTTTATTTACTATTCTTTTAGCCACTTATTTATATACGATCTTGACTCTTCAAAGTGTCATTATTATTTTCCATAGGATATTCTAAATATTATGTCTAAAATATTTTATATTATTTTTAGGCTATCCCCCATCCTCACATCAATTGTTCTCTCTTTTCTGGGCTAGATCCATGCTCTGTAGACAGGTTCATCATTACAGATTTGTCACCACGCCCTTTAACGGTTAGTTTGTAAGATTCAAAATGTCCACAAGGGTCAACTCAAATAATTTTCAATTTAGTTAAGGAAAATTACTCTAAATAGTTCCCTATATAAACATACCAGCTCTAATCATTTTGCTCCTATTTCAATATCTCTTTTCCTAGGTGCACATTGAGAGAAACATAGCAAAAGATACAAAATCTGAAATCACTCAAAGGAAATAGCTTGGAGTTAAGTTTGAATCAATATTTAGAAGATAAGGTCATAGGTTGTCAATTGTTAAAAACCATACTCAACATAGCATAACATGTTAATATTACATAATATTGCATACACTTAATTAAGTCAGAGAACTACATGTGGTTTGATTCACTCCTTGCAGTATTGAATATGTAGGCAACATCTGGTCACAATTTGGTGGATATGGTTATCTCAAACCATGCTTTTCTCTTGTTATTCCAATTTAGGTTTGTTTTGCTAGGATTAGGAAGGGTTTAAAATAAGGAGAAATAGAACAAATACATTTGCACATATTCATGAGCATCTTAGCCTATATGAATACATCCCAAAAATAGAGGTAAAACATTTGGCACTATATAAGGCTAAATTTTTTGCATAAGCCATATCTACAATCATATGAAATAATCATAACTGCATACAATTTCACATAATATAAACTTGTCTGGGTTAGATGTTCTCTTTTATTTTAAGCACGACCATTCATATGTTTATTATAGTAAATTTTAGATGATTTTACCTCTCCTATAAAATTGCATTCAGATTAAAAAAAAGTTAAATAGATTTATCTTTAATGATTTCTAGAAATAGTAAGTTATTATATTTAACTAGTTGCAATTAGTTTTGTGTAATAATTGCATATCTTTATCACTCTGATTTATTCAAAATAGATAAACCAAGTAGGAAAAGAGGGTGATATCATATGATATAAGTTACTCTACATGGTATTTAAGTAAATTATACAATAAACTTTATTTTGGTTAACTAGTGGAACAAACAATCTACTGGCCCTGTAAAACCCTTTTGGCATGCAATTAAATTTGGGAAATCCCATTTACCCACAAAGGGGTATGCAAATTCCCCACTCCACATGCCACAAGTAAACTATAAATACAACTTGAAACCTAGATGACCTATACAGTTCTTGATATCGTGAAACATATATGTTAATTGCTAATGTACTTAATCAATAGGACTTATATGAGTATTTATTCCATTAGTGATATTATTCTTCATATATTTTATTAATAAGTATAAGGTAAGAGGGGACATATAAGGTTCTATGAATCATATTTATATCACAAGTCTTACACCTAGTTATATATGTTTGAAATAATTGTAAGATTTCAAAAACAATTTATGTAAATTATTAAGTTTTAAATATGTTTTCAATTTTATGTTTAGAAAAAAGACACGTGACTCCATATTAATTAGTATTTGGGGAGAACATGCATTTTTTATGTTAAAGTGATAGAGTATGTCTTGAGCATACTTCGATTGACTAAAAGAAATGATTGATATATGAAGACCAAGGAAAAATGTAACAAGCCCAAGTGAATCAACTATAAGTACTTTATTAAATGTACTTTTACATCATGAATTTTCTTGGTGTAGCTAAATTTAATGATTAGGTCATAAATATAGAGAATCAAAATTACGATTTTCTCATTTAGTTTCTTTCTATAGACTATGGGATCAAAGGGAGTTAGTCTAAAATGAAATTTGATTATTAAGTAGTCTATCTTTTTATACCAAGATTGCAAATCATGTTTTAAAACATGAAAGTAAATTTTCAACTTACACACATAGATGGATTTATTGTTACTAATAGACCTAAGTGGTTGTGCTATGTATATTCATATATACAACTCACCATGATAGAAAACACTTTTGACATCTATTGAAGAACTTCATACCACATTGTTGTGGCCAATAAAAGTAATATACAGATGGGATTCATCCTTGTAACTAGATAAAAGGTTTTATGGTAATAAATGCCTTTAACCTTTGAAAAATATCTGGCTAAAGGTTAATATTTATAACTATAAATTTACCAATGTGTTACATACTTAGTGTGGTACACCCAATTTCACCTGACTATATTTCTCCCAGTCAAAATTGGAACTGAATCCAAAGTTTCATTCTTCTTAGGATAATATTTTTTATTCTATCGTAGTTTCATGCCATTCACGATTCTTAAAATCCTCATGATGAGTCTCTAGATCCCAAATCACTACATGTTGTACCAACTGTGTAATACCAAATTAATATTGTAATATTGTCATGTATTTATCTCTTGGATCCCTTGATAATGCACCATTATCAACATGAGCAGTGTGGACTCTTTTTTTTGAAAGTTATGGTGGTTGTGCAAATCCATTATAAAATTAATTGTGCCACTAGTGTTGAAACCATATTTCTTACTAGAAGTAGAGGAGTTTGTTGTCCCTCCTATAGTTCATTATTTAAACTATAGTGACTCTAAGAATGTAAATCATCTAAATATCCTTGGTATTCATAAAAATAATTACAATTTATGTCCATCTCAGTAGAAACCAATGGAGGAAGAGGCTATCCCTTTATTTTCATTCCTTTTGACTTATTGTCTTAGATATAGCCTATGTATTACATCTGAAAAGATTATAGTCAAAAACATCAAGCATGGCACTAATCCAAATTTATGTGCGAAGTGTGAATTCAAATATATTTTATGTACTAATTTTGTTATCACAAAACTATGTGGCCAAGACTCTTGAATGCACCATGTAATTGGCCACTTCATTAAATGTGTAATTATTTTGCATTCATATACACTAGTTTTTCGAGGTTTGTAGGGAACATTATGCTAAAGTTTAATATTTTCCTACTCACAAAGGTATATCATCTATTTATTGAAACATTATGATCAATAATATTTTCTTAGATGCTAATAGTTTATCTCCAATAGATTCTAAAAAAGGGATTTGAAAAATTTTAAGTTTTCAAAATATTTCCTTTTATTTTTTAAATAGTTTGCCCATGTTTTATGAGATAAATAATAAATTAAAGTAAACATGTATTTATGAACTTTTGAAAAGGAATATTAGGGAATGACATGAGATCATCATGTAACACCGTTGACTTTACACTAAATCTCCAAGATTTGCCTTTGGGAGATGGATCCCTATCTTGTTTACCATGTGTATAACCTACAGAAACTCCATCTTTGAAAGAAACTATTATCAAACCAAAAATCATGTTATGGTTACTAAGGTCATATAATGAACATTATTTCTAGTGACCGAAACACTCTTGACAAATTTTACTCAATTTATTATCATGTACAATCATGACTAGTGAAGATTGAGTGATAAAAAAGTTATCAAATTTGCAAAATATTATTTGATGATCAATACTATTATTTTATATAATTAAGGATGTGTCTTTTATTTTTATAGTGACCAAATTTTTAGGTGTAATCTCAATTTAGTTTTTTCTTCACTTGATTGCATGATCTTAGATATGGATAGGAATTTCATAGATATGTCTATAACACGAATTTTTTTTTAATGCATCATTCTCAATCTCAAAAGACTCTTCTCACTAACAAATTAAAGGACTAAATTTTATAAAATAAATAGTTCTGTAGATTTTATAAAGAGTGTTATATAGTGAGCATTCGTAGACCATATAATGAAAGACTCCAGAATCAAAAATCCATTAATACATAGGTGATTTATTTATTATTGTATAAAGTGTTGTTAAACTATTGTCTTGGATGGATGAATGTACATATTTTCAATATTTGCTTACATGTATGAAATTTTATTAAAACGTTGATGTTCACCATGTCCCAGGTTACCATAAAAGGTGTAACACTCTTTGACAACATTTACATTCATTTTATCTTTACTTTTTCCATACAGGGGGAAGTCTTCTTAGATGATTGATTTTCTCAAGGATTAGGATACTATTTACCTTGTTGATAATTATAAATATTAATTTTAACTAAGTAAGGTTGCTAATTATCATTATTATCATTTAAAAATAATGCCTATTACTTACTAACAACATGTTGGATGTCACAAATGAAATAGTTTTTTTTTACTCTGAAGTTTCTCACATAAATTAACAAGTGAAAGTGATACATATGAAATTCATAGATAATTTTGATGTGTATAATGGTTTGATATTAATATTTAGTATCCAAATGACCCATTTTTAATTAAAAATTGTAATAAATTAGTTATCAATATTGGTTACACATGTTTCAATAATAAAAAAGTCTCAAACACTTGACTTGAGTGATGAAATCCTCAATTTGAAGATACCTATTTGTACTAACAGCTTCAAATATTTTATTAATTTATATGATCATAGGTTAATATGGTTCCAAAAAATTCCCTCCCAAATGTTTGAAAATTCCCAAGGATCCATGACTCCCTGGAACTGAAACTTCAATTCATGGGACATTGACTCACCTATAAATGTTTTGAGTTTATCATAGTAATATGTCCATTTGATATGTTTGAAAGTGATAAATGGATGAATTTATTTATTTGTATATATGGTAAATTACCTTACTAAGAAGCGCATATATAATATGCCCTTTCTACCTAAAATAGTTGGAACTAATGATATCTATTTTCACCATTACTAACACATTTTTTGAGTTATATTTACGTAACAATTTAGTTTTTCCCATATACACCATCTACACTATCATTTAACCATAATATTATGAAACTAATCCCAAAACATGAATATTTAAACTATAATTGAACATGGATACTACAACATTGTGTAGGTCTATAAGGGGTAACCATGATTATAACTTGTACCTTCCTATAATAGTAAGTGTCCACTAATAAATATTATTATAAATTTTATAATGTATAAATGTGTCAAAATGATCATCATATATAATGAAGAGTGTGCCTATGGAAACATGAATGAAATAAAAAAAATAGAGATGGTCTAATTTGTAGATACAATCATCTGTTAATCTAAATTAAGATACAAATTTATGTTTACCTATATAGGTAAAATGTGTTATAATGAATATCATGTAATGAATAATGTGTCTATGTGAGGTAATATAAAATAAAATAAAATACAAGGTTTAAGTTTTGAAAACATAAAAATATATTAAAAAGACCATCATATAATGAAAAGTGTGCCTATTTGAGGCAATATAATTGAATGAAATAAAAAAATTTGGTCTAATTTGCAGAAACAATTATCCCTCCTTATAAATGAAGATTACCTATGTAGGGTAGTTGTAAAGAGGAAATTAACTTTAAATATAGTGATTACAAAAATTTAAAAAAAAGAAATATAAAAATATTACATGTTAAATATTTTACTTAATAATAAGTTGAAACTGTGATTTGTAAAAATTTTCAACACACATACACACACACACAACACACACACACACACACACACACACACAGATAGAGAGAGAGAGAGAGAGAGAGAGAGAGTGAGAGAGAGATGATGAGAAGAGAGAGAGGAGAGAGAGAGAGAGAGAGAGATGAGAGAGCAGAGAGAGAGAGTAGAGAGAGAGAGAGAGAGAGAGACGAGACGAGAGAGAGAGAGAGAGAGAGAGAGAGAGAGTTTTATATTATATGTAGATATAAAATATGAATATTTATAGTATCTCAATCTTGTACATTTGACAAATATCAATCAAGGCTCTACCATTAAACTCTAAACCTCCATGTTGTTGAAAGACTCACATTAACCATCTAATTATGCCTAAATTATTATATCTTAGTCTTATACATATCATTATACAAAACTAGGTCTATTTTATTGCATTCAAATCTTAAAATCTAATAAACATCCATCACTATTAGTTTTTGATCCATAATTATTTTCTAGCCTTTTGGACATTGTTGGCAATAGAGGGACACTACCACCAACAATACTGCTAAGATCCTTATATAGTGTATTTTCGCCAAATTTTTTTCCAAATTGTGAATGAATCAAAATCTATTGGTCTGCCTATTTATCTTATTGAACCTTATTGTTCGACATTTTCAAAAGGTGTGGTATAAATAGAATTACAAGCCTTCTCTTTCCTCATCTAATAAATACCAAATAAACACCTACTAAATATAAATTAATTAACTATACAAGCAATATATTCTAACATATGCATCCCAATATTCATATCAAGCATATGGTCAATCATATTTTAGGCACAAACCATTGAAATATCAACCCATGAGCAATATTTATCAAATTATAAAATGAATCAGTACCTACATTTCATATATTATATTACACTATTGTGTACTTACTTTCCCATAAATAAGGGATAATTACATAATTTTGAGTCCTTGACTACATTATTGGATATGTATGTAGCACCCATTGATAGAGGTGTATTTTGGGTAGCTTAACACAATGAGTCTACTAACCTAAGTTTTTATTAAATTCATTCTAAGGGTTAAGAATTGTGGAGAACTAGGGTTTGGTTAATAAAAAAATAGTTAAAAACTATATCATAGATTTAAATACATCAATATAAAGGTGATACAAAACCTAAAATAATGAGTTTGGTCTCATACATATATAATCATTAATTTTTACTAGACACATGAATCATATTCTAAAACTAGCAAAGATAGTATTGTCCACATTTGATGTTATTTTCTGTGTCTATGAAAGTACATTTTATAAAATCTGATGGCTGATCTAGAATAATGATCATGCATAATTTACACATCTCTCTAGTTCAAATATTTCTACACATAGTAAACCATATAAGTACTATTCATTCTTATTTATTATCATACCTTTCAATAGTTTTATCTTACAATTTTTAGCAATCTTAGTTGTATAAATTCATAATATTATTTATCTAATTTTTCTATTGATTATCCTACTATATATTATTTTATCGCCCTCAAATTTTAACTTTTTTATATTTTTAAATCTTTCCCCTCTTTTCAAATTTAGGGTTAAACATTTGATTAACCTTTGGTCTCAAACCCATAGTTTGACATAGGGTTTCCTAATTTACTATTTTCTTAAATTTTGATTTCTGATTTCAATGTATCCAAAATGTCAAAAAAATATTTTTTCCTAAAATCATGTTTAATATATATTACAATGAACATTTTTCTTATCATAACCCTACAGGGGGTGATACCTATCATCTCTCTAACCACGTCTATTTCCTCACTCTTTCAATGGGTAAGTTGACCCAACCTATGGATTAAAATGAAGGTAATCAACATGTGCTTACTCAAACCCCTCCACCTCTCACATCCACTCTAGATGATGTATTTATGCATATTCAATCTAACACACCTAGGGTTCCATGTTGTGAAGCACTAAAATATAAAATCACCACTATGATAAAGTTAATAAAAGAGTTAGAAAATCATATTACATGCATGCATAATATAAAATATGATAGTGTTAATCATGCAGTTGCATCTTCAAATAACAAATTTATGCTTAATAAAAATCCATATCTATTTTGGAAGACAACACTAAAGTCACCTGCGACCAATGATTCCAAAAGTATGAAAAAGGATAATTAAAATCTAATTAAAATCCTAAGAGAAATGGTTTGAATCAAAGGGATTCAACTACATCCTTTACATCCTATAAGAAGATCCAAATAATATCATGCATATCATATAATTCATGAACATCATATAAATATTTTTTTCACATTAAATTAAAATTATAAATTCATAAATATAGCTTTGATCCTATCATCAATATATCCATCAATAAAGCCACTCACATTATGAATACATATCATAAATCAAAAGTCGACAAGGAACAAGCACCGTTACCAAAGGATAATTAAAAACAAACACAATTTCAAATGAAAAAAATGGAAGAAGAAATAATTAAAAATGAAAATCTAGAGTAAGATATGTTACAAAAAATCAAAAATTCAAATAAAAAATTACATCTTTTCATGAGGTTCAGGAAAAGATACATGACTCTTCTCTAGTCCATATTGAGATGCAAATTCTTAAAAATGATGAAAATAATAAAGAAAATACAACATGAACTAAAGGATCTCTAATCTATAGTGATTTTTTTTTTCATACACAAATGATCAAAATGTTGTCTCACAATTTCAGGAACAACCTACAAAGTTACATAACTCATATAATAATGATTACATTCATGATTACGATGCTAAAAATATTGAAGATTGGTATGATCTTGATGATGTTGAATATGTAGCATATGAATATGACACATGTGATACAAGGCCTTCAAATATGAATCCCCTTGATGAGCTACTTGAATTATATTATCACCTTTTATTTATCTATAGCTTATGTGCTTATCAATTCAAAAATTCAAAAAAGTACAAAGAAAAATAAAATAATCCAAAAACATAAAAACATGTAAATAATTCAAAAATACAAAAATATTAAATATTCTCAAAATTTAATATGTCCTTGACATCTATGTTATTTTATTTAGTGTTAGTGGATAGCATATAATTTCATTTGTATATACACATATTTTATGAATCTTTGAGTGTGATTCATGCATACCTAGACACATGATATATGCATTTATAGTTATTTGATGTATCCTCTACTTACATCATATGGTATTTTTTGATGATATAATTATTTTATCACAATTGATATAGGCTACATATCCATTATTATCATTTATATATTATCATGTTTGAGATAAGATGATGATGGTTACACATGTTTATATCCATGCTCATATCCTTCATAGGGTACTTGATATGCAATACTACATAACATTTATTCTAACACATATGTGTATGGAATCATATAATATGATTATGTTAGTTTCTTATTCTTTAATTATTGACATTTCAATTTATTGATTTATTACATTGCTTTATATTATCTTGCTTGTGGAAAATTTGAGTATGTTCTTTTCATGTTATCCCCTGTGATGGTGTATGTTGTTTGGACATTTGAATATGTGATTCCATGTTGTTTGGTCTTTTAAAATATCATTATTTTTTATTATTTTTCATTTTTACATGCCCCCTATATGACGCCTCCATGGAATTGTTCCTTTACATTACATTGAATGCTCTTGCTTATGTGTGATTGATTGTTTATTGACCTTTTATTGTTACTCTGTATATATTTCCATGATATATATCATGCATATTTAGATTTTATGTGATCACATACTATGAGCCTAATTGATAGATATAATTTTACATGTTATCCTTATATACTACATGATTCATACATAAATTTTGCAACTACCTTATACGTTTGAGGTAATGTACCTACCAGATTTTATTTTCATCACCTCAAAAGTGAGGGCATGTCTTAGAAGCATGGCATCCAAATTTTCATTATTTACATATTTCATATGAGGCATGTCATTAAGGGATGACCTTCACACTTATACACTTACTCAATATTACTATATTTTTTGGTGGAATCCTATTATAAAAAAATGACCTCCACACTTACATATTTACTCTTTATCTATATATTTCAGTGGTGACGTGTAACAAAGGCATGAATTCCAAAATTTCATAGTTTATAATTAAGTTTCATGATTCATATATACACATGGCTTAGAATCTTATATATTTAATTAATTTTGAATATATATGAAACAACATTTTTCATATCTATGACACATATTATATAATTCAAACATATTATAGGTACATACGCCATGGTATTACATTAATTTTTTTTAAAATATATATTAATTATAGTATTTTATAGGATGAATTGATTACACCAAGATGCATTTTTATCAAGCCTTTTAAGTTGATGCAGTGGGTTCATATTATGGTTGATTTGATTAAATCATTTTATGTCAAATTTTTTATAGATTAGAGTGATTAAATCATCCAATCTCACTAGTTTCATAGGATGAGGATGATTAAATCACTCACCCCACTAGATTAATTTTTCCACACTTAAGCTATATGATTGAGATATACTTATCTTAATGGTTGTTTCATAACTCATCCTTGCACTAGACTAGGGGCATAATGCCTTCTAATACCCCTCTTTATCTATCCAAGGTTTAGGTATAAATATTTTTACCCCAAATAATTCTTAAGGAAACATCTCTACCAATTAAAATTATCAAGAGGCAACATGGTTACATCAATACACAAGTGTACTCCTTTCTTTCTCTCTTTCTTTTCAAGCATTTAAATTATTTAAAATTACAGATCATGTGCATTTATTTATACTATAACATTCTCTTTGTTACAGCTCATACACTAAAAAAACACTCAAATCAGGCTCAATCAAAGGTAAAGTGTGTTATACACACCCATGAACACATTTAGTTCCATTAACCTACTAATTTCATGCTTATGCATTACTAGATTAAGTGGGGGATTTAGATACAAAAAATGGATATTTATATCATATTAGTCTTGTATATTTGAAAAAATATCAATCATGTCTCTACCCTTAAATTATAGACCTCCATGTTACCAAAAGGATCACACTCATCAACTCATTATGACTATATGCTTATCTATTAGTCTTATTCATATCATTATGATGACCCAAGTCTCCTATACTTCACCAAAAGTTTAAAACTTGATAAACATCCTTCATTTTCAATACTAGATCCATACCTATTTTCTATCCTTCAAACAATATTAGCCATAGAGGGGTATTAACATTGATGGTAATGTCTAAATCCTTATCTAGTTTTTAGTTGTAAAAATTCATCCACATTACAAATGATTCAGACCTGATAGCTTGGCCTATTTGTCTTATTGAACCTTACCTCAATATATTTTCAAGTGTAGTATAAATACAATTCAAAACCTTCTCATTCTTCATTTATAAAATAACAAACAAACACATACTAAAGCTAAATCAATAAAATACACAATAATTCTATTATGCTCTTGTCATCCCTATTTTCATGTCAATCATAAAAGTAATTATATTACATGTCTAAAGCATTCAAAGAATAACTCAAGACCAATATTTATCAAATTAAAAGATAAATCACTAAATCCATATTCATATAGTATAATTCTTCCTTGTGCCCATACTTTCCTACACATAGG
Organism: Torreya grandis; assembly: GCA_037957365.1. Taxonomy (NCBI): domain Eukaryota; kingdom Viridiplantae; phylum Streptophyta; class Pinopsida; order Cupressales; family Taxaceae; genus Torreya; species Torreya grandis. Next base: position 2,028,314 of record JARHVA010002983.1, on the reverse strand, counting down.
AGAGAAATACATAACTCTACATCCCTCCTTGGAAGTATTGGCTATATAGGCAACACCCATTAACAAAGGGATATTTAGGGAATCTCAAAACCATGAACATACTAACCAATTTTCATCAAACTCATTATAAGGGTGAAGAGATAGGATTTAATTGATCAAAGAAGAGCAAAAAGTTTTATGTCATATCTAAATATATCAATAAAAATTTGATAAAAATCCTAGAATAATGAAGTTGGTCACATCCAATCCAATCATTATTTCATACTAGATACAATACATCATAGTCAGATACTATGTTTGACAGTAGTGTCTATATCTTATGGTAGTATCCATGGCTATAAAAGTGCAATATAAAAATTCTAGCATCTAATCTAGAACACTGATCTCACATATTTTACACCTATTTCTAATCTAGAACTGTCTACACATAGCAAAGAAACTAAGTACCATTATTTATTATTTATTTAAATATCTTTCAATAGTTATACCTTACTATTTTTATGCATCTTAGTCGTATAAATTCAAAATAGTATTTATCTAACTTTTTTCCATTAATTACCATTTTATATATTAGCTTATGACCCTTGTGATTGAACTATTTCTATTTTTTGAACCCTCTATCCCCAGTTTTAAAATTTAGGGTTAAACACTATATTTAATATTTCACCTCCAATTTTAAATTTAATGGAGGAAATAATTATATGAATTACATCCATCAATTTTATGTATTGAATTAATTCAAATAAAAGGGTTGTGTAGTAGCTAGTCCCCACCTCTATATTAATAATTATTTATGGTTGAGTATTTATCCATAACCTTATCAATTACAATGTGGCTAGCCTTCACACACACACACACACACACACACACACACACACACACACACACACACACACACACACACACACACACACACACACACAAAAGGCCCCATATATAGAAAAAGATATTTATAAACTTATCCCTTATAATTAGTGCCCTATATATACATCTAAACCATATGTATGATTTTAATCTCATCAAGCCAATAAATTTACTTAGCCTTCCCTTTCCTCTAACCCTAAATATTTAGGGGGTGTGTTATACTATCTAGGAATGGATACATCACTATTATATTTGCCTCTCTCTCTCTCTCTCTCTCTATATCTCTCTATATATATATATATATATATATATATATATATATAAGGTTGATATATATATATATAATGATAAAATATTGATTCATCTAGAAATTACAATGTGGCTCAATACTATGGATAGCTAATAGGTCCCCCTTAAAATTTATATACACCAATCTATACCTACACCTAGTTGCGATGGGATAGAATTGGACAAACCTGGTAGCTTATTGATCTTCTACTTGTGAAAAATCCTATGAAGTGTATATGGATATTTAATACCAAGTAATACAAAATAACATCATAAATAATCAAAAGGTGAGACACACACAAACACAAATATATAATAAATGGCTATGCTGAAAAATAAGGCATTGACTATGAGGAGACTTTTACTCCCATAACCAAGATTAAAATAATCTGAATGATATTTACTATGGATACATAGTTTGAATGGATATTTAATTATATTTTCATCAAGATTTATTTATATAATTGAGATATACATGAATAAGTGTACATAACCCAATAAAAAGGATTTATCAAATACAACTAGGAACAAAAAGTATGAAGACCTATCAAGTCATTATATAGTTTAAAACAAGCTCTCAAAGAATATTATATATAAATAAATAAGGATATCGTATAATATGGATTATAAAAAATCATAATGTATGATCTAATTATATAATTAAATAATCAAGGGTGGGGGGGGGGATTTTTCTAATCATTTTTTATGTCGATGATCTAGTCATCACTGACATATCAATAAATATGATCAATGATACAAAGAATTGTTAGTGTAGGACTTTATTTTATAAAATGAATTTTACCTCAAAAACAAAACAATATTTTTAGATCTTGATGTTGTCCTTGGTTTATAAACTTCATAATAAAATTATATGTTTTGTTGAGATTTATACATATATGCATTATCAACAAAACCTGACATCTTCTTCGACATTTTTGCATTTTAAAGTTCTTCCACTGATTGCTTGGATTTGGATACATTGACAGTTGCATTTGATGTTTATTTAATAATACATACATTAACACTTGTTCACTATTACTTATTACCTATTTGGACACATTAAAATATGACCTTGATGTCTTACACTCAATCATGTTGTGTAATTAAAAATATAAGGGGGTCATTATTTATTATCTTGGAGGGGTTGTTATAGACTCTATAATTTATATTACTCACACACATAGTTTATTTGACCTATATGCCACTTAGGTGTCATTTTCATATATTTATATGACATTCTTGGATATATTATTATAAAATCTTGGTATCTATTCTTTGAGTGTGCATTATCACTTTTTAGTGTTTTTCTCATTGTAGTTATTTGGTGTCTTCTCTTACTTATGTAAAAAACACTTGGGAGATACTAGATGATGAGGAGAGTTGATTCTATTCTAGTGGTTATTCTTGGAGTGAACAAATATGATTCTTTGCATGCTTACGTGTAACACTTCCTCATAAAAAAGAATCAAAATCCATTCTTATATTCATAGATTCTTTCTCCCACTAATCCTAATCAATATAATAATTGTTCTAATTATCATGACAAGGTTAAGGTTTTTGGTGTCTTATGGTTACATGTTTTCATGGATCTTAATTTCTATTTGAAACATATAAAAATCCTCTACAATATTTAGAGCATCCTATAGACTCTTTTTGGATATCATACTAAGATATATGTCACTCCACCTCCACTTCCTAGCATCTCTTTAAAGACTATTGTACTCCCTCCTCCTACTACTATTTATTGTTATTACACACTCATGGTGGAATGTTCTCTTCCTTATATTGAGACAAAACTATAGGAAAAGATTTTTCATGACCTTAGCTATCCCATTATGGATTCCACTTCCATCCCTATTTATAAAATTACTCCTCTAAAGTGTTAATAGTCTTGTACTTTGGAGGATTATACTATTTCTAGTGTGAATACACCCATTGAAAGCTTTGATGACTCATTTGTTCCTATTAATATTAATATTCATATTGCATATTTGTTTATTTTATGTGTAACATCCTTTTCATTTTTTACAGTTGTTGAGCTGATCTCTTGTATTCACATGGACATAATTCCATTGAATGTGTCCATGTACTTATTCTGATAGATTCACTTCAATGGCATTAAATTTAATTCTTATGCAAAATCTTTCTAGATGTATGCCATGCCTCATTTTTAGAACTGCTTTTAGATATCATCGTATCTATACCTTTATCCTTATTTATGGAATGGGTAGAATTTTAGTACACACCTCATGTGCTTCCTTTGGAAAAAGGAAAGAACATTGTTCAATGTGGATGGAGCTTCTTTAGTCCTCAGACAAAGGACCTCTTAATTGACATTATTTATCTTGAGAGATATACTTGGAGTGAATAATACTACAAAATCATATTTTGTGAGGATTTTTATATCTCTTCTTCTTTTCTCTCTTTAGTTTTTTCTTTGGAGGAATAGGTTTTTTCCTACAGGTTTTACCATTTTCTCTACTTTATGAGAGTTCCTTTGTACATGGGCACCTCATCAAGCCTTGTTTCTGAGACCCATTTCTTTTACCCACCTAAGGTATGCTTGAGGGAGGTATTATTATAGGATTTTTTTTTCCATTTATTTGGTTTATTAAGATTATTCCTACATATGTGATTTAGCTTGTACTTAGGTTCTGCATTTGTCATAGGGAGTTACACTTAACCATGTTTGTTAGTTAGTTGGTAGGAGTTACTCTTTGAGTAGCTATTATGAGTATGGGAGTTACATGCCAGATTCTAGGCTCTTCTAGCACTACTCTAGGGGTGGTTAATTTTCATATCTCATTTTTTTATACCTATTGTAAAGATAAATTTATGGAGGATTTGGAGGTTTTTCAATTTTGATTTATCTCTCATAGTTGGTTGTTCATTAACTTTTATTACTTTCTCTAAGCTATAATTCATTAGGTAATCCATATCTGATCATGGAAAGGTCTAAAAAAGAATAATTTTAGGTGATTAGTTTGACATGAAAGATATCAATCTATTACACTAATGTCTTTAAATGGAATTTTATAAAAAATGGCATAGTGTCTTCATGACATAGACAAAATATTCTAAGACATTACTCAATAAGATTCAGATGATGGATTACATACCAATGGACATACCTATGGAGATAAATATTTGACCATACCATGTAGATCTATCACCATTGGTAAATGCCACTCTCTATCAACAATGATTGAGGATCTCATCTATCTCACATACACTAGGTCGGTAATCAACAATCCTACTAGTTATCTTTCATGCTTCATGTATGAACCCCAAGTAATCCATTTGAAATAGATAAGCATATATTGAGATATTATTTGAGGAAAAATGGAATATGGTCCAATAGACAAGAAGAATGACAATTTATTTTTAATGGTAGAAACATATATAGATCAAATAGGTTTTATTTATGATAGAAAACTAACATATGGATTTGTACTCTTTTTAGGATGTAGTCTAATCTTACAGTGGATAAAGAATCATAAATTTCTTCCACATTCTTATAGAAAAGTAGAATATTATTTTTAATAATATTTATCTATGTAGTGATATGGATATATCCCATTCCTATAGGATTTATAATACAACAACATAATATATACAATTTTATACTATAATAATTAAGGTGTTTTTAAAATTGTTCATAACCCAGTGTTTCATGAGCACATGAATCACATTGAAGTTAATATATTTTTTAAATAGTAAATAATAATCTTCAACCAAGTTCTCACCAAGAGACCATTACTATAGCTATAAAAGCTTCAACATACAAACAAAGAATATACTATTTATTTACATAAATAGATTATATAATGTCAAAATTATTCTCCTCTTCTTTTTCAGACAAGATGCACTAGCATATTTCCTATAAATAAGAGAGATATAAATGTGTTAGATTTCCCAAAATATTAATAACAACTTTATTTGAAAAATTTCAGACCATATACAAACATTAAATTAATAGTAAATATCGAATATACCTAGGCATAGACTAACCTAAGATAGTAATTAACTTTATAAACCTTCATTAATATATTATTAGGAAGATAAATAATAAAATGTGTACCAAATTCTAGGTATAATTAGGTACCCATGCACAAAGGAGCTCTCATAAAGTGGATAAAAGGGATAAAACCCATAGGAAAAAATCCCTCCCAAAGGAAATAAAAAAAGAATAGAAATCTAGAAGGCCCCACAAAGATGATGTTGAATTTATGCTCTAAGTACTCAAAAAACCATAAAGGAACTCAACCTACATAAGTGGTTTGAATCCACTACTTGATAACAAAAATAACTAACACTAAGCTTCACGATAATAACTTCAATAAAAAAAGAATTATTGGTGTCAAAAGTGTAAAAGAGTATTACTTGGTGTAAGGGACACTTAAAACCTAAGAATTAGGATCTAAACCACACCCTTCATATAATTTATTGGGTGGAGTGAAGTATATATATATATGTGTGTGTGTGTGTGTGTGTGTGTGTGTGTGTGTGTGTGTGTGTGTGTGTGTGTGTGTGTGTGTGTGTATATATGTATATATATATATATGTATATATATATGTATATGTATATATATATATATGTATATGTATATATATATATATATATATGTATATATATATGTATATATATATATGTATATATATATATATGTATATATATATATATATATATATATATGTATATATGTATATATGTATATATATATATATATATATATATATATATATATATATATATATATATATATATATGTATGTATATATGTATATATATATATATCCCAACCCACCGTAATGCTAAATGGGTGGAGTGGATGAAAAAGGTTTACATGAATGGTTAAAATCCACTTATTGAACATTGAATATGTTAACATTTTATACATCATAATAGCTCTATATCACACTAAAAGATACATTGAACTATTGAATAAGGTAAGGTGACACTTGGATTGACTATAATACATATACTTCAATTTGTGGGATACTCTCGACTATCAAATAAGTTGGGTTGAAAATATAGATAACATATCTCCAATAAGATGGCCTTGGTGGTGATGAGAGAGACTGACAATTAAAATACTAAAGGGTACATAAACTAATTTAAATATACATAGAGGTAGACTATGCTATAAAAGTAAACGCCCCATGACACTTTATAAATTAGTGTGAGTATAATATATTCCATATACAAAATAACCAAATGAAAATAAGAAAGACACTAGGCCTCACTATAACAACTCCAAACAAGGAGACTATTGATATGTCAAAAAAGTCATCAACAATTGTAAGAGTTGATTCCAAAAAAAAGGATAAAAAAGTATCTCCGTAGAATAAGGCAACAAGTTATGAAATGTTCCTAATGGAGAAGTGAGACAAACTAAAAGTGTTTCAAAGTTGTAATGCACAAATCATAATATAACATGTCATGGGATGATGGAAGAGTGTGGAAAATAGTGAAAAAAAACATCATGTATGCAAAAAACACATCTGAAAGGTTTAGTTGACAAAAAATGACAACCAAAATATCACATGCAAAGGGGCATTGAACTCAACTAAAAATTTATCTAAGATAGTGTAAATCCCAAAAGTGGATGAACAATCAAATCCCCATAGACACATGAAAGTAGATAAGGTTGAATAACAAACACCCAATGGATATAATATTATACCCACTACTCACTCCCTACCTCAAAGATCAGACTTTATTAGTTTACTAGGAAATTATAATTAAAGGGTGACTAATGGAATGATCATGGAAAAAATACACTTTTGAAAAAAATGGCATTGAAAAGTGAAATATTGATCATAATTATTGTAACTCTTATTTTCTATCTTTAATGGCCCAAATTAAATAAGATTACACAAAATTTAAATACACTAATCTCCAAAAAATTATTTACCAATTTGTTAAAATGTGGGTTGTGGTATTTAATTGCATGACCTCTAATGTGACAATGGTCTACCAAAAAATGATTTACCACTTCATGTATTGGGGTGAAAACCACCTTTAGGAAGGTTCCTTCATTGTAAAACATATTGAAAAATAATAATTCAAAATATTTATATCCATATACAAGGATGCATATACCATGTATATCCTATAAAAACATATAATGTCCATTTATCTCTATGGATGGATCTAAATAAACCTCTTTCTATGGCCCTAAAATATGAAAACCATGCTTGTGGTTGATTCTTTAAAAGAGGCCAAAAACTGCTTCACTTGGTTCAGATGTGGCATCCTAAAAGGCTGTATATCCTATTGAGTAATTATACCAACTACTTCAAGATAAAACTATACGTAAAATAGTAATATATTAAAAATTAGATTTAATTCTATAGTTTGTATGGCTTCAAACTAGTAGAAAATCATATGGGTATCAAAGTGATGAAGATAAACTACTATGATGTTGTTAAAGCTACCAAGAAAGGTGTACAACCTACTCCAAAATTATTTCAACTAGTATGAGATGAAATTTAGGACTGTTATATTACTATACCATCTTTCATATTTGAAAAATCAGATTTATATGACCTATGGTGAAGGAAAATTGTACATGTGTCAAGTATATGACAAATGAGTGAGTATGTTTTTCAGTAGAAGGGTTATATGGACTGATCTTTGGAGAATCTAAGAATTTACATAGTACATAAAACTCATATTTATATTCGACTATGCTTTCAAATTTGAATTTTGATGCATATATAGCTTGAAATTATCATAAAAACATGCAAAAATTGCCTTAAAAGCTTCCAAAATATAATTAAGCATGGGTGTAACAAAATAATTAGATAATATTAAAACCTATGATCCATATGGCTTGGTAAATGGAAAAAAACAATAGATCAAACATCCATACAAAAATCCTCCAAAAAATATGAATGGTATGGCCTATACCAAAACAGATCTAAGGAATTGAGATGTAAATCATTCAAAATAGAAACATAGATTTTGAAGACTAAAAACTATAACAAAAGGAGAAACTAGACATGTTATGTAATGTCTATTTGAGAACCACTTTGATACCATTAAAGAGTTAATAATACTCTTCAACTAATATCTCTCCAAGAGATGATTACTATAGCCATGAAAGCTTCAACATACACACAAAAAATACATTGTCTATTAACAAAATAGATTAAATAATTATGAAATTATTCTCCTCTTCTCCTTCATATAAGATGCACTACTATAGTGCCTATAAATAGGAGTGAGATATGGGTTATCCTTTCTAAAACTAGTAATAACTTTATGTAAAAAATTTCATCCATATACAATGATTAAATAAGGATTAAATATCAACTAGACCTATACATAAATTAACCTAAGCTAGTGACTAACAATAATAGATTACATATATTAACATGTTCAACAACACAACATATAGATCTAATATTGATCCTCTAAAAATTATTGTTCATTTATGTCTTCCTAAAGTCACTTCCATATGAAAATTATGAGGTTTTCATAAGTTATCTTTCTTTTACCCTTAAGACTATGGATCATTAATGGTGCATTAATAAATAAGGGTAGATGTAGGTTGTTTCAAATATTTAATAAGTTTCATCCTCCACAAAGTTTTAGTTAGGATGGAATATGGATCATGAATCCTATATATGTAACCTTCATATTTTATTAATATTAATTAGAATAGTATATCTTTCAATTTGGTAGTGTGAAGGTGGAAGCTTTAAATAGGGTGAAGAGTACCCATTCACCGCTCTAACATGAGTTAACTCCTCTAGTCAATCCAAGTGGATCAAAATGATTCCCTTTCATTGGTATTTTTTATCATTAAACTTATGATCTTGTTTATCTTAATAATTAAAATATGATGTGTCACATAAGGAAGATAAAGTTTTTGAACATCTATTTTTGACATGACATAAAATCAGATGGTAGACATTGTAAATCATAAATAGCCTAGGAGGATAGACATCCATACATTTTATTCAAGATTATGGAATTTCTATAATTCATAGATAAATATATATTTGTGTTTCAAATCTACCATCTTTCCTTCACATTTTTATTTTAATGTTTATATGTAAGTAATTCATTTATATTATTTTTTCACATACACACAACACATATAAATTCTCATCTATGTTTTTTTCCCCAAGACATTTTGGGATATAAATAAATAATACTTTATCTTGATATTAGAACTGCACTCTATCTCCTCTATGAGGTCTCATTATCTACTTATTATATCCTCTTCCAAAAACAATCTAGTGTGTGATAATGAAGGCATCATTCAACCCTTAGGAACTAAGGCCATTAAATTCATTCTCAACATACATGGTTTGATGATCAAGTTAGGATCCAACACATCATTCCACTCCCTCACCATAATTAAACCCTCCAAAACATAAAATTATTAAACAAAATAAAACCATATAAGGATGGTGAATAAAACTATTCAAGACATGGTTGGGGGAGTGGGATTTAATACCAATATAGAAAAGTAATAATTTAATTAAAATATTCACAATACTCAAACACATGTTTCTATATATGTACCAACATGGCTTATCAAAACACACATTTTAGTTTTAGACTTAATGAAAAATATTTAACATAAAGATTTTACCTACCACCCATGTCTATCATTGTCATCTTCTAGGGTTATTGGTTTTCTAACCTATAACTTGAACCATAAATTAGCCAAGTGGACAACACCATTACACCATAAATGAATTTTTTTAAATTATTTTAAAATAATTATAAGGTATAACTATTTATTAATAAATTAGGTTGAATAATTCACACTCCAAGAGTCACATCTTCAAAATATGAAAGATTACATTAGGAGCGCAATAAAATTAAGAAAAAAAAAACATAAAGATGATAAGGCCAAGGAGCTATTGTTATCAATCAAGAGTGTGCCCTTGAGAGAAAGTGTGCCATTACTCACACCTTTTGGAACATAGAATATATCAAAAGTGTGGGTGAATTTATAAGGGAGAGAATATATAGAAAGGGATGGTTTCCTTGGTGCTCTCACTAAAACCTACTCTTAACCTATTATCTATCAATTCTGATAAGGAAAATGGTGCAACAGTTACTATCTATAATGGAATTGAAAGATAAACTGAAATTAAGGTGATTAAAAAATTATTTTGTGACCAATTATTATTTTAAAGACACTCTTATGAGAATTTAAAACTTTCACATAAACAATACACTTAGGAAATATTTATGCAAAAGTGTTTCACAAGAAGGGCTTAACAAGTTCAGTTTATACAAGGAAGGATTGAACTCACATCCAATGATTGAACTTAATCTTGTTTAGACACTTAAAATGACCTATAGAACATCTAAAATATATCATGAAGGTGTAATAACTAGACAATAACATATGCAAATAAGTATTTGACTAGGTTATATCAATGACAAACACATACACTTCACTCATAAGCTTGAAAATGGAGGAATTTAGCTTCTCATTTATATCAAAATGGGAATACAAATTTTGGCACACTTTATGCAAAATCAAATAATCAAATATTTATTATTAATATATATAAAAATGAATTCATATAGAAAAATAAATGTTTAGAGAAAAAGCAACCCCAAAATATGGGATTTCAAACTTGGTCCAAACTCCCCCTTTAGTGTTACATAACATTATTAAACCTATAAAACCTTGGTAATCTATAGGGGATGTGGAGGACAAAGTTTCAAATGTTTTTTTGGCCTTGTAAACTTGTCATAATGATTATTCAAGCCTAGACCACTTGGAGAGTGCTTAGATTCTTGCTTCAACCCCTAGATTTTAGCCTTCATGTATTCTTGATGAATGAGACTCCCTCCATGGACATAGGAAAAAAAAACATCCAATTATTCTATTTAAAATTTCATGATTCTCATTAATGATGATTGAACACTTGGTAAAATTTTTTGGGAGACTTCCTCGACCTTCTATTTGAATTTGTCTTCAAATGGGGTGCAGGAAGGAAGGTGCAGCCTTATTGACCTTGTAAACCTTTTCTAACTTTCTCTCCTTCATTGAAAACCTCTTCATGACTTATTCCAACAGTTAATGTGGCATATAATCTAATATAAAAACTTGTCAAGACATCATGATATTAATTTCAAGTAACAAAAATAATGTAATAGTTTAATTTAAATAATGTCAATATTGAACTTGTGATCTTTTTTGAAAATTGGTTGTCTAATACAATTGATAAGGTTAAAGAGTTATTATTATTTGACTTGTTTATTCCATAAATCCTTTTATCAAGTAATTTTGCGTGTGAGTTACAAATTCCATTTTTTTATTACTCACATGGCCTTAAGTCTTAATAATTTAACATTGATATATCTTCAATAAGGAATTTGAGGGTAAATTAAACTTGTGAACCTGTTCTTCTAGGATAACTTTGACATGGAAATATTAATTAAATAGACCTTTATCCAAGGTTTTAAAATTTTATCTTAGCTCTTAGTTGCATCAAGCTTGTGAAGTTTATCTAATTCATAAAAAAAAAAATTTGATAGGTTTAAAAAATAATATTTATCCTTTCCCCTATTTGAATTTGTAAACTATAACATGATATGAGAATGGACAACCACAAACATTACTATTATTACTCACTTAATGTAAGATGTGTTCCTGGTTATTATTATTCATGAATGTTTTCAACAAAGGCTATGGATGGAGACTTATGTCCCAACCCTAGTCAAATTATTGTTAAGTCATAACATTGGTTATCATTTTGATTGATACAGCTATAAAATTTTACCTCTCTGTAAACTAGTGTTTGTGACTAGGCAATTAAATAATATTGAGGTCTAAAACTCCTTGGGATATTTTTAAAATATTACTTAGTGGAGTTGATTTTTTATTTTATTTAATTAAATTAAATGATTATTATGTTTTAAATCTGGTACGTGTTTCCTCTCTCTAAATAGAGGCAATGCTTAATATTTCTTATGCATTATCTTGTACTATGTTTCCATTAGGAAACTTAAAACAAATTTTTATAATATCATCATTGTAACATTATGAGGAATATTTTAAAAATTATGTCCCAACCCTAGTCAAATAACTTTTAGGTCATAACATTGGTTATCATTTTGATTGGTACAGCTATAAAAATTTACCTCTCTGTAAACTAGTGTTTGTGACTAGGCAATTAAATAATATTGAGGTCTAAAACTCCTTTGGATATTTTTAAAATATTACTTAGTAGAGTTGATTTTTTATTTTATTTAAATAAATTAAATGATTATTATGTTTTAAATCCGATACATGTTTCCTCTCTCTAAATAGAGGCAATGCTTAATATTTCTTATGCATTATCTTGTACTATGTTTCCATTAGGAAACTTAAAACCAATTTTTATAATATCATCATTGTAACATTATGAGGAAGATTTTAAAACTTCCTTGAATATAATGAGGATATGTTTGTGCTAATGATTAGCCTACTATTGAAAATAACTCTTATAAAATAATACACTATCAAAATTATGCCCTATATTATTATCATCTTGATATTCTGTAGTAAAACATTGCTAATGTTTATAAGAGAGTAACACTATACTTTAAATTCTTATACAAAATGGATGTTCAACATTATGTGTGTAGATGGATAAAAATCATAAAACCTTGTTAACTCACTATTATTAAAGATTGATTATAGGATCAATTATGTTTATTGATTTTACACTAGTAATTTTATGAGTCATATTGCTACCAAAAGAATCCGAATCTTAGAATATATATCATCCTATTTTGGTTTGAATTAATAATGTTATTCTTATTAATATTAGTGTAGTAACACTAATATAACACTCTAAATAAGAATATAAGACTCAATTGAGTGAGATGAATGTATCTATGGTTTAGTGATTATTTTGTGCATGAAAATAAACTCTTCAATTGTTTATATTTTGCATACCTTGTATTAATCATGTTGTTACCCATATATAATGAGAGTTGTATTGGAAATATGGGTGGTTTATTTTAACTAATCTCACACATAAGCATATATAGCTTATGTAAAATCCCCAACTTGACAACATCACTATCAGGAACTTTAGCTTTAACACATTATTGAATTTTTATGTTGATCTAATGTAAGTAACCATTTTGAGAATCTAAATATTAGAATATTGTAGCAGTTTGTATCCTATTGTATTATGTGTCATAATTTGGAGAGTCCTCCTCCACATAAAATTGTTATCATCCCTTCTTGTTTAGGGAAAAAAAAGAACCGTGCAATTCACCTTACTAAATATGGTATTTTTAGTCTTTTATAAATAACTACATATATGTTAGATATAAATGAATATATTATTCTTAAAAATAATGACTTGTGAAGGGTCAGTCAATGATGCTATGGAATATGATCCTTGAGGTCCTTCATATAATCGTTTGGAGATAAAATTCAACATTATGACAAAATGAACTTTTTGATCTTAGGGATATGACTATTAATATGGAGTTATTATATTTGATTTGAGATATAAAACCAAGAGTCATGTTCTTATTGTTATAATATTTGAGGTGTATCAGTTTGCATGCATTACATTGTTAATAAGTCATTTTATCATTTAGTGTTCATTAATTATAGATTTGAGTCAATAGTTTTTTATATTGTCATTACAATAAAAAAAGTCAAAAACATTTTATTATAAATGCATGCTTTTTCAGTCAAAACAAACATCCAACTTGTGTAAACTTAAACACCATTCTAAAATAATTGAGCTTTAATCATATTTTTTGAAATAAACAGCATCCAACTAGAGGTCACAGACAATAGAGGTCGGATGCCAAATAATGCATCTCATTAGCCACCGATGATGTTGTTGCACAATGCAATAGTGGCATTAATGTTTACACTAAACTAATTTATTCAAATGAAAATCTTCAATGGCAATGAAATTGTATTTATTATTTGTGATTGAGTGGCAATGATCTTCTATAGTGGCTCAAAAAGAAACAATGAAGACGTAATCGTTTTTTTTTTTTTTTTAATGATTTAATGTATGATATGTTATATATGGTATCAATGAGAATCCCAATAAATGTATGTTGGTATAAAAGTTTATATTTCTCTTGTTGATGTAATTGATGAGAGGTTAATGTATTCCCTCTACATCTTCAATCAATAACTATAACCATATTTTCCAATTGAGAGGTAAGATTTTAGAAATTTATGAATCACATTAATGTTTTTGTGTGTGGGGTGATAAGTAATAATAAAATTAATTATTATTGTTTAGGTGTTAATACTTATTATTGTGTAAATAATAAATTTTGTTAACAATTTATGTAAATATAAATTTAAGTGAGTTTTCATGATAATTTAAATCTACTATTTGTAAGGGTTTGTTCATATAACAAGGCTCTTCCTTGGTTTTATATATATATATATATATATATATATATCCTTGTGAATAAAATGATAAAAATTTTATTCTGTAATTTTTATCAAAATTATTAAAACCAAAAGAATATCATCTATATTCAATATAAAATATAGATATATTACTAATCTTACTAAATGACAAAATTATAAAAGAAACACATGATTAAAATATGAAAGAAATTAACATTATCTTTTAACAAAATCTATATCTAAAATATATACTTTTTAGAATAATTTCTATTCTCCTCCCTGTTTGCGATTATCCTCAATGATATCATCCTTATTTAAAATTTACACTAACGAATTTTCCTCATTATGATATTTAGCTTGGGGAGTCAATGACTAAGAAATATGAGATTATTATCTAACCTTCTCTACCAGACACATTACTAAGCTCATCACACAAGACTCGAGGAATCATCAGCTATATAACTGATAAATAATATTATCCATATAGAGTACCTATGAAATAGAATCGAAAATAGATTATTTTTATCTAACTAAAAGAAATGCTTAAAAAATTTTATGTAGTTATCTTTATAATTTCCCTGTATTCATTTCTTCCATATATTTAACTTGTATTTAAAAAATTAAAAAATTAAAAATTAATATAAAATATATTTAGTTTTTGCAACTCTTTTTTAATCTTGTCTTGTATACATTTTGTTTAATATATTTAATTCATATTTAAATAATTAAACAATTTATGGAAACCAATATAAAATGCATTCAATTTTTTCACGACTTTTATAAACTTGTTTGTCAGTGACTTCTTTCTTCTTAACATTTTTCTATTCTAAGTTTTTCAAAGTAAAAACAACAATTAAAATTTAGATCCTTTTTTTTCAAAATCCATTATTAACAAATAATAAAAATATATTAATTTATTTAAATTCTAAATAGCATGTGGAACTTCAATTACATACTTGAATGCTTAAATTTATACTTACCTTAAATAAATTTGTTAGAAATTAGAGTTTTGGAATGATTCCTGAACTGCTTATGATTGTTATATATTCTTTAATGATACTCTAAAATCGATGGTTTTCCCATTTTTGGAAAACTCTGGAAGTATTCCATCAAAATAATTCGTCTCAATTAATTTTTTGAATAGAAATTAATGACCAGCTCTATGTTAAAAGATATATTCCTTACCTGTACATAAGAAATTGGGTTTGATACCAACTATAAGAACATTTTTCCAGAAATGTAAAAGGTGGAATGAGCATGAATGTTTATAATTATAGCGAGGACATTAATATTAATGTTTTTTAAACTCCTCATGTATCTATTTGATTTGGTGGCACAATTATCTTTAATAATTTTTCAAAGTGTTTATAATCATTATTGCATTTGTGAGAATGTTGTCATGAATTGTATAATTTTTTTTAATTTAAAATTTTTAATTGTTACTTATCGATGTAAACATGGTGACAAACCGGTGTTAACGTTTGATGTTAATTGCCCGACTATTAGCATTGGATTTACATCGCACGTCTTTTCATTTCAAATTAAGGATTTTTCTAGTGCATTTTGTACATAAGACTTCTTAAAACTATTTCATTTCTATTTCGAGTGATTGAAGTGAGGGGATTCTCTTAGAAGAGTTTGGATTGGTTGACGATAAATCTGTTTAGTTTGGTGGAGGATATTGAAGTTATTTTATTTTATTTATTATTATTTTTTTGGGATGAAATATATTTATATATTAATAAAATTATATAATATATAAATAATTCATTAAAAAAATGTGGTATGAAAGTAAGTCTTGAATCAAATTAGGTCACATTTAGGAATACGTCACAATAGAAACAAAAATATTATTAGGTTCCATTCAGGAATTATTCATCACAACATCATAAACAAAAAAGGAAAGATATTTGAGCTGCCAATGCAAGCTCAGAAGGTGGAAGATCCATATCATCCAGACCCCAACCCAAGTTAGGTAAGTCATTGCCATTTAGAATTGGCTCTCAACCAGAACCCTGAGTAGTGTCATTATCATCTTCCTGCTGCCAAGTAGGAGAAATAGCAATAGAAAGCCTGGGAAACTTATCCAACATGTCTCTCCAACTTCCAGATGTAGGCCCCCAAGCATCTAGATGCACAGGGGGAAGAACACCCCAACCACCCCACCTAGTAGGGAAAGGAGGTGAGGGCTTCCACCCTCACTTTTGTCCATGAGGAGACATGAACTAATATGGATTTCCATTATGAGAGTAGCACTAAGATCAATTGTGTTTGTGACCACCTCTAGGAGGAGGAATAACATTTCTTCTAGCAACTCTATTATGCTTGGGAAGAGAAGGATGAATCCACACCATTGCACAAGGAGCATATCCCCAATGAGTGAGAAGGTCCTAAACATGGCCAATCTCTATGGCTACTTCATTTTCTTGTACTTGAATATGTAAAATCATATTAGAAATAATGGAATATTTGTTGAAGTTAGAAAAATTATAATCTAAAGAAACTTTACTAAATACTATGTTATATATTTATTTTCATAACCAAAATATAATCTCCACTCTAAAAGTATGCCAAACTTGGGTGTATTTAAAAGGCAAGGTGGGTTTTTCTCTAAGAAGGATATCCTGCCATTAAAAAAAATTAGGTTGGAGAGGCCGAAAAAGGTCATGAATCCATGTCTAGACTCATTGGGCTTTGTAGCAGGGCTAGAAAAGATGAGAAAGCATTTTTAGATGGTCATAAGAAGGACATTTGGGATAGGAACCTTCTGAATTCACAAGCCTCCTACCTATAGGCAAGCCATTATATAGCACACACCAAGCAAAGTGAGCTAACTTAGGCTCCAAACAAGCCTCCCAAATATTTTTAAAATAGAAGCACCAGGTATGAACTAAAGAATGAAGATCCTAGTGAGAATAAATCTTGTCCACCATAGGCATCTGGGGAGTAAGCCACCTGTAACCAAGTTGGGCACTGTAATTACAAAATAGTGTTTTAACATACCATTTTCAGTCCTTCCAAGAAGGAAAAGAAGAAATAACAGAGATTTTTTGAACCATTAATGGTGAAACAACATTAAATATTTCTTTGTATGACTCCTTATCAGATTTGGCTAATTGGAATTTGGTTTTCACCACTTTTGAGGATAGCCAAGAGTGAGACTACTTACAAAACATATCTTGGATAGTATTAATGCCTCGACGAATCAAGTTGAAATAATTAATCCAAGGAACCTCGATCAAAGGTATTTCATTATAATTGAGAATAGGTCACTCCCATAAAGAATACAAGTTAATAGATAACCCATCTTAGAACCTTGAGGCATTGCAGAGAAGCTATGGCTTGATTTTTTCCTATGCATTCTAGATAGTTTTAGAAATAAAGAACCCTATAAATTGAACAAGGGTTTTGATGATGAGTAGATTGGAGATGCCAAGTCCTTTCCAAGATTTTTTTCCTTTCAAGATGCCTAAATAAGTGTAGTGTCAAAATAATATCTTTCAATCTACTTTGCCTTCAATGGCCCTCAAATCCATTTGCCACATAAGGCAACTCCTTGATGAGCCACATCAATGAGACCCATACCTATGACATCCTATGAGAGGCAACAATATTCCCAAGAAACTTTATGGAAGCCATGGCCATGAGAAGAATTGGCCCAAAGAAAGTCCCTAAGAAGCTAATCTATTTTTTGATAAGAATTCTTAGAAGGCACCCAACATAAAGAGTTGTAAACATTAGTGGTCACAAGCAATTTTGAATAGATTTGAAATTTTCCTATTAATGATAAGGCTTTGTAACTCAATGGTTGAGATTATTTATTACTTTGTCAACAACATATTTCCACAACATGGGGAAAAAGACATCAAAACCAAAATAAATACCAAAAAACATGAAAATTTCATCATGTTGAATCCAGGCCCACTTATACTTGTTAGCCCACATCAGCTAGGGGAGGTATGACTGCCAGTAGCATGTGATTTTTTGCAATTGGATGCTTGAGGCATAGGTAAGGCATAAGGTGTTGAGACACTATATGGTGTTTTCCACATTATCCTATATTTTAATACTAGTAAGGAAAGAATCATCAACAAACTATCCATTTAATAATTGCATGTCTTCCTAAGGGTTTTATTTATATGGAGGGAGACTGATTTCACTAACGAAGCCCCCATCTTGGGCATTACTAAGAAGATATCCAAAACCCTCTACTACAAGCACATATAGGGCTAGTGACAAGGCACATCGTTGGTGAATAGATCAAATCAATCCAAATTGTTCTGATGTGACTCCATTAATAGAGAGGACAACATAAGTATCTAAAAAAAACATCTATATGGTTTTCATGAAATTTGGCCAAAAGCCCAGGGCTTTAAGCAAGGCCAATGTAAAAGGTCACTCAATATGATCATAAGTTTTTTCAAAATCATTTTTTATGAACATAGATTTTTTATTAGATCTCCTATCCTAGTTCATTCCTTCTCAAATGACAATAAAACTGTCTAATATATATCTACTTCTGTTGAACCCTTCATTCTTAGGGTGAATAATGTGCAGCAATAAATTATGCAATCAAAATACCAAAGCTTTAGTAATGATTTTGTTAGAAGCATTGAAGAGGGTGATCGACCAATCACCAATTACATATCCACTCTGGATCTCATTGTTGAGGTATGAATTTAATGTTTCCTTTATTTATATTATTTCATAGGGAATGTTTGTGAAAGGCTTATTGATAGACATGGTATAAGTTAGAACTCACAAAATCCCATAGGTTTTCATAAAATTCAAATGGGAAGCCATCAATGATTTAAGCTTTATCATTTGCTAAAAGAGAGACTACCTCTTGCATATCATCCATAGTGAATATCTTCTCACGAGTAATTTGTTGAGTGGTAGTAAGTTTGCATGGCACCCCTACTAGACACTATTGAAAATCTATGTCACATTATTCAAAGGATGCTTGAACTTTGAACACCTATTGATAATGGTAGCTAAAAGATTGAATAATATATAGTATCTTTGATAATTCCTACCAACATTAGAGATAACATAAGTTTGTCGCTTTGATATTTTAACTCTAAGCATTTGAAATAAAGCTTTGGAGGCTTTGTCCCCTATTTTGAGCTAGTGAAGTTTGACTTTGATCTAAGCTCCTTGGGCATTGTAGTTATCTTCATTTTGGATGTGATGCCACAAATAAGAGACTCTAACTTAAAATATCTCATTGAAAGGATGTTTTTTAAGGATGAAGCTGCACAAATAAACTTTGAGGAAGTAGTAGAGTAAGTGTGTCATCAAATTTTATCAATTTGGAATTTATAGATTCTCAAGAACTGAGAAGTCCTTCTGATATTATCATTCCACTAGAGAATCCAACCAGAATCTTAGGTCAGATGAGGATACAGATTCTAAACTCTATAAATGTGAGCCATATTCAACCTATGCTTGAGTAAGGAGGTATTGAGGAAGAATTTGGTTTTATGAAACTTGGATTCATGAACTACCATGTCACTTAAAACTAAATGGGGAGTTATCAAAAACCCCAAAATTTAGTAGAACCTGTACTAGAGGAGAAAAACTATTATCATAGGAAAAATGTATTTGAGTAGACATCATTTACTAATGAATGCCTTTCAGAATCTGAGTAAGGTGATCCCTGAGATTATTCCCAGTGTACCATACTCCATCCATAAAATAGAGGTCAAGTTTGGGTCATAAAATCCTTGTTTAGTGCACATATAATACCATGCTTCCCTTTTTCCAATTGCCCAATGAACTGGTAGATGGCTCACTTTGTCTTTGAGAGACCCAACCATTTTAAAATCATAAAAAATGAGCCAATGATCATCGGGGAGATATTCCAGAATCTATCACCATAAATGAGTATGCACAATGGCATTGTTTGAGGTATAAATATTAATAAGTCCAAAGGAATGACTTTTAATGTTATAAAGGGACAAATTAACCTATCGATGGGGTCCACTCTAGATTGTAATAAGTTTATCAACTACCGTGTATAAATAAATGGGATCACACCACTGTGTCTTAGCTCATGATTACTATAAATAATAATATTATCATTCTAGGTAGAGTTATTGACCACTGTCAATAAAAAATCTTCCACCTTCACTTCTTATAGATAAAGAATGTATATCTAGGAAACCTTCTTTCTAAAATCACACATAATAAATGGTTATTTGTGTCTATAATACCTTGAAAATTCCATGAAAATAAATGCATATATAATAGGTGTTGAGAGACATATCCTTGGAATCTAAGCTTTAGAAGGCTTGAATGTGATTCTATAAAAAGTACCAACTATTGGAATTTAAAAAACATCCAATAATTTTTTCTTCATAGCATATTCAATGTGAAACTCTCCTTCATCTAGGTCTTTGCACTTGATAGGAGGGATACGAGAGCATTTAGATTCATCTCACCAATCAGGAATTGGTAGAGAAGTTAGCTATGAGTCTAAAAATTTGGAAGAACTAGGTTAAGAAGCCCCTGGACCATGAGATAGAACCATGGTTTCAAAAGGGGTGTTGTAGATGCTAGTTTTTTCTATCACTTTTGTAGATTCAACCTATGATTGAGAAGTATCTTTCTTAGTAGGAACTTGGTCACATGGCCCAATACTTTTTGAGGACTTACCTCCTTTGGATTTTTCTATGTTTGAGCTCATGGATTTATTATAGTAATTCTTCTTCACTACCAAAGTCCATCAGTCCTTAGATGGTTTTTTCATCCAAAATATTTTAAATATATCTTAGGGAATATAATAAGTTAAATTTGAAATACTAAGTTCATTTTTTTATTTATGCACATGATATAATTAATTTAAAATAAATAACTTCTATATGTAAATATTTCAACAAAGGGAAATGTGCATATCCAAGGTGTAGTGACCAACTATGTGGAAGATTGTTAAAACATATAAAAAATAGTTTTAAAAAGTTTGACATGATGGACCATGCATAATGTGTTAAAAATAAAAGTAAAATTGATTAAAAATATGATACTAGATAATTTCCAAAAATTATACTAACTAGGGATTTCTACAAGCCTTTATAAAAGCATGAAAAATATCATATGTTGACATTGAATAAAATTTGTGGAGAAAATTGTTATGGTTTTAAAATAAAAATAAAAAACATTTAATAACTAGTAGGAATGGAAAAAAAGAAGATACAATCTCCCATATCGGTAGAGATTATCAGTTGGAAGTACTTTGGATCTAATATATATATTTAAGAATTTGTAAATTTTAATATGGAATCACATCTCTAGCAAATATAGACTCAACAATTTTAAGAGCACCTCTCTAAGACATTGGGATAGTGAGGAGTCTATTAAATGAGAAAGATATTACATAGTGTAGACACTCCATTTTCACCATTTATATATCTAACATGATAATTAGAATGAATTTTATGTAAATAAAAGTGTCTTTCTACAACATTATCAGTTAAGCCCAGAAATAACGTAACATCCCAATTTCATTTGTGCATTAGATGTGAACATTTATAAACACATAGGTACATCTCTAATTGGGAAAATTCATCCTAATTGATCATTAAATTTACAATTTATCATATTTCTCATTACCAGTTGTCATTTGCATCTATCTAGTTAATTAGCTGATTCATCTTATTGGAATAAAATCAAACAAATTCATATCATATCATATCATGTTAATTAAATTAACCCTATTGATTAGTATAGTTAATCCTTCCTTCAATTATAAATTCTATGGAGTTAAAATTTATAATTTAATTTAATCATTTTCTCCCTTTTTTGCCTCATGTTGGGAACTTTTGTAAGGATAATTATCCACCTCTCATCTTGGAGACAAGGTAGAGGGACCTCATTCCACTTTTTAAGATATTTTTTAGAAGGATTCTCCACCCTCCATCTTGAAAATAAGATTGAGGGATCACATTTCATCCCTCAAGATATTTTTGAGGGACATTCTTAACCCTCATCATTCCATGCAAGGATGAGGTATCATATTAATTTCGCTTGGGATATTTTTAGAAACATCCTCCA
This sequence comes from Torreya grandis, assembly GCA_037957365.1. Classification (NCBI taxonomy): domain Eukaryota; kingdom Viridiplantae; phylum Streptophyta; class Pinopsida; order Cupressales; family Taxaceae; genus Torreya; species Torreya grandis. The sequence goes on along the minus strand of JARHVA010002983.1, from coordinate 2,005,740 downwards.
CACTCATCTTGGACAAGATGAAGGGATCATATTGGTGAGCCATGTCATGATCCATGTGATGCCTTAGAGTGAATTCTCCACCATTCATCTGAGATACAATATGAAGGTCTCACATTCAATATCTCTACCCAAAAATAAAGGGGAACCCCTCTTCATATTTCATGATCAAGATTTACCATAAAGCACTATCACTTATCATATCCCCCTTGTGCATCGATTCAACATCTTATCAATCTAGTCTTCAAATTTCACAAAGATAAATGATCCACTCTTCAAAAATGAGATTTTCAAAGAGCCTTTGATACTACATTCTAAGCCACTTTTTAATTCCATAAAAAAAGGTGAATAATCCACAAAGGAAGGTATACTTTTCATGATTTTATCCTCATATTTGTATTTTTATTTATCCTTGCTTTGGCTCATGAGGTCCTAGGCATACGATAGTTGTTTCATTGCTTTGATTTTGATATTTTCACTAAAGAATGAAACACAAACCTTTTTTAATCCTATGGATTAAAATAGATAATAAGTAAAGACCAATTAAATTTGGTGAATAAAATAATGTTAGAAACACATTCACTAAAGACAATGGGTACTCTGTGAAATATGCAATCACAATTGAGGGTCAGATAATAAGCCTCAATGCACATGACTGCGATCACATTTGAAGGTAAAAATAATTACATTAATTAAAATGATTTTTTTATTGACATTAAGGATGTAATTTAATACCTTTCCATTTTAATATATTATATATGTAACATATATTTATGTTGCTGTTAAGAGGGTCATCATCTAATTTTCTACATAATATGTTAATGACACTACATTAACTTTAATTTTTATTGAGGTAATATGAATTTTCCATTCATTTTTTGAAATAATTATTAAACTAACTTGAACTCCTAATGATGTTTTTGATATAGGTTTCTATTTTCAAACTACATATATAAGACAAGATTTGAGTAGTAAAAAATCAATATTGCATAACTAGTTTGTAAATTTTTATATAATTTCATATCTATTTATTGGATTCTCAAATCCTTTTATTAGTGAATCAGGTAAACAAAATTGAAATGGAATTTATAATAAATAAATCAAATTTTTTGAGATACAAGTACAGTAATAACTTAAAGGGGCTTGTGAGGTAGTTATCATGTCTAGAGGAATAGATGGCTAAAGGTAAAAATATACAAATAATTTTTGAAATGAAGTCCCTATGATACAACACATTTGGGACGTTGGTAATTTAAAATATCGATTGGATGAAAATTTTATTGAAAAATGAAGATGAGTAAATATTTGTACATATTTATATTCTATATAAACATTATGACATTTATGATCATCATAAATTTAAAATAATTAAATTTGTTAATTACATGTTTGATTATCAAGTCCCGATGAGATAAATTTTATCAAGATATTTTCATATTCTTAATTAACTAATAATAATATTTGTGACTTGAAAAATATGAAGTAGAGAATGCTAGCCATAATATTCAAAGGATTGATTATTTAAGAAAACATACATGAAAATAACTAATATATGGCACAAGAATCATACTAGAGTAAGTGTATAGAACCGAAGGGCCAAAAGGGGTTCTTAAGTGGACATGTTTTACTTGAAAACCAAGAAACCTCAACTTGTATGGATTATTTGAGATACTTCAACTCAAAATTTGAAGATGCAATAGGAACATGAATAGTTGCATTTCAAGTATAGTTTATGAATAACTAGTTTGTTGTTTGAAAAATAAAGTATAAGTAGGTCAAAAATATTAAATTCTAAGAGGTAGTATTTTGTTTTACAAAAATTAGATTAGATAACTTTCTATGTGGCCCATCACTTTTCTAACATCATTTATTTTTTTTAAACTCTTTGAGTGGAAAGTTAGAGACTAAATATAAGCAACCGATCCTTTTTTTAAATTAATTAATGATTATTTTTTTTAATACTTTCACAAGTTAATAGACCCTGAAATATGATCAAAACTATGTTCCCCATAACTATATCAAAAAATATAAAAAATTAGAATTATTTTTTTGAATGTATATATAGAATTAGGTCTAGTTTTCAACCATATAACTTTTTTTGGTTTGAATCAATGAATCAAAAGATACATAAACAAAGATGAACATATATAGTTTTGACACATAACACTATTAAAAAACATAATTTAAAATAAATGTAGATAGTAACATTAAAGTAATCAAAATATAAAAAATATATAAATTTAGAAAGAGGAGAGTGTAGTAAATATTGTAGTCATATTATAAAGAATTTTTTTGATAAATTTCGTAATGTTTAGAATGGACAAAGTTGCATTTTGTTTTTTTAATCAAAAATGTGCATTTGACTATGTCTTCATAGGTCCATGTATTAGGCTCAGGAATCCAAGCCATTCATAAGCCTTGAGGCATGTGTTTCAAATGTCAAATACTAATATGGTATACTTCGAAGTATTTCCTACACATAATTATTGCATACACAATATTTAAATATTAGTTATTACAACCGTGCACGCATTTAAAGTATTTAAAATTTCATATGAGCTATTTTTGTTATAAAAACACATACATGGAATATTTTACTATTATGTTGGCATACATAGTATATAAATAAAATGAACATTTAATTATAAGTTTACATTTAGATAGGGACATATAGTTTACTATAAATGAACTTATATTTTTTAATATAATTTTAGTATGTTTGAGAGTGGTTTCAAGCCTCTATGATCTATAATGCAAATTATGTGTTTTGTAGGATCCTATCATTTTCTAGACTTAGTCAAATTCTAAGATTTTATGGTTTCAATATTTGAAGGAAACATCATAGGAGGGATGAAGGCTAAATGAAGGGAGCTAAGTATGATAGAATATTATGAGAACATATCTTACAAAGTGCCACAATTCAGTCCCATCCCATTCCCTTTGCACCTCTTAAGGCATACACTCTAGGAGAAATGCATCGATGAACCCCCAATGCATACAAGAACCATCTAACTCATAAAGCCTTAACAACATGATTTGAAGTTATGGGGTAGATTTATAATATTAATCATAGAAAGATAATACATGTATCACTTCCTTCATTCTATATATCATGGATATTTCATCTATATTTTGATAAATTTAAGAATTAGTCAATTGGGGCAATTAGTGATGTGACACTGGCCAAATTAGCCCTTTGAACCTAATTTGTTATCTAAGTGATATGAATTAGGGATAAAATGA
>JARHVA010002983.1:1920000-1995000 GCA_037957365.1 Torreya grandis | reverse complement strand
AACTCCCACTGCTTGGGCAATATCTGGTCTGGTACATACCATTGCATACATCAAGCTCCCAACTACTGAAGCATATGGAACTCTACTCATGTACTCAACCTCATCATGTGATTTAAGACACTATTCTTTGCTCAACTTGAAGTGTCCAGCCGTAGGTGTGCTTACCAATTATGCATCCTACATATTGAACCTCTTCAACACCTTATTCACATAATCCTCTTGAGACAAAATCAAACTATGATTTTTCTTGTCTCTCTTAATACTCATGCCAAGGATTTTCCTTGCTGCTACTAAATCCTTCATGGCAAATGTGTGAGCTAATTTTACCTTAAGCTCAATAATTTCCTGCATGTGTGAACTTGTAACAAGCATATCATCTACATATAGTAACAAGATAATATAACTAACATTATCCAATCTGTTAAAATAAACACAATGGTCAGATTGCCATTTACTAAAGCCATGATTTGTCATAAACCTGTTAAACCTCAAATACCATTGTCTTGGAGCTTGCTTAAGACCATATAAGCTTTTCTTCAACCTGCACACAAGTTTCTCCTTACCTTTGACATCAAAACCTTCTAGCTGATCCATATATATCTCTTCATCCAAATCTCCATGAAGAAATGTTGTCTTAACATCAAGCTACTCAAGATGCAAATCCTCAATAGCAATGAAAGACAATACAATCTGAATAGAAGTCATCTTTACTATAGGAAAAAAAATTCCACCAAAATTAATACCTGGTTTCTGTGCAAATCACTTTACTACCAACCTGGCCTTATGTCTCATTTGTCCATTCTCTCTTTCCTTTAACCTGTATACCCATTTGTTTTTTAGTGCTTTCTTTCTAGCTGGCAACTCGACCAAATTCCACATATGGTTCTCTTCCAAGGAATCAATTTCCTCATTCATGCCATGCTCACACTGTTTCCTAGATTCTACCTGCATTGCCTCATCAAAACTTTCTAGTTCTCCACCATTAGTGAGCAACAAGCAGTATAAAGAAGGGGAATATTGAATTGGAGGTTTACTTACCCTTTCAGACCTCCTTATTGGTGTTTGAGACTCATTTACAGCTTGATATTTGCCCAATTTTTCTTCTAAAAGTGACTGATCCTGGTCTGATAGTGACTGATCTTGGTCATCTCTAATCAATGTCGGTCTGCACCTAAATGATGTCAATTTCACCTGATTGATGTTGATTTTGACCTGATCGATGTCGGTCTCCACCTGACTGATGTCAGTCTCTATGTTTTTTTGTGAGTGATGATTTTTACCTATGAGCTCATTTTGGATCACAACCTCTTCCAAATCAAGATTGCCCTGCTTAGAATTATTTAGCCTCTTGAGCTGATCATTGTACATCACCTTTTCATTGAAAATTATATCATGGCTTCTAATAATTTTGTTAGTTTCTAAATTCCACAACTAGAATCTGAAATCTCTAAAACCATAACCAATGAAAGTGCACCGCATAGATTTAGCATCTAGCTTCTTTCTATTTTCTTTATCAATGTGTACAAAAGTTTTAGAACCAAAAACTCTAAGAAATGAAAGATTTACCTTTTTACCTATCCAAGCCTCTTTTGGAATTCCACCATCTAGTGTAGTAAAAGGTCATCTATTAATTAGGTAAATCACAGTATCTATAGCTTCTGCCCAAAACTGTAAGGGCAAACTAGCATGTAACCTCATACTCCATGCACCCTCCATTATTGTTCTATTCATCCTTTCAACAACTCCATTTTGTTGAGGTGTCCTTGGAACCATCCTTTCCCTATGTATTCCACTCATAAAACAATAACTATTGAATTTATTACTGCAGTACTCACCACCATTATCAGATCTAAGGCCCTTCAATCTCAAACCTGTTTCATTGTCAACCAAAGCTTTCCATTTTTTAAATGTGTCAAAAACATCAGATTTCCTCTTTATGCAATAAACCCATACCTTTCTTATAGCATCGTCAATGAAAGAAACATAGTAGTGTGATCCTCCAATAAAAGCTACCTGAGTTGGTCCCCACATGTCTATGTGAACAAGCTCCAACTTGTGCTTCTTTTTTGTTGACCCAGTTTTGAGAAACCTCACTTTCTTCTATTTCCCAAAAACACAATGCTCACAAAAATCTACATCTATGCTTTTCAAATCTGAAAGCTTACCTTTTGACTTAAGAACATTCATTCCCTTCTCACTAATGTGACCAAGCCTACAGTGCCACAACTTTACATCTACATCTGAAGTAGATAAAATAGAAGGAGAATAATTAGTAATATAAGTAAATAGATAAAGTGTACCTACTCTCTTACCTTTTGCTAATACAAGTGCACCCTTAGAAACTTTCCAAGATTCAGTTGTGAGAGTTACTGTGCAACCCTCATCACCCAACTTTCCTATAGAAATCAGATTCCTCTTTAGGATGGGTGCATGCATGACATCCTTCAACACCCATGTGTTGCCATTCTATAATTTCAGCTGCACTTTTTCTTTGCCAACAATTTTACAAGGCTCATCATCCCCTAAATAAACTTTTCCAAAATCTCCATGAACATAATCGCTAAAAAAATCTCTATTTGGGGTTGCATGGAAAGAGGCACTAGAATCTAAAACCCATGATTCTACTTTATTATCCAAAGAAAATATAAGAGCATCCTATGCAACAATACCTACAACTTTTACTTCATTATTACCTTCATGCCGATTTTCTTTGTTGTCCTTCAACCAACAATCTTTCTTTGCATGCCCTTTCTTTCCACAATTCTAGTAGGTTATTCTTCCATTTTTGGATTTGGATCTACTTCCCATCTTTGACCTTGATTTCCCTTACTTGCCCTTCTCTCTTTGCCTTGCCCTGCTTTCAACACTTAAATCATTACCTGATGTTTCCCCTGTGCTTTTCCTATGAATTTATTCATTCAAGATTACACTAAAAACATCATCAAATTTCAAGCTATTTGAAGCAAATGCAGTATTACTAACTACCATTACCAAACTATGCCAACTTTTAGGTAAAGAGCATAAGATTAAGAGAGCCTTAATTTCATCATCAAAAACTATTTTGACTAATTATAACTAATTTACTATTATATGGAAATCATTAAAATGACTAGATACAGATCCACCTTCCTGCATTTTCAAATTAAATAATTTCTTCATAAGATATACCTTATTCGAAGCTAAGGGTTTTTTTATATAAATTTGTCAAAGTATCCATTAACTCTACCGTTGTCTTTGCCTGTGATAAGTTAGAAAATAGAAAAGCTTCTAGGATCAACATTATAGATCCAAGAGCCTTTCTATCAGGAACATTCCATTCTTCATCTTCCATATCTATGGGCTTCCTTGAAACCCCACCCAATGGTAAATACAGATCTTTCTGATATAAATAATCTTCAATCTACATCATCCATAATTCTTGCCATTGAATTTCTCCATTCTTAGTTTATTTTCTTCTACCATTGCTTTGCTCCCACTCAATAAGAAACCCCTATGAGTGAATTCTATAATCAACAAACACTAACACGCTCTGATACCAGTTGTTAGGATCTTAGAGTACAATTGATTACTTTTGTATAAGCAACTAAACACGGAATTGAAACCAGAATTAATAAGTAAGTAGAAATCAGAAATAGAAAATAATAGGAGATATAAGAAAAAACAAATCTATATTAAACTCTTCCATAAGGAAATACAATGAAGAAATCTCTCTCTCCTCACACCTCAAATATGTATAGTAATTTTCCCTTAAGAGTTCTCTCTCTCTCTCTCTCTCTCTCTCTCTCTCTCTCTCTCTCTCTCTCTCTCTCTCTCTCTCTCTCTCTCTCTCTCTCTCTCTCTCACACAATCAATTATAATCAACTCAATTACTGAATTATACATGCTATGAAGATCTAACCCTACTATATAGTATAATACAACACTAGGGTTCATGAGCCATGCATTCGCCACCCTTAGATCCACCTCTTAAATCAAAGGCTCAAATCTATTCTACTAAAAATAGAACCTGCTAAAAATAGAACAATTTTGGAAACACACAAAAGTCAGTGTCGGTCTGAAGATGACCGATGTCGACTGACCCCTAACTGATGTCAATTGGTTCTAACTAATTATGACCAATGTCGATCGACCCCTAACCGATGTTGGTTGGTTCTGATCAATGCCGATTACTGTGTAAGCCCAACAACCTCCACATTAGCTCATTAGTGAAGCTTTTAGCTCCACAACTCAACACAAATAAGGCTCAAAAAACTAATGAGAGTTGGTGGTGATTAGTTGTTGGGATTTGGAGCACTAATGGTAACCTTAATCTTGAACCATAAGGGATTATTAATTAGGTATTTATTTTCATTCTAAAATTACCCTTTGCATTCCAATCTTCTGTTCATGCTTTTGAATTGTTTGTATGCTCTAGCTGAGTGAGTGCAAAAACATGATTACAATGAATTCTTCATAGACCTTCAAATTCTAGTCTATGCAGCTATCTAGATTAAGCAGTAAGTTTCCGATTTTCTCCTTGTGTTGTGCTCTTTGAGAGGACTCAAGAGATATTTTTAGGGTTGTTCGATTAAGAAATGTATCTGATATTGAGATATTGCTCTAAAGATATAGGGAAAGATGGAAACATATTTGACATCAGTGAAGGCTAGTATTATTTCTATTCTTGATGGAATCTAAGACATTGATGTTCAAAGGTTAGACTTCATGGATCTATTAAATTTTTTATAGTGGCCTAACCCTTTCCCAATTGTCTCCAACTTTTGTATGAACTACATGGTACCTTTAGCAACATTCCCTTTGGCTGCCCAATATCTTGAGATAGTTATTTCTTGTGCCAAAGTTCATCACCAAAACACTAAGACTATCTTGGATGAAATTCAATCAATTGTATGTTCATTCACCCCTGAGGCTCAAAACCATGCTCAAAATTCCTCCCCAATCTGAGAGTATCACACTTACTTTGGAGGAGTGCCACCAATACATAGAGGAAAATGATAAGGTTGTATGGGATATTTTAAATTCCTATTAGCTGACTGAGAAGAGGTAGAATGTCCCTTGAATGTCAAAAACCCTAAAGATGATAGAATTTAGTGAGTTATCCCAATACATGATTTCCATGACAAACTCAATCTATGGCATGCCCACTATAGAAAATTTGAACCATGGATGTTCTTAATCCTAATCTGTGTGTTGGAGGGAAATAAGAAATTGGATTCGGAAACTATCCTGAGTGAAAAATTTCATAATCAAATGATGTATCTTCATATTACCATTTTCTCAAAAGAAGCATTCATAAGTACTTTTTATATGTCCTCTTATTCAATATATAACATGGTTCACAACAAGACCTTCTTAGGGCTTACCAATAACCTTTCAATAATGAGGATATACGAAGTATACCTTAAAGTTAATTTAGAGGGGTTTAAGAATAATTTATATAGAGTTCATAACTACTTCTTAAACACCATTATGAGTGTCATCTTACCCTTAAGAAGCCTCAACAGAATGACTAAGATAACCAACAATGTAATCGATAAATATGGCACCTCGTGCATTCAATTTAGGACTTTTACATACATTAGGGTTAGTGGTTACTCAAGGTCTCCCCATAAGTTTACAAGGAAGGTGGATGATAAATTTGTAATAATGAAATTTATTAGGCAAATGGTGCATCCGCATGAGATTATTGTTTCCAAAAAGATCAATAACCCTCTCAAGTTTCCAGTGGAGATAGGATAATAATTATGTCCTTCTCTTGCAAGAGTGAAAGGATTAAAACAAGAAATGGGATGTTATAATATTGACAAGGTGTCACCTATTCGAAATTATGATATTATATGGTTATTAAATATAGCAATGAATTTCATCTTGCACCAGTCACACTATGAAGATATATGGTCTAATTGCACAACTGAAGAAGATGTTATGAAACTAGACTTAATGAGATTGATAGTGTAGGAGGTTTTTGCCTACAACCTTTCACCCATCCCTAAGAATATGAAATATGACAATATTACATTGTTCAATGTGTATAACAATTCCAATGTTCAGGCTTAGCCTATATCATAGGTAGATTTCAATATCAAAGAGAATGATTCTATGTATGCAGGGCTTTTCTAATCATGAGAATAACCTTTAGGTGCTAGAAGGAATAGGGTGTTAACTTGAGTTCCTATGATACCCCTGACCTCTAAGAGATTATACAGGTTAATAAGTTTAAATGTTTCCTTCTAGCATACGCCAGCCATCCTTTGGCTTGAATGGCAATAGAAAGAGGTAAAGGGAAAAGCAAGGCTGGTGATATCAGTTTCACCAATGCAATTGACATAGAATAAATAAAGGAATCACAATCTAAATTAGGGCTATCATTTTTTAGTTTAAATAACTTGGCATAAAAATGGGATAAATATTCCATAAGAGAAGATTAGCTAGCAAGTACTACCCCTATATTCATTACAACTGAGGGATTCTGAGTAATTCATATTGTTATAGTAGCCTCCAATCTAATTTATCTAGTTATAACCTCATATGACACACATAGACAAAAATAAGTATTTTATCCCTCCCCAAAAATCTACACAAGAAAGAGGGGAGCAGAATGAGAGGCAGAACAACCTAGGAAATAGAGACCCAAGAAAAGGTTACAACCTCTAGCTAGGAGTCCTAAGAAGAGGAAGATTGAATTCAAATATGTGCCTTCTAATGAGGCCTCCATGAAGATAAAATGATATCAATCTTTGTATTCTAGAAAAATTGGGGACATGAGTGATGATGAATATTCAGATGAGTGAAAAAACTATCACCAAGGTAATGAAAAGGTGGTATGCATTCACTTCTCTTAAAGTAAAGATGTGGTAAATAACTGGAAGGGAAAGGCCATAGACCCTAGTGAAGGCCATAGTGGTAGGATTATTTTTTGAATAGGATCCCTTAGGAGTAAAGGATGGAGGTAATGAGGATGATATCTTGAGCTTAAATGATCCTCTATACTTTGAAGATTTGGTAGAAGTTGGAGTTAAGGCTGTTACCCAAGCTCATTCCCCTCATGAAAAAAGGAATTTTTCTTTAGATATAGAGGCATTTGTTAAAAATTTCATCACTCAACCATGAAGTTATGAAAAATTTGATGAAGTTGAGGACACTCAAGAATATGGCAGGAGGAATGAGAAAGATCTTGAGCATGATAACCAAATCCCCATGGGTAATGTAGAGGTGGAGGAACAAAAGGAAGAATAAGTAACTATTGGGGTATTTTTTAGTGCCCTTTTCCCTCCAAAGGTTTCAATCCCAATGCTAGGGGAGAAGGTAAATATAGAATAAGGTGGGAAAACAAATATGCAAATGGATACCCCCACTCATTTAGAGGCAAATAAAGAATAAGATCAATTTAATAAAGATGTTAATGAAGGTGTCTCAAGGGAGACCACTTTAATTGAAGTACCTCATATCTTCCTTCATCACGTCAAGGTTCATGATATGACTCACAATAAGGGTCTCGAGGCCATGATTGGTGGATAGTTTCCTAAAAGTTAAAGGGAAATTACCAAAACCACCTCCACTTTGGGGATTTAACCTAACAAGGAAGGTGAAGTGGTTTCAAAACCTTCTATCGAACCTACATACTATGGGAGCTCCATTGATAAATTTCTCATAGAGTCCCATCATCCTAGGTCAGATTTTGAAATTTTAGAGCAAGTTAAACCAAACCTAGAAAGGTACCAAGGAGCCAAAAAATGGGATGAAAAAGATTGAGAAAGTGACAAAGATACTGAGCAGTTTGTTATAAGTCCAAAATCCACTCTTGTGACACTCCCTTTTACCAAATGGTCCATCGATGCCACCATTTTCTATTTCAAATCCTACATTGGTGTCTACTACACCAATGGGATTTCAAACTAGACCCCTTCTCTAGATTGAAGAGTAGGTTAAGGAAAATGATGGTATTTCAATCAAAGTTGGGGATATAGATGTAATTAATATTGCCCATGTGTATAAGGCCTAACCCATAAAAAAGGCCAAAACACTTACTAGGACTACATTTACTGATGCAATACAAAGGAATGTGGAAATAACTATTCCCCCACATAGTGCATTGAATAAGGATGCTCCCCTTGAGTGCTACATAATTTATAGGTATGATCTAAGAAAGCCTTATAGAAATGAGTTGAAGCATAGCTCACCAGTTTTAGAAAGCATGGTGTCCTACAAGATGGATAAAGATAAATCCACCATGGAGGATTGAAAGCTCAAAATCAAGCCATGATCTAGTACTTGTATAAGTTACTAAGTGAGCTAAAGGTAGTAACTCTAACTACCATTAAGGCTCTAGACCTTCCTCTCTTCTCTATGAGATGACTATATTTTAGTCGAGTTGATGAGTTAGAATATATATGGTGGGAAACTAAGGAATGTCAAGAAGATTTGAGCATTAGGGCCAAAGAAAATATCTGTTCAACATTAGAATGTTTAGATGAGATAATGGATAAATGGGGAGAATGTGACACCAAGATGTTTGCATATAATATAAGTATAAAGAATTGGGAAGGGTTCGAACCCAAGGTGGGTGAAATATGCAACATGGGCCCAGACACTTTAGTGGAGAAAATCATCTCTTCTGATGATCACAAAAATCCCAAAAAAATATCAATTGGTAGTAAAGAATGAATTGATAATGCTCAAGGATGGTGTCTTTGATTTAAAGGGAGAAAAGTAGTCTCTGAAGAATATGACAAAATAAATAGATGATACCCTTAGAAAAATGGTTAACCTTGGGGGTGCAGGTGATTTGATGGAGGAAGCGATACTTAATACATTGAAAAGCCTCATTGATGTACCCTAAGGAGACTTTGATACCCACAAGATAAGATAGTTGGTACCACTAGAAAAGGATTTTGACCAAGTCAAATAACTCATTAGGCATAGGTAGGCCATGCTTCAAAAGGTTACCATCTAGCTTGTAGAATATAATGCCAATTTCAAATGCCAATGAGGCCCAAATCAAAAGGATATTGCCTTCATGGTTGATAGATATGCTAATTATAAGAATAGGTTAGTGACGGGTTCGATTATCAATGTTGATTTCATATCTTGATCAAGATTTTTGGTTTCTCCCCAGTTGGCACCACCCCTTCGTTTTCTTCCCTCTTCTTCCCTTTCTCTTTATTATTCATATTTTTTATTGTTTCCTACTAGGAAACTATTATACCCTACCCATTAGTGGCATGCCCTTTTCAAAATTGATTTTGGTATAATCATTTGCCTATGAAAGGGATGTTTTATTTTTGTTGTGAAAGAAGACAAAAGTTTTCTATTATCTCTTTTAGGATTATTTTCCACGTGTATAACATAAAATATTTTGTCATAGTGGACTATCATGATAATCATCATCATGGAAGCACGAGTAAAAATATGAGGAATAATATTTATTATAATAGAATCTAGGCTTATGAAGGAATTTTCCAGCTCGAGCATCTTTAGAAATTTCCAAGCTTAGCTAAAATTGTATAAGTAAAGGGGCTTTTTCCCTTTAAAAAGGTAGGTTAATTTTTTGAGTTTGCAGGTATAGCTTAGGCAAGTTTTTTGAATGTGATTTTTTGGTGCCAAATTGTTTTCTATTGTAAAATCATCAGCAAGCTTTGAGAACATTAAAAATGTTTCCCCTATTACATAATTGTTTCACATAGTTTTTTTTTTTAATATAATTTTGAATACATATTATATTTCAGCTTTGATTCAGTTGATAAATAATATTTGTTCATGGTTTATTTTTCCTTCTTGTTGTTGAAGTAGGTTGTTCTATTTCACATGCTTGGTATATTTATTTTTGGATGTATTTTTATTCGTGGGAGTCATTTAGGGTCTACAACTAGAGTATAAAATTATTTATATTTTTTGAGATTTGGGAAGAGAACAATGTAATCATTTTTAAGGGTAGTCCTGAGCTCATGAATTCAACTAGAAGGATTTCCTGAAGGGTGATTTATAGTATTGCTTATAAAATTTTGAGGATAATTTGTGCATAATTTTAGTTTAACTGTTCCTAAAATGAACATCATTTGTTGATGAACATAGTATAACTATTGTGTGAACTTCTCCATGCCCATTACTAGCCATCCACACCTTACCATCAATAAAATAAATATGGTTTTACCTTATTTCACCCTCTAAATAATATGTTGTTTTATATCATAAGTATTGTTTTCCATGAAAATACATAGGATCTTGCATATTCAAAATGTATATGTTGAGGGTACTTTAAATCCTAGTGTTGTAATCTCTCTCATATTCCCTATTATCTAAAATAGTTTTTAAAATAAAGATTTCATCCACACTTTCATTTGTAATTAGTAGCTTGTGTATGATGTAAAGCATTTGTGCATCTCATATGACAATCCTTACCAGGTGTAGTGTACAAGTTTGGTTATGCTTTAGTCATATTTTCCCCTTTCATACCAAAAATCCTCGTGATAATTGAAGTGAAAAACTCCCTCATATGAGCAAGCTACCTTATTAGGTCCTCTCACCTTGGTTCAATCAAAGCCAAACATAGTAGGTAACTAAACATACCCTCTATAGGTGCCTCTCAATCATTTTCTCCCTTTAGTCCTCTTTAGATGTTAAACCCTTCGCCAGCCATAGCAACATATTAATGTTTTTTCATCTCAGTTTGACATTCATCTCAAGTATGGAAGGTTGATTGTTAAGGGTATCCAACTGGGAACCAACACTTTTCTGGTGCTATTGTTGAGGACATATTTTATTACCTTTATTAAAGGGACATTCCTACAAAATCATTATAAGTGTTTTATATATTTCACTCTCTACTATTACCATAATTATTTATTCATCTTTGGTTTATTGACATCTCTTCGTCTTTTCTTGGTGACTCCATTGGGAATGTTCACCTCTATTTTGTAAGAATTTACTCAATATTCTCGAAGTTTTTTTCAACATTTGAGGGTTGGTATCTCATTATTTGTCATATCAAACTCTAATTTTTTGGTTTAGAAGTCTTGTTTCTAGTGGTGACTTCATTATATCAAGGTTTAAATATCAGTTACTACTATATGTACTCTTCTTTATTTTGAAGTGTTTTATATAGATCTAAAAATATAGAGGGTCCTAGGTCTTCCTTTCAGAGGAGTCCATAAAAAGAGCCTATCCCTAAGTTAAAAGTTCAATCTAAAAGAAAACAAGTGTGTAAACCTATTATCGACTATAGCTTAGGCAATCATGTAAGACCTGATCAGTTCATCCCCATTAGATATACCCCTTTTCTCTAATATACCTTTGATTGATGGATACCAAAGCACTTCAAATAAATTTGAGATCCTTGTGAGTCAAGATCCTTCTCCATAAAGAAGTCTTTCCCCTCTCGTTAGGCCATTAAGGAATCACTCTATTTCCCCTCCTTTGAGTTATCCACACAATCCCCATTCTCAACTATCTCCTAATTTAGCTTCATCTTTAGATTCAAAAATGGGAGACCATGACCTAAGAAGAAAGATGTTTAATGAAAACAATGATAATGATGGAGAAGATAATTAAGGATTGGATAATAGACGTAGACCATTTATGATCCTAATTTTTATACCTATTAACATTAATGGTATGCTTAGTTTTCCCAATTAGGTCCCTGTGAAGATTAGAAATGTACGACCTAAGTTTGAATTAAACAATGTAGTGTTGAGGGAACAACATTTGAAATCCTTCTTAAATGTGATTGAATATTATGAGATGGATCTAGAATATGTATGTATAAAACTCTTTGTGAACACACTTGATGATGAGTCTTAGGAATGGTTCAAATCCCTCCCCGATGGATTTATAGACACATGGCAAGTTATGATTGATGAATTTAAGATGTAATATGGTGATAGCATAGACCCTAGACTCTTGCTTTCTAAGCTTGAGAACCTCAATAAGAATCCTAATGAGTGTGTGAAGGATTTCAATTCTAGATTCAATATGGTATTAAGGAGGATAATGGAGGACATAAGACCTAGAGGTGTTGGTTTTTTCATTAAGTACTATGATGCATTTGATAAGAAAGTGGCCTATTATCTCATAGATAAGTCTCCCACAAATATAAGGATGGATTTCAATTTAGCTATCCAAATAGAAAATAATATTAGAGACATGGACAAGCCTTTAAACAAGAGGGCTGATGTCAGGGTGGTGAATCCCAAAAATCCTTAATCCTCCCATAAGAGTGTATACCTAGAGGAAATGGTAAAGACTCTAGCCACTCTAGTAAAAGAGATCTTTTACAAATTGGCTAGAATAAAAAATGGGCTATCTCAAGGTCCTAATCATGATGATAGGAGAGATCATAAGAAAGATGAAAAGAATCATCCCTAAGATTAGTTTCAAAGTAGGTCACCTTTCTAATCTAGTAATAATGACTAGGGAAAAGGCCTTAAAAGGGATGATAGGGATGAAAGAAACTAGAACTAAGGAAGTAGATACGAGGTACCAGATCCTTTAGCTATGAAAATAAACACACTCGATTATGACATCAACTGGTGTGATAAATGTTTTATCCCTCATCCCCCTTGTAACACATCTGGTGATGGTAGTGAAGATGCAGGTGGTTTTGAAATTACATCCAATGAAGATGACATCTACATTATTAATTTCTAGGAAATGGGGAGTTACATCTTCAAAGAAGAAGCTATGAGTGCCTTAATTGTCCCTAATTATGAGGATACTCTAGCATACAAATGTTTTAGTTTGAAATTTGATGAATATTTCTCCATCAATGGATCTAATGGATGTTACCACTAGTCAAGCATTCTGGAGAGTATCTGAAAAGCTAAGGGTCCTATCCCTAGATTTTATCTATGAAATAAATATGATGCATGAATATGAGTTACCAGTTCATGGCTTTGAGTTTCTAATATTAATGATTAAAGGAAAATATGAGGACCCTCTTCCATCAGTTGAAGACTAAAAATTGATTATACACACAATAATTGCCTAATAAAAGGAGTATAATTTGAGAAGTAAGGACAAAAATGCTCCTACAAAAGATAAAGACTTTGTTTCTCATAAATCATAGACTAAGGAAAAATTGAATAGAGGGAGTAAGGAAGCCCAAGGTTCCACCAAGCCTAGTTCTACACCATATAGTGTCAAACCAATAAGTACCTAGGCCAATAATCAAACTATGTTGTTTTCTAACATTCACAAGAAGGATGAATGTAGGAAGCCTCCCTTGAAAACTAAAGTTAAGAATTTTAGTCTTCTTATTTCTTTTACATTGACTCTTGAAGGATATATCCCAAATGAAAATGTTACATTATTACATACTAACACTCCTTTGCCCAAATATATTAGTTATGACATGGCCTATGTATTAATTCAACTAAAGGTTATAGTACCCTTTGTGGAATTGATTAGAATTTTGGAGCATAGAAAAAGATCTTTTGAGTATTTGTGATTCATAGAGAAAGTCATTGGAAATGAAATTCTTGAAGCTAAGCTTCCTCTCGCTCTCCTTATAGCAGTTGAAAATACCTTAGGATATCCTAAGAATCACCTAGAGGTATAGTTGTGAATAATATTGGTGAAGATTCAAATGGATGTTGACCCATTCTATACCACCCTACTAATTAATGGATGGATTATCCACAACTGCATGTTTGACTCTAATGCATCTTGAAATATCATGTTGCTGGTTGTGATGAATGAAATTTTCATAAGGATAACTATATCATATATAATATTCCTCATCATGGATTCTATAGAATTACATATATTGGTTGTGCAACTCACACAATACCTAATAAATTTTTTGAGGATGAACATCATTGTTGTAGATTGTCCATCAAAATGGGATATGTTTCTATTTGTAAAATAGGTTGATAGTATTCGGGCAAGTGTTTAAATGGATCTATCCTATGCCATTATACCTCTAGATGGGAAAATGGTTTACCTAAATTGGGAGCCACAAATGCTTCATGTCTTAGAAGATCCTAGGTACTAACCGAATGAGGTGTTGTATGTAGATACAAACATTAGCAATTTTGTAGGGAGTGTTGAATACATCGAACTACCTCCTTACTTTGGTATAAATTATAAAGACTCCATTTGGATCATGCATTTTTATGGACCATGTTTAAACATCGAAAAAGGGTTTTGGTTGTTTCTTATACACCTAAGGGTTAGGTTTATGGATACTCTTTTCAATTGGCCTTCAAGTGCACAAATAATATTTTGTAATATGAAGCACTCTAGATTGGGTGCTAGATCATACATGAATATTAATTGAAGAAGTTTCTAGTTAAGTGTGTTTTAGAACTATTGGTGAAATAAGTCTGGGTTGTTTACACCATGAAGTAGAAGTGGTTAAAGGAGTACTAGAATGTTATATGGGACTTATTTGAATGGTTTGATGATTTCAATATTAAGTACCATGCCTAAGAGCTTAATCTCATGGTAAATATGCTAATGAAGAGCATTATAGAATTTGACAGTGAATATGGAGATCCTTCTTGTGATTGTGAGGTTGAGAAACGGGTGACACCCTCTATCCCAAAAAACATAGATCATTGGCAAGTCTTTAAAAATGATGATGAAATAAAGAGGTTTCTATGTTTTATAAATGAGTTTGAGGGAACTACTAAATATTGTGACTCTATGGTATAGGTATACAATAGAAAAGAAACCTTACAAGGAAAGGAAATAATTTAATTAAATAATAATACTATCCCTAGAAGATTGGTTAGTTTGGAAGCAACCTTTAATGGAGCTGATAGAGTCAAATCTAGAAATGTTTCTATGTTAAAATATGTGACTGAGATTAATATTGGGATAGAAGATAATCCAAGAAGGATTTAGGTTGATACCCATCTGAGAAAAAAGGAAATGGAAGCATTCATCATGATATTAAAAAGATAACAATATTTCTTACCATGGTCATATTCAGAGTTGAAGGCTTAAATACAAGATTTGTTCTAGCATGTTATTCTCGTTCACCTTGATACAAAACCATTTTTCCAAAAAGAGCAGCCCGTTAATCCCATCTTAGCTACTAAAATGTAGGAAGATTTTAAAAAACTAAGGGATGGTGGGATCATTCAACCCACTAGGTATTCATTATAGGTGAAAATTTTAGTCTCTATGAAAAATTTAAAAAATAGGGCATCTGACTTTGGGTTTATTTTTAAAACATAAACAAGGCTTCACTGAAGGACAATTATCCATTGCCTAACATGGATAACACACTTTGAGATGTCACCAGGGTCAAACTATTATCAAATCTAGATGACTTTTTTGGTTGTAACCAGGTGGTAGTAAAGGAATCTTAGAGGTCCAAGACTACTTTCACTAACCCATGGGGCACCTATGTGTATGTCTGAATGTATTTTTGTTTGATGATTATAGGTTCCACTTTCCAAAGATTGATGGATTTAGATTTCACTAAACTAATCAACTAATTAATTTTTATATACCAAGATGATGTTACAATGTACTTCAAGAAGAAAAGTGACCATTTGGTGCATTTGGAACAAATGCTTATTAGATGCAGGGAATTTGGGATTTCCCTCAATCCCAAAAAATGCCACTTTGGAGTACAAAGACTAAGTTATTGGGACATACTATGTCTCAACAAGGTCTCATGATAGACCCTTAAAGGATGGAGGCCATTGAAAAAGTACCTATCCCACAAACCAAGAAATGTATTTAATCTTTTTTTGGTTAGATTAATTTTGTTAGATGGGTTGTTTCAAAATTTGCAAAGATTACTCTACCTATCACTTCAATGTTGAAGAAAGATCAAAGTATAAAATGGGAGGAGAAATCCACCCAGCAGCTTGAAGGTATCAAATCAGGTTTGAAAACTATCTTGGTGTTTTCTAGTCTGGATTATAGAAAATATTTCCAAATCTTTTCATTTGCCTTTACACATAGTATTACCATAATGCTACTACAAAAGAATGATGAGGGTTATGAGCAAGAAATTTCCTTTTTTAGCAAGGCACTACATGGATCTAAGCTAAGATATACCATAATGGAGAAGCAAGCCTTTTCTCTTTTAAATGTCATCAAGTAGTTAAAAAGCTACATTTTGATCTCAAAGATTGTGGCCTATGTCCCTCACACTATGGTGAAGGACATATTAACTCAAAATGAATCCACTAACAAAATGTGTTGATAGGTCAACAAACGTAAAAATACGACACTAAGATGCATACTACTATGTTGGTCAGAGGCATGGGCCTAGCCAAGCTAATGACTAAAGTAAATTTATAGGCTATGGAAGTGAATAATGTAGAAAAAAGTAGTTGATAACCTTGAATCTATGTAAAAGCAATCTCCATGGTACAAAGATATAGTCTATTATTTGAAGACTCTGAGTTATCCTTCCCATCTAAATAAAGATAAAATGAGGACACTAAATCTAGTATCCCGAAAGTACCTTTTGTTATAAGATGACATGTTTTGGAGGAACCTATATGGTGTTCTCTTGAGATGTTTAATGGAAAATGAGATCTCTTCAATGATTACAAAGTTCCATAGTGGTGTGTGTGGTGGTCATTTTGCTCCTAAAGTCACTACAAAAAAACTTTGAGGGTCAGGTATTGGTGGCCCACATTATCCCAATATTTTTTTGCCATGATAAGATGGTGTGAATAATGCCAATGGTTCACTGGAAGAATGAAGGCACTTTGATCACTTCTCTTATATCCAGTCTCTATTAAGGGACATTTCAGGAAATGGGGAATAAATTTCATTGGTGAAATATCAGATACCTAAATTGATAGTCACAAATGGATCCTAGTGGCTATCGAATACTTCACAAAAAGTGTTAAATCAATCCCCACTAGAAGATCAACCCAACAGGTAGTCATCAATTTCTTATTAAATATCATGATTTATAGATTTCGGGTGTTAGTAAAAAATGTGTGTGACAATACTATGTGATTTAGATCCAAAAAACTAAGTGCATTATGTGAATATTATGGGATTACTTTAACATATGCATCTAATAAATATCCACAAGGAAATGGGTAGGTCGAGTCTAACAAAAAGAATTTGAGATCATCTAAAGGACTTTGGATGCTAACAATAGAAAATGGGGTGAACAGTTAAAGTTTGATGTCTGGGTGGATAGGCTAAATCCAAAGAAATCAACTAGGAAAAGCCCCTTTGAGCTTGTTTATGGAACTCAAGCTTTCTTGCCCCTGAATCTCTAGTTTCCCACTTACCAATTCATGCAACAAATAACTGAGAATGAAGAAGAAAAAAATCATTATGAAGAAAGGATTAACCAAATAATCATGCTCAATGAGTCTCAAAGATAAGCTCATTAGAGGTATGTAAATCTTAAGGAGTATCTCAAAAGTATCTTTGACGAGAAATTCAACCCTAGAGCTTTTCAAGTCACTAATCTAGTTCTACTCTAGGATAACATGTATGAGGACAAAGGAAATCATGGTAAATTTCATTCCATATGGATGGGTTCCTACATTATTGATTATTAGATAGGGAATCATACGTTTTATCATAGAGATATTGATGGAGAGAGTTTATAACTACCAATTAATGGTAGACATCTCAATAATCTCATAGATTGAGGCCATGTTTGCCTTTGTATATATGTATATGGTGTGTTTTCCATTATATCTTTGTTTCCTTATTATGATTTATGTTTGTATATTTTGAGTCTTTCCTTTATTTTGTTGTTATTTTTGGCTACCATGTTATCACTCTAATTTTTATGGTGTGTTTTTTCTATGCTTTTGTGATGAAGTGATTTGACTCCATGGCCTAATGGATATATGACCAATTCGGTATTATATGTGTACCTATCGAGGGTACCCATCCCCAAGCAACAGACTATGTTAGTGCCAAAAATTATACTAAAATAATTGGGTCCATATTAATAAAGTTCTTGTGTCTAAAATGAATGAGTGTCAATGTTTTAGTTGGTTTACCTATTCCTTTGAAAAGATGAAAAAATGAGTTCATAATTAATCATGCACTTTGTCTTGCTTTTACAAAGTGAGAAGTGTTCCTTCACTCCTTCAAGAGTTCTTGAGGGGCACTTCCTAATGATAGAAGATACTCTTAATATATCTAAGGGAATAAAAAAGTGTTAATTAAAGATCTCATGGTAGGAGAGTTCATATCAAGAAGACAAAGGTATAACCAGGGCTTTCCCTATGTTTGGATTTGTTGTTTTATGTTCAAAAGGGAGGTTTGTGGGGTCTCAAATGAAATTACCAAGTTACATTTGATATGCTTTGATGATTAAGGTGATAAATAGCCCAATGAACCAAATGAAGGACATGTTTGTATCTTGGGGGCCTTTTATGAATGTTGTTGGGGGTCAAAGGGATCTTGCACCCTTCCTCGAATAAAGAAAGCTAGAGCAAAAGGTAAAAATGGCCAGGAATCTAAACTCACATCTAAGTTGTACACATGGTAGATTCTTAGGGATTTAGGTATTTCAAGCCTTTCTTAAAAATTATACCACTTACCTTTTGGTGGGGAAGGTACTAAAAGTCATCAGGGCCCAAATATATGAACTTATAAGAAAAAAGTGATGCCACATGATAACTCCATGGGGTTTTCTCAAATTTGGACCATTTCTAAAGATTTCCCCACTTACCTCTTGGTGGACATAATCCAAAAAGTCTCCAAAGTTTCAAACAGCCAATCTTGCAAATTAAAATTATGACACATGGAATTTTTAGTCCCAAAAGGAGTTCAGGGCTTATTGCACCACTGCACCAGTGGAAAATGATAAGTGAGAAAATGCAAAATTCCTCAAAGGCCTAAAAAGCTATCATAATGTTTGTTATACAAATATCACTCCACATGTTATAAGGAGGACCACCTTCAATAAAAGGGAAACATTTATGTTTTGCCTCTCTTTTTTGAATAAGGCTTGAATAATTAATGAGGGTAGGTGGTGATTAACCATTGGGATTTGGAGCATTAATGGTAAACCTAACCTTGAACTACAAGGAATTATAACTTAGGTATTTATTTTCATTTTAAAATTACACTTTGCATTCAAAACTTATGTTCATGCTTTTGAATTATTTTTATGCCCTAGCTAAGTGCAGTGTTAGAATGTGATTATAGTGAATTCTTCCCAATCCTTCAAATTCCAATGTGTGTGGCTATCTAGACTAAGAAAAAAGTTTCCCATTTTCTACTTTTGTTGTGTTATTTTAGAGGAGTCAAGAGATAGTTTGAGGGTTGTTCAAGTGAGAATTTTGTCTGGTATTGAGATATTACACTAAAGAGTTAGGGAAATATGGCAACATCTTTGACATTAGTGAAGGGCAACACTATTTCTTTTTTTGATGGAATCCAAGACATAAATGTTCAAGGGTTGGATTTCATTACTCTATTGAAAGTTTTTTATTAGCCTAACCCTCTCTCGATTGTCTCCAACCTCAACATGAGCTACGTGGTCCATATGATAGCATTCATTTTGGCTACCCTATACCCTAATCTAGTTATTACTTGTGATAAAGTTTATCACCTAGACACTAGGAATATCTTAGATGGAAGTCAATCAGTTGTATGTTCATTCACACCTAAGGCCCTTAATACCATGCTCAGAATTCCTCCCCAACCTAAGATTATCACACTTACTTTGGAGGAGTGTCGGGAATAGATAGATGAAAATGACAAGGTGGAATGAGATATTATGAATTCTTGTAAGCTCACTAAGAAGAGGTAGAAGGTCTCCCAAATGTCAAAAAACCTAAATTTGATATATTTTAGGGAGTTACCCCAATATATGATCGCTATGACTGCCCAAATTTATGGCATGCCCATTAGTGAAAAATATGAACCATGGATGTTATTAATCCTAATTTGTGTGTTGGAGGGAGAGAATAAATTGGATTTGGAAACTATCTAGAGTGAAAATTTGCATAATAAAATGATTTAACTTTTTAGTGCCATGTTTTAAAAGAAGCATTCAGATGCACTTTTTATATGTCCTCTTATTTAATCTATAGGCTAATGCACAACAAGACCTTCTAAAGGCTCCTCAGGAATATTTCAAGAATGAGGATATATGAAATATACACTAAAGTTACATTAGAGGGGTTTAAGAATAATTTATATAGAGTTCATAATTGCTTCTTTAACACTATGATGAGTGTTTTCTTCCCCTTAAAAATCCTCAATAGAATACTAAGATAGAAAAGAGAGTAACTGATAAATATAGTTCCTTATAAATTCAATTTAGGACTTTTACATACATCAAGGTTAGTGGTTACTAGAGGTCTCCACATAAGTTGCTAAGGTACATTAATGACAAAGTTAAAAAAATGGAATTGAGTATGAAAATGATGCATCTATAAGAGATGATTACTGTCATGAATATCAATAACCCTTTCAAGTTTCTAATGGAGATAGGATACTACTCGTGTCCTTCTCTTGATAGAGTGAAATGATTAGAACAAGAAATGGGTTTTTATAATATTGACAAGATGCCACCTAGTCCAAATTATGATATTATACGGTTACTAAATACAACAAAAAATGTGATCCTATACTAGTCACACTATGAAGATATATGGTCTGATTGCACCACTGAAGAAGATGTTAGGAAACTACACTTCATGATATTGATGGTTTAGGAGGTTCTTGATTACAACATTTCCCCCATCCCTAAAGATATAGAATATAATAAGATGGCATTGGTTGGTGTGCACAATGATTCCAATGTTGAGGCTTAGCCTATATCACAGGTAGATTTTAGTATCAAAGAGAATGATTTTATTGTATGGAGGGATTTTCTGATCATGAAAAGAACCTTCAAGTGGTTGAAGGAATATGGGTTGACCTAAATACCTATGATACCCCTTCCCTCTAAGAACTTAGATAGGTTATAGAGATGAAAGGTTCCCTTGAAACATACATAGGTGATCTTTCAAATCCAATGATGCAAGCAAGAGGCAAAGGGAAGTGCAAGCTTGGTGATATCCACTTCACCAAAGCATTTGACATATAATCAATAATGGAATCACAATATAAAGTAGGGATATCATTTTCCATGTTAATGAGCCTGGTATAAAATAGGGATAAAATAGCCATAGGGGAAGTTCAGTTGGCTTGTACTACCCCTATATCCATTACAATTAAGGGAGTTCTAGTTATGCCATCCATTTTAGTAGCTACCCTCTAATAAATCTAGTTGTTACATAACATGAAACACATAGATAATAAGAATTCATTGATCCCTCTCAGAAAACCTATGCAAGAAAGATGGGAGGAGAAGGAGAGGTAGAATAGCCTAAGAAAAATATACCTAAGAAGATGTTTTAACCTCTGGTTGGGAGTCCCAAGAAGAGGAATATTACATTCAAAGATGTGCCTTACAAGGAAGCCTTAATGAAGAGAAAAGAAGATCAATCTTCATATGCCTAAAAAGTAAGGGACATGAGCAATGATGAGGATTTGGATGAGGTAAGACTATCATTAGGGTAATGAAAAGACATCATGAATTCACTCCCCCTCGAGTGAATATAGGGCAAATAAATCTAAGGAAAAATTTGTAAACCTCATTGAATGCCCCGATGGTAGGATTATTTGCTAAACATGATCCATTAGGAGTAAAGGAGGGAGGTAATGAGGAAGATGTATTGACATCAAATGATCCTCTATAATTTCAATGTGTGGTATGAGTTTTAGTTGAGGAAATTACCCAAGATTAATCCCTTCACGAGAAAGAGACATTTTCTTCAAATATAGATGTATTTGTTGAGAATGTCATCACTAAACCACCAAGCCAAGATAAAGTTGATGGAGTTGAGGACATTTATGAATCTAGTAGGAACAATAAGAAAGAGCCTAACCATGATTACCAAGTCCCCATGGGTAATGTAAAGTTGGAGGAATATAAGGAGAACAAGTAGCTATCAAGGTATTGCTGAGTGTCATTTCCCCTCCAACGGTGTCAAGCCCAATGTCAAGGGAGATTGTAAATATAGAAGAAGATGGGGAAATAAATTTTTAAATGGATACCCCCACTCATTTAGAGGAAAATAAAGAATTAGATCAATTCAATAAAGATGTTGAGGAAGGTGTTTTGAGGGATACCACTTTAGTTGAAGTACCTTGGGGTTTCCTTAATCACATCAAGGGTCCCAAGGCCATGATTAGTGGAAGGTTCCCTAAAGGTGACAAGGAATTTACCATAGCCACCTTTACTCTTGGGATTTAACCTAATAAGGAAGCTAATGTGGTTTCAAAACCTTCTATCTAGCCCATAAAATAGGGGAGCTCCATTGATAAATTACTCATGGAGTTCCATCAGCTTGAGTCAAATTTTAAAGTTTTGGAGCAAGTCAAACAAATCCTAGAAAAGGAATGAGGAGACAAAAAAGGGTATGAAAAGGATTCAGAAAGTGACAAGTATACTAAGAAGTTCATTCTAAGTCCACAACCCACTCATGTCACATTATTTTTACTAAATGCTCCACTAATGCCATAATTTGTTATTTCAAAGCCTGCATCAGTGCCCACTATGCCAATGGGATTTTAGACTAGACCCCTTCTCTAGATCGAAAAGCAAGTTAAGGAAAAGAAGGGTGTTTTGAGCAGATTTGGGGATATAGATGAAATGAATATTTCCCTAGTGTATAGTCCAAACCCTCAAAGAAGGCCAAATCACTTACCAGGACTACGTTTATTGATGTAAAACAAAGGAATGTGAAAATAGCTATTCCTCCTCCTAGTGTGTTGAATAAGGATGGTTCACTTAAGAGCTACACAATTTACAAATATGATCTAAGGGAGCCTTCTATAAATGAGATGAAGCACAATTCATAAGTTTTGGTAAGCATGGTGTCCCACAAGATGGACAAAGATAAATCCACCATGAAGGAGTTAAAAGCCCAGAATTAGGCCATGATCTAATATTTGTATAAGTTACTATGTGAGCCAAAGGCAATAACTATAAATTCCATTAATTATCCAAACCTTCCTCTCTTCTCTATGGGATCAAAAGATTTTGTTCAAGTTGATGAGTTAAAATATATATGGTGGGAAACTGAGGAATGGTGAGAAGATTTGAGCACCAAGGCACATGAAAGTATTCATTCAACATTAGAATATTTTTATGATATAATAGATAAAAAGGGAGAATGTGACACCTATATGATTACTTACAATGTAGATATAAATAATTGAGGAGGAATCCAACCCAAGGTGGGTGAAATATGCAAGATGGGAAAAAACACTTTAGTGATGGAGAATATCATCTCCTTTGATGATCGCAAAAACACCACATGATATCAATTAGAAGTAATGCATTAGTTGATGATTCTCAAGGAGGGCATCTTTGATTGAAGGGAGAAGAGCAGTCTCTCAAGACTGAAGCAAAATAAATAGATCTTACCTTTAGAAAAATGGTGAACCTTAGGGGCGTAGGTGATTTCATGAAATAAGTAGTACTCAATGCTCTAAAAAGCCTCATTGAAGTACCCCAAGGATCCTTTGATGCCCACAAGATAAGGAAGTTGGTAGTACTTGAAAGGGATTGTGACCAACTCAAAGCACTCATTGGGTGTAGGCATGCCATGTTTTAGAGCATCACCACCTAGTTTGAATAATATAACACCAAGTTCAAATACCACATAGGCTCAAATCACAAGGATATCACCTTCATGGTTAATAGATATACAAATTATAAGAATAGGTTGGTGAGGGATTCAATTATCAATGTTAATTTTGGATCTTGACCTAGTGCTTTAGTTTCTCCTCAGATGGCACCACTCCTCTCTTTTCTTCCCTTTCTCTTTCTTCTTCTTTTTTATTATTTCCCATTAGGAAACTATTGTACCTACCCATTAGTGGCATGTCCCTTTTAAAGTTAGTTTTTATATAATCATTTGCCTATGAAAGGGATGTTTTATGTTTGTTGTGCGAGAAGAGAAAAGTTTATTTTATCTCTTGTGGGATTATTCTCCATGTGTATATCTGAAAAAAAATCTTCCATAGTGGATTATCATGTTTATCATCATCACAGAAGCATGAACACAAATTTGAGAAATCATCTTTGTTACAATAGACTTCAATCCCATGAAAGAATTTTCCAGTTGGAGCATATTTATGAATGTGCCAAGCTTATCTAAAATTATGTAAGCAAAGGGGGTTTTTCCCTTTACAAAGGTCAATTAAATTTTTAGTCTTAAGCTATAGCTTAGGAGAGTTTTCCCTGTGTGAGTTTCTAGTGCCAAACTGATTTCTATTGTAAAATCATTGACAAAATTTGAGAACATTCAAAAAGATTCCCTGGTTACATAATTATTTCACATATTGTTCTGTTATACAATTTTCAAGACATTATATTTCAGATTTGATTCAGTTGATCAAAGAAATATGTTCATGGTTTATTTTTCCTTCTTATTGTTGAAGTTCGATGTTATATTTTACATGCTTGGTAGATTGGTTATCTGATGTATTTTTCTTCATGGTATTCATTTATGGTCTTCAACTAGAGTATAAAATCCTTTTTATTTTTTGATATTTGGGAACAAAACATTGCTAGACTTTTAAAGGGTAGTTCAAGGCTCAAGAATTCAGCTGGATGGAGTTATTAAAGGGTGATTTGTTCAAGTCCTTATTTGTTCAATACAATAACTTGTATGAGTTTTAGATTAGAAAAATACATGTAAATATTTGATGCTCATATTATGTTTGTGTTTTATTTCTGGTTATTATTTTTGTTCTACGCTGCCTATTTCCTTCACTTGGTATCAGAGCCATGGTCATGAGCTAAGGTATCTTAAAACCAAAACTTTTAAAGCATGGTTTCTAGAGCAGTCATCAAGTAAAGGTTTTTCAAGAAGTAAGGTATTTATAGTCACTAAAGTAGTAATCACAAGCTTCACAAACCCATAAATTCCATAATTTAATGAAAATCATTATGACTATTGGGAAATCATAATGAAGGCATTTTCTTATTCTCAAGATATTTGGGACCTTGTTGAGGATGGATTAATAAAACTAGTAGATGCAATAGCATACAATACATTGACACAAACAGAGAAAGATTTATTGAGAGATAACATGAAGGATTCAAAATCTCTAATCTACATCTTTTGAGTAGTGCATGAGAGAAGGTTTTCAAGGATTGCAATAGAGAAAAACTCTAAACAAGCATGGGATATACTCCAAACAGCCTATGAAAGAATGACAAAAGTGAAGGCAACTAAGTTACAAATGCTAAGAAGGGATTTTAAAATAATTTACATGAAGGACAATGAATCAATAGATTCATTCTTCACTCAAATTAATGGATTGGTAAATCAAATCAGATCTCATGGGGAACCACTTGAAGATAGGATGGTGGTTGAGCAGATTCTAAGGAGTTTGCCCAAAAATATTGAATCAACTTTTATAGTCATAGAGGAAATAAAAAACCTCTCATATGTTTTAGTTAGATAAAATTCATAGAACATAGGCTAAACAAGTTAGAAAACACATCATTGGAGCATGCATTCAAGTCAAAAGTTTCAATCAGCCATGGTAGAGGCAAAGGTAGATAAAATGTCAAAGGCAAAGGAAGAAATTCATATAGAGGTGAAAGAGGTGACCCATCAAACTCAAGTGGAAGAGGTATCAACCAATACCCAAATCAAAATATAACTTCAAATAAACCTCAAGGCCAAAGGTATGATAAATATCAAGTTCAATGTCATTATTGCAAAAAGTATGGGCATTATTCAAATGAATGTAAAAAGAAACAATATGATTTTGGCAAACAAAATGCAAATTTTACAAGAGAAAACCAAAATCACAAATCAAAACAAAGCTCCATGTTTTTAACATGTAATGCAGCTTAATAAAATGAAAAGGATGTATGTTTTTTAGATTCAGGTTGTAGTAACCACATGACAAGGAACATAGAAATGTTTACTAGTTTAGAAGAAAATTTAAAATCAGGTGTCACATTGAGAAATGACAATAAGGTAGAAGTAAAAGGAAAAGGGAACATCAACATTATAAACAAAAAGGGGGATAAAAAATATATCTCTAATGTTTATTTTGTTCTTGGATTAAAACACAATTTGATGAGCATAAGACAGCTCATTCAAAAGGGGTATAAAGTGTATTTCAAAAACAAAGAGTACATACTTTTAGATAATATTCGAAGTAATCAGCTCATTACAAAATTCAAAATGACAAGAAATAGAATGTTTCCCCTAAAGATTAAGCTGGATTTGAATGTAGAATATGATCAATCACAACCCATATTGAACCCACAAGAACATAAAGAGGAAGTTACGGTAGTCACACAAACAATCTTCCAAGCAAAAATAAAAGATGGCAATTGGTTATGACATCTAATATTTGGGCACCTCAACTTTGGAGGTTTGAACCTACTGAATAGGAAGAATATGGTAAGAGGTTTTCCATTAATAGAGAAACCAGAAAGAGTATGTAGAGGTTGTATCTTGGGAAAGCAACATAGAGAGGAATTTCCAACCAACAAGTCAATTAGAGCAAAGGCACCTCTAGAAATTGTGCATTCAAATTTATGTGGGCCTATGTAAATAGAATAAATTGGTGGAAGCTACTATGTTTTGAATTTTATTGATGATTATTCAAGGAAAACATGGCTCTACTTTCTAAGGTAAAATAATGAAGTGTTTGATTTCTTCTTTTAATTCAAGGCTCTTGTTGAAAAGTAAAGTGGGCACTACATCAAAACATTGAGAATGGATAGAGGTGGTGAGTACATCTCAAATTAATTTCTAAATTTTTACAAAGACCATGGGATTCACAAGTAATTCAAAACTAGATACACACCTCAACAAAATAGGGTAGTTGAATGGAAAAGTAGAACAATCATGGAAATGGTAAGAAGCATGTTGAAAGCAAAACATTTGTCAAATGAATATTGGGCTGAAGCTATAGCTTGTGCAACATACATTAGTAATAGATGTCCAACTAAAAGTGTAAAAAATATGATTCTCGAAGAAGCATGGACTTGAAGAAAACATAGTGTTGCTCACATGAGAGTATTTGGATGTGTGGCATATGGAGATGTGTTGCACGAGTTTAGAAGAAAATTGGAAAATGAAGGAGAAAAGTGTATATTTGTTGGTTCTAGTAATGAATCTAAGGCATACAACCTATACAATCCAATAGTCAAGAAAGTTATAATCAGTAGAGATGTTCAGTTCATAGATGATGAAGCATGGGATGGAAGTTTGGAGAAAAAAATCAATCTTGTAGCCAACTTACCACAAGAAGATAGAGAAGTTTTATACCAAAAGGTACTCCATTAAATGTGACTCTTTCCACACCCATTCAAGGTTGACAAATTGATAAATAAATAACACCATCATCAAGTGTAAGGACAACTCCATGCATTCAAGAATCCACTCCTTCAAATGAACAACAAACACCATCTACAAGTGGAAATCAAGGTGTTGGACAATTAATTCCACATTCCACAAGTTCTAGTGAATGTGATATGTCAAATCCCACATTGGAAAGCTTGAGGAGACAAAAAATCAGAAGCATAAGAGACATTTATGAGCAAAATGAAGGTGAGAACAATGTTGGTCTGATTTCTCATTTTGCATTTTATTCAGAAATAGAAGATCCAATTCTTTATAAATATGTAATTAAGGATGAAAAATGGGTAAATGCAAAGGATGAACAAATTAATGCATTTGAAAAGAATCAAACATGGGAGTTAGTGAATCATTCAAAATATAAGGATGTCATAGGATTGAAGTGGGTTTATAAAATCAAATTAGATGAAAATGGTGATGTGCAAAAACATAAAGCAAGACTAGTGGCAAAGGGATATTCACAATAGCTTGGGGTTGATTACAATGAGACATTTTCTCCAGTTGTTTGATTAGACACTGTGAGAACTATACTTACAATAGAAGCTCAAAACAAGTGGCTAGTTTACAAAAAGGATGTGAAATCATATTTTTTCAATGGTTATCTTGAAGAAGAAGTTATGTGAAGCAGCCACCTAGGTATGAGATTTTGGGTCAAGACAATAAAGTCTACAAACTAAAAAAGGCACTCTATCAACTCAAGCAAGCTCCAAGAGCTTGGTACAACAAAATTGACTCTTATCTTTTACAAAATGGATTCAATAGGTGTAGCAATGAGCCTACATTGTATACCAAGATGAATGAGCAAGATGAGATCATAATTGTTTGTTTGTATGTTGATGGTTTGATATTCACAAGTGATTTGGTAATTGATTTGTTCAAAGGAGATATGAAAAAAGAGTTTGAATGACTGATTTTGGACTTTTGAAGTATTTTCTTGGTATTGAGGTGAATCAAAGTGATAATGTTATATTCATCTTCCAATCTAAGTATGCAAATGACATTTTGAAAATGTTTAATATGTTGAATTACAAATCAGTACCAACACCAATAATCATAGGGTTGAAGCTGAACAAGGATGACAAAAGATCCAATTTAGATCCAACTTTGTATAAGAAACTTGTTGGTAATCTCATGTACCTAACAGCTACAAGGCCAGACATAATGTATGGTGTAAGTTTTATCTCAAGGTTCATGGAGTCTCTGAAAAACACACATTGGAAAGTAGGAAAAAGAATCCTAAGGTATGTGAGTGGAACAGTAAATTATGGGATTCAATATTCAAGCTCATAGGATACACCAAAAGTGATTGTGCCTGAAGCAATGATAATAGCAAAAGCACGTATGGTTATGTTTTTCATTCTGGCACTAGTGTAGTATCATGGGCTTTAAAGAAAAAACCAGTTGTCACACTTTCATCTGCTGAAGTAGAATATGTAGCAGCAACAAGGGCATCATGCCAAGCAGTTTGGATGAGAAGAGTGTTGAAAGAGTTGAAGCAAGAACAAGAAGAGGCAACAAGGATCTATTGTGACAACAACTCAGCTATAGCATTGTTAAAGAACCCATTTTTTCACAAAAGGAGTAAACATATTGACACAACGTATCATTTCATTAGAGGAATAATCAGCAATGGAGAAATCTTTTTGCAATTTTGCAGGTCTCAAGATCAATGTGCAGACATTTTCACCAAGGCATCCGCGAAAGAAAGTTTTGTGTTTCAAAGAGATCGATTGGGCATTATACATTGCAGTAGTTGTAATTAATGGGGAGTGTTGGAATGTAATCCCAACTACAACAATTATTTCTCCCTATCATTCTGCTCCCTTTCACATGCCATGTCACATCTTCTTGAACTCAGCCCATTCCACATTCACTGTAATCAGGACAACATTAATTTTAATATGTTTTTTATAATCTATCTTCCAGATCTTTCCTTGCTGCGAAAGGACATTGTATTAAATGTTATTAAATGTTTTTGGTTTGCCTCCTTTTTTTAAGGGCTATACGATGCATTGGACAGTCTTTTTGTGATGAATGAACTGAACAAGAAAGGTGATGTCTGTTGTTGTAACAGCCTCTAAAGAAGTCTGAAGCTATTGTGACAGAGCACCCTGTTTTATCGTTTTCATATTCAGAAAGAGCTGCAGCTCCTTGTTTGTTCGATGCAATAAATTGTATGATTTTTTGATTAGAAATATACATATAAATATTTGATGTTCATCTTCTATTTGCTCTGTTCTGTTTGTGTTTTATTTCTCGTTATTAGTTTTCTTCTGCTCTACCTCTTTCCTTCCGAGAGGAGAATTAAGATGTCATTTGGCTCCCTTCACCAAAATGATATATGAGTTATCACAACTCTCCATTAAAACATTTAATAGATGTTGAGGATTTCGCGAACTCTACCATTTTGTGAGTGCCATGAAACCTCGTCGTTTTCATTCTTACAAAAGAGTAAGCTCATTACATTTGGATGTTTTGTGTGATGATCTCCGATCTTGTAGACATGATACAGAAACTACTTGTGCAGGTGAAGCACCATGTTAAAAGAAATAAAATCATATCCTAGGTTGGTATACAGATTTTGGGGCGTATCACTATTATGCTTGGAACAGTGCATTCTTAAAAAATAATCAGTTTACGTTATCGAAATTCCACAAGAAGAGGGAATTATAATCCCACAAGACGTCATTTTCTGAGAAGCATTTCATTGGAGAAGCTGTAAGGGAACAAGAAGATGAGAGTGGGCTATCTTGTACAATACTTCCTGCCATGTCGCTCAGAGCATGAATATTTAATGGAAACGCCTTGGATTCTTCCTTTAACGAGGCTTTTCTACAATTATACAACTCAATGTTAACCTGGTTTAGAATTGTTGGTAGACTAAAATCTGGAGAACAATTTTCCATTCCGTCCTTTTGATGATGCTCCAAAGATGAGAGTGGCTGTGTGTTGATGCTTTGGCCACTGGAAGGCGCAGTGTTTTCTTCTACTGCCTTCATTTGTGGTCAGTATTTCGAAGTTAGGGGACAGCTACAATTTTTCTTGATATGATTTCTCCAATAGTTTTTAATCTCGTTATCTGTTTTTCCTGCTAAATTCTGAGCATTTCGAGACCACCTGTGATGGAGAAGAACAAAAATAAAGATTAATGACAAAGGTTTTTCCACGGATTGTATAGTAGTGTGCTTTTGGATAAATTTGTATCAGAAATTTTAAATTAATATTTTAGATCATATCCTGTGAAACATCATCACAAATGTGAGAATATAATAAGATTTCTATTCTCTTCGGGAATAGGAATATAATAAGAATTCTATTCTCATCAGAAATATGAGAATATAATAAGAATTCTATTTTCATTCTTGATATTGTATCATGGAGTATGATTTAAAATACAATCATATTTTATTCTCACCTTAGTAATATATTATGGAATATGATTTGAAACCTTAATCACAAAATTCGGACAAAGTTTTATTCAAAACCACACAAATCATACTAAGCTTTTCGTAACTAGTTTATTTTAAAAAAAGTTGATGAATAACACAAAAATTGTAGTACCTGTTTCCCCATTTTCTTTGCAAATCAATGATCAACTGTTTCTCCTCTGGAGTTATTCTGCCACGATTAAGATCTGGACGGAGATAGTTGAGCCATCTCATCCTGCAACTCTTGCCACTTCTCTTCAATCCGGCCGCTTTGGCAACAAAAATCCAACCACCTGCACCATTCAGGTTTACATAGGCCCTCAGCTTGATATCTTCTCCAAAAGTCCAGGGACCTTTCCTAATCTCTTCTTCCTCATTTTCCCAAACAGTCGTTGCCCAAGCCATTCTCGCCATTCCGACCACCAACAGCTTAATTTATTTCTAAGAAAGATAACTTTTATTTCTGTGGAGAAGATATATATTAAAAAAAACAGTCTTTGTGATCGTTAATACTCCACAACGTGAGTTCTAGCAAACTTACTATATAAGTAGGATGCAACTTGATTTGCATAAAAATATATAGCAGACCTAAACTCACTCTTTTGCAGGTTCTAGAAAGGTTTCAAAAATATCACACAACGAATCCTGTCATATTGGTCCACGTATGTCCAATAGCAAGATGGCCCATTCTGGCCGACCGCCCTGCAATGAAACACAATCTCGAAATCGACAACAAAAAGAACTTTACAAATGTATGAGCCAAAACAAAGCTATATAAAATTCTACTTGTTATTTGAGTGAAGCCACGTAGATAACACTGCGCAACCTTTAAAAATTTATGAGCTGTGTATCAATATAGAATTTCAACATCGTCTGTATGTTGTTTTTTCGTTGGGCTTTCAAGTACAATGGACTGGAAGGAAACAAGACTAAATTCATTTACTAAATAGAAGTCTTATACATCATTAAAGTTTTGTAATCGTTAAACATTTTTTTAATGAGAAGAAAACGATGGGTAGTAAGGATAGTCTGCACTGACAAGGAAAACTTCAACTCCTACATAAGTGTTTGTTTGTTTGTTTGTTCTTTTTAATTTTTTGTTTGTTTACTTGTGGTCGCGTGGATGTCTGAAATTGGCTTCCTCAAATAAAAATAGAAAAAAGGGATCGTCCTGGGCCCTTAATTCCCATATTATATATCGCAAGCATGACAATAATATGTTTTCAAAGTCGCACAGATTATTCTCGTTCTCGTCTCCCACCTTAATGAGGTTGACGGGACGCCTATTCAAATAGAAAAAATGATTAACCCTGGCAGTTGCCTCAAATGTGCAAATTACGCTGGATGGTGTGTTATTTTTTTATTTTTGTTATAGTGATGTTTTTCAAAGCTAGAGAGTGTAAACTGGTAAATGCATTTCAATCATGGTTGACTTCATCTATCTTTTTGTACATGAAATATTAAGAAATAGTAATCTAATATTTTAAATTGATGTAGTACTGGAAAATGAGGTGGTGTATTTTTTTATACAATGTGACAATGAGTTGTGTGGGACCGAGATATTCCATACCACAATAAGCCTAAGCATTAAAGAAGTAGTGGAGAAGAGCAAGGTCATCCAGAATATGAAAACAAGGAAACATTTTAAGTTGTATTGGGCAATCATGGTAAGAAGAAATGACTCAGTATTTTAGGTGATAGATGTTCAAAGTTCTTTGCTATGTTACATCTCTCAATGCAATTTGTAGTTCTACCAAACTATTTTAGTTAGCCAATACGTTATTGAAACAAGCATAATCTTTCAATAAAAACAAGTGTCAAATATCCAATGGATCCTCTAAAAGCATAGAGAATGCATCATGTATCAATTTAAATGAGTCTAAAACTAATTAAATGCACATTTTAGCTTTTTTAACAATATAAAACAAAACTAGATGACTTTAAAACCAATTAGACAAAAAAAAGAAATACTTCCACAATGAAAAATGCCTATATAATGTAATCGACCCAACCTTTTATCATTATCATTCTTATAAATACTAATAGAAACCATTGTATCCCTAAGAGTAGTGCTCATTGTTCTTTATTCGATGAATGAAGGAAACGCAAAATAGGCACCAATCCATCACAAGCATTTCCAATTTTGGATAGTCTATTGGAAATAGGTTTGAATTCCCACTAGTATCTACATTCTCTCTCATAGTGTTTTGATGGTTTGATGTATATGAAATTAGGCACCACATCAAATTTTATATCTTCCTTTGTGAACACTTCAACTACCATACCGAGGAATTCTAATTCTAATTTTTGTAATAGACTGTGTACATTGAAATTCTTAAATTAAAATATACTCAACTTTTAAAATTAAAAAAAATGAACTAATTATGATGGTAGTATTGGTGAAATTAATGTTTTTAGTGGACCTATCTATATAGTGCTAGTGCATTTCATATCATTTCAAGTGTACAACACTAATTTGAAAAAAAAAATATTATCGACATCGAAAACATGTACATTATACAATCACATGGAATGAAAACTTTAAACTTAATAATTTGCATCATGAAATATGTAGTCTAGATGTTTCAACAAATACACAAAGCTGATCCTGCCATGCAAACAATGCCTAACGTATTATATATGTCAACTACTACTATTATAAAAAGAGGTGAGACATATTCTAGATAACTTATTAACTAGATATGTTGTAGTTCTCGTGCATGAATAAAATATGTTTGACTTATCCACTTTACATTGAATTTTATCATGTTCATTCTTCAGTAGGTAAATTCACATATAATGGTTTCATTGTTGGTATTTAATGTGACACATTTTATTATGATGTATGTGTGTGGTTATGTGGTGTTGAACAAGGAGAGATGAGTTTTGTAGTCCTTTTCAAGATGTGATTGAATTTTATAGTGTGAAGGAGAAAATTCAAATTGATAATAGATTAGATTTTTTTAACAATAAGTAATAGAAAATATCCAAAGGTCAAAGATAAAACCCTCAACCAAACTCACTCCTACTCCTCCTCGAGAAAAAATAGACATCAATAAAAGTTGACAAGGAAAAATAACAACTAGTGGGACAAGAGAAATATATTTCAAATTAATCACATGCTCTATAAATGGATACCTATTTTTTATCTCATCACCACCATGATAGTTTTATTAGAATCAAGTTTTAGTGTTTAAATGCCCATAGGATAAGCATTTCAATTTAGGTTGTGGATTCATTTTGGTGAAATATTATTTCTGATATTGTTGTAGAATTGAATATTTTGACTCTCTAAAATTATTTGTAGTGTTAGAGATGAGCTACAATCAACCAAAGATGGTTATTATATTGGAGGAGGTGATAATGTATGAATATGTGTTCGATTTGAAGAGGAATTATGTGATGCAAGAAATTACTCCAAAGATGAAATTCATATTTTTATACTAACTCACACAAATGAGACCACTAGGTTGGGGGAAAGAAAAAAGGATAATGCCACCCCTAACTATCTCTCCCTAAAATAGGATCTAAAATAAAACATAAATGAAAATGCACATGGAACATTAAAATTAAATATATATAAATCTTGCTATAGTCACAACAAAATAACTATAAATTTGCAAGTGACATCAATAGAAATGGTAGATAAGAGACAAGATATTGAGGGTGGTCTAATCTTTGAATAAGATTTCTTATTCAAAATTACACAAAGTGGGAGTATCTAATGCAAGGGTCATTCAAAACTTGCATTTTAGTTGGTAGTTATTTGTTCAAGTCAATAAAAATTTATTTATTTCTATTATATTATTAGTACAAGGTTAACAATTATTTAGGAGTAGAATAAATCAAACATAACTCTAAAATAATGTGGATACAGGAATGTGGATCTCCTCTACTCGCAACAAGTTTAACAGTACAACAAAACACTTTTGATTCATGTTGATAAAATAAATTGGTGAATAGATTAGAGATATGATGTAAGTCATGTGATTGTGTCTTTAAAAAAATAATAATAATTTAATTTGACTAACACTTTTGATATAATTATTAAATTTGATAAATACATTATAGTATAAAAAATATGAAGTTTTGTATTGCCAGAATCAAAATAATGCAAATGAATATGTGAAAAGATCCATGAAGATTTATTTGCATAAAATTATTTATAATTTTTTTTCTTAAAATGAAATTGAATTTATAAAAATAAAGTAAAAAATAACGTCATTCAATGTTAAAGCAGCCCATATATGCCCACTTATAGCTCATCTAAAATGGTAGATTTAGCATGATTATATCAGGGAGTGGTCTAGATCTAGTATATAGTCCTTCACAAACACACAATACTCTAATTTCACAAATGCCAAATAAGTATAAGTATACTTAACATTATACCATGAGAAAAACCAAAAACTATACAAATAAATAAATGAACAAGTAAAAAAACATCTGACCAAGAAATTTCAATCATTCTCCATATAAAACTACACAAACATTTATGTAGAGAAAAAGTGAAAATGCAGTGAACAATATCCAAATTGAAATTGGACACACCATGAAGATGAACAAGATTTTAAAGACATTAAGATAACTATATTATATTACACTCTTTTGATAGTTTGCATGGTAAAATGTGCTTTAAAATTTTGAATTTTTATTAAAAAATATAAATCTATAATCAAACGATCATTAAAACTATCTCGTACACCTATGCACCATGTCAACACCAAAACTAACTACCACACCATAGTTGCATCCACCCTCCGCTAGAATGAAGGTAAGATACTTAATATCCCCCACTTAAGAAATCATTGGTATGCATTCAACAGTCCATCCTTTTGTCAAAGCATGTCTACATAATAGAATATTATACTACTCTCTAGGATTTTGTTAAAATCCATCATAGTAGTTGTTTTAGCTAGGATTTTATAGAAGGCAAGGGACACTTATGGTCAATATGGGGCAAGGTATGCTTATTCACAAATATCCTTTCATTTTTAACTTGTTTTCCATGATTTAACTTTAAAATTTCAAACTATACATTACCAGTTAAGATACTGTGGAATGATTGAATATGCACGTAATATGACCACTTGCTACGTGACTCATGGCAAATTTTCTCTCTCTATACAAATCCTTAATAATGGACTCATGGGAAATTTTATTGTGAGTTACTATTTTAACAACTTTTGTGTGCAATAACTAAACTTTTGTTGAAATGATTTGGAATCATAACCTTTATGTTTGAGTATGGTCTTTTCATTTGAGGCCATAAAACTTTATTAGAAGCCAAAGAAATTGCCTAATGGATGGAGGACTTGAGATTTTTTTTCCAAAGGATAAAAAGAACTTTGTTGTGTAACTTGTATAATTTTATGGGTTTGTGTTTCAGGTTTAAGTGTTCAAGGTTTTTGTTATCAATTTTTTTGTTTATTCTTTGAATTCTACAACTTTAGAGTTTTTTTTCCCACTACTAAACCTGAATTTGAAGGATTGTAGTTTTTCCTTATAATGTAGATGACAACAGTAGTAGAGAATCCAATTTACTACAAGGACAATATTCATCCCTTAGATAAAAAAATTAAAAAATGACAAACAAAAATGATAACATAAAATAGAGCAAATAACAAAAAAAAATTCAAACCACTGGATTGCTACAGTAATGCCAACAAAAAACAAGAACTTTATTGATTTTCTTGAAAATCTTGATCTTCTTGATCTGCTATTACAATGTTACGTCCTTAGGGTCTTTAATTAGAATTTAAATCCAAAAATAATTGAAAATAAATTAATTATTTAACTCATCTAAAACTAACTTCAACTACTTGAAATAACTGACTATTAACTAACTGATTCCTAACTGTCAGTTAACTAACTGAATGTAAACTAACTGATTGCTCAACTACAACTAACTGCTTGCATGCATGAGGAGTGAAGAAATTATCTCCATTCAACTTCAATTTTTAACACTCCTCATTAATTTCTACCACTAACAACTTTAGCATTTACAATGCCTAAATTTTGTCTTAAATAATCAAAGGTCTCCTTTGCTAATGCCTTTGTAAATATATCTACCAATTGATCTTCAGATATACAAAAGTCTAGATGGATTTCTCTATTGTTCACTAACTCTCTGATAAAGTGAAAACCTGTATCAATGTGCTTGCTCCTCTTGTGAAAAACATGATTTTTTGATAATGTGATTGCTGATTTGTTATCATCGAAGATTGGTGTTGACTGCTTCTATGCTTGTAATAAATCTTTCAATATTCTTCTCATCCAAGTTGCTTGACATGATGCTGATGTGGCTGCTACATACTCTACTTTAGCTGATAAAAGTGTCACTATAGGTTGCTTTTTGGATGCTCATGTTACCACACCTATGCGTAAAAGAAAGGCATGTCTAGAAGTACTCTTCCTAACATCAACGCTACCTACAAAATCACTATCAGTAAAACCAATCAAATTAAAATCGTTAGTTGTGGAACATAAAATTCCATATTCTGTAGTTCCTACCACATATCTCAATATCCTTTTTCCAACTTGCCAATGTGAGTCTTTTAGTGACTCCATGAATCTTGAGATTAAACTGACCCCATACATGATGTTTGGTCTTGTAGCTGTAAGATACATCAAACTGCCAACTAATCTTTTGAATGTTGTACAATCAACATTAGAACCTTAGTTTTCTTTTCTAAGTTTGGTCCCTGTAGCAACTGGTGTAGGTGATGGTTTACAATTCAGCATCTTAAATCTCTTTAACATATCCTTTTCATATTTAGTTTGAGAAATAAAAATTCGTTTCTCTGATTGTACAACTTTTATGCCCAAGAAATACCTCATTAATCCCAAATCTATCATTTCAAATTCTTTCTTCATTGCTCATTTAAATGTGTCTATAGACAAATTTTTAGTAAAAATCAAATCATCGACATACAAACACACAATCAAAATTTGACCTTCTTTGTTGATTTTTGTGTACAAAGTAGGCTCACTATTGCTTCTGCTGAATCCATTGTTTATCATATATGAATCTATCCTGCTTTACCATGCTCTTGGTGCTTGCTTCAGACCATAAAGGGCCTTCTTCAATCTGTAGACTTTTTTTTTAAGTCCTTGTACTTCATAACCTATGGGTTGTTTCACATACACTTCTTCATCTAGTAAACCATTCAATAAAGTTGATTTTACATCCATTTGATATACATACCAATTATTTTGAGCAACTATTGATAAAACCATTCTAACAGTACCTGGTCTAGCAACTAGAGCAAATGTTTCATTATAGTCAACTCCATGTTCTTGTGCAAAACTTTTTGCTACTAACCTTGCTTTTTGTTTTTCAACATTTCCATCTGCAACAAATTTAGTCTTATAAACTCGTTCGACTCCTATACAATCTTTACCTTCAGGTAGATTAGTTAGATCCCATGTTTGATTTCTTTCAATAGCATTCAACTCTTCATCCATTGATTTTATCCAATGTTCCTCATTAATTGCTTCTTCATAATACATAGGATCATGAGTGAGAAGAGCAAAATTTGAAACCAAATCTAATTTCTTTTCTTCTTGATTATAAATCTCATTCAAATTTCTTATTTTCTTACCTTTCAATCTTGATCTTAAAGTAGCAAGAGTTGGATCTAATTCATCACTTACTTGTGAATTTGGAGTAGGGTGACATGCAGGACTAGATGATTCACCTTGTTCATATCTACTGGGTGTTCTTATTGGAGTGCTTGTTCTTGCTTGTGGAGAAGATTGATCTCCTTGCAAATTTTTTTCTTCAGATTCTTCTTCAATTTGTGGAATTGGTGCTCCAATTGTGATGGTACTACCATCCCATGCTTCTTCTTCCTTAAATTCAACATCTTTGCTAATAATCACTTGCTTTGAAATAGGGTTATACAACTTATAAGCCTTTGATTCTTCACTATAGCCAATACAAATGCATTTCTCACCTTTATCATCAAGTTTTCTTCTCAGTTTAGATGGTATAAGAGAATATGCTATACCACCAAACATTCTAAAATGATGTACACAATATTTCTTACCACTCCACGCTTCTTGTGGAATTCAATCTCTGACACTCTTTGTTGGGCTTCTATTCAGAATATACACTACACATGCCACTGCTTCTACCCAGTATTAATTTGACAAGTGTTTGAATTTCAACATGCTTCTAGCCATCTCCATGATTGTTCTATTCTTTCTTTCTGCTACACCATTCTGCTGTGTTGTGTACCTTGTAGTCAATTATCTTTTGAGGCCATGATATCTGCAAAAATCTTGAAATTGATTAGACATATATTCACCTCCTCTATCTAATCTAAGTACCTTGATGTAATGACAACTCTGCTTTTCAACTATTGCCTTGAATTCTTTAAACTTTCCAAAGGCTTCAAACTTATTTTTGAGGAAATATATCCATGTCTTTCTGTTAAAGTCATCAATGAAAGTTAAAAAATAAGTACTACCTCCAAATGATGTAGTTTGCATTGGTCCACATAAATCACTATGGACTAACTCCAATATTACCTTTGCTCTATATGAGGCTCCTACTAGAAAGCTCTCTCTATGATGTTTTGCCAGAATACAACTGTCACATGAACTTCCTAGCTATTCTATTGGTGGTAATCCCTTCACCATATTTTTTTTCTGTAACAAATTTAAACCTCCAAAATGTAAATGTCCATACCTTAAGTGCCATAGCCATGATTGGTCTAGATGCATGGTTTTGATGTGGGCTTCTTCTTCTCCTTGGATGCACTGAATTCAAAGAGGGAACATCCAATTCTTGGTCATCTCCACTTTTCCTATCAACCTATCACTTGGAAACTTGTCCAGTATTGTGCAAACATTATCCATAAAAGATACTTTGTAACCTTTTTGTACTAACTATCCAATACTCATAAGATTATGCTTTAGTCTAGGTACAAAATAAACATTAGGTATAAACCTTCTTTCACCATTCTTAGCCAAAACATTTATTACACCTTTACCCATGACATTTTCTGTGATATCATTTCCTAATTTAACTTCAGATCTTATAGAATCATCAAGACTAGCAAAAAATTATTTATTCCCTATCATATGATTACTGCATCCACTGTCTAAGAACCAAATATCTCTAGGTTTTTCTTGAGTAACATTACAAGTAAGAAATAAGCTTCCAGGATTAGAACTAGATTCACCTAGATTAGAACTTGATTCACTTGTGTAATTAGCATTCTTCTTGTCCACATATCCTTGTTTCCTTCTGCAGTCACTTGCATAATGTCCATAGTTTTTGCAATAATAACATTGAATATTAGATTTGTCAAACCTCTATGAATTTTGCTGGAAATGATTGTTGCCACATCCTCTACTATTGTAGTTTTGATTACTGTTTTTACCTTCATCTAGATTGTTCCTTCCATATCTTCCTCTGCCTCTTCCTTAGAAGTTTGACCTTCCTCTTCCTCTACCAAATGATACATGTGACCTGAAAGCATTCTCAAGAGAAGTGTTATTCCTGTTCATTCTAGATTCATGTGTTAATAAAGAACCCATTAATTCATCTACTAATAACTGTTCCAAATCCTTGGTTTCCTCAATAGCTACAACTATTGCATCAATTTTATTAGGTAAACTCTTGAGTATTTTTTATATGATCTTCTGATCCGTGATAGTTTCTCCATTAGATCTAATTTGATTCACTATTTTCAAAACTTGACCCATAAACTGAAAAGAAATTAATTGTTTAACTCATCTAAAACTAACTTCAATTGCTTGAAATAACTGACTATTAACTAACTGATTCCTAACTGTCAGTTAACTAACCAAATGTAAACTAACTGATTGCTCAACTGCAGCTAACTACTTGCATGCATGAGGAGTGGAGAAATTATCTCCAGTCAACTTCAGTTTCTAACAAAAAACAACATCGATTCTTTGATATTAACTACAGAAAAAGGATAGAATTGCAGTATCAATTGAGTAATATTTTATGCACCAGAAGAAGCACTATCACATACAAATCATGTATAATTCAAGAGAACAAGGCCTTTATAATTTTT
This sequence comes from Torreya grandis, assembly GCA_037957365.1. Lineage (NCBI taxonomy): Eukaryota > Viridiplantae > Streptophyta > Pinopsida > Cupressales > Taxaceae > Torreya > Torreya grandis. The sequence goes on along the minus strand of JARHVA010002983.1, from coordinate 1,954,170 downwards.
GGGACAAAAAATTTGTCTGAGCCAATTTGTGGATAAATCTAAAAGTCGTATATTTATTATATATTTCCAATTCGGTGCGTTGATGGTTTATATATGACACAGATATCGTTTAGTACTGGTTCACATCTGGGAATTGTTGTCAATTTATGGTAGATTACATTTTTTGTCATAGAAAGAATTGCATCTAAACTATACTATGAAAAATCTCTACCAAGGCCCCCTCAATTAAACACCTCTGGTGTAAAAATAATTCTCTCCTCGATTTTCACCATATAGCATTATAGTTTGTGTTTTGGAAAAATGAGTACTAATGTTGATAGATAACGCACAAATAATCAAAAGGAGTTACAAAAGTTAAATCTCAAAAATATAATGATATAGCAATAAAACAAACCTAATATATATATAAAACTGACACATAATAAATCTTGCAATCGACATAGAGAGTTTGTAGAGAAATCCTTGGATTCTAATTTAATTATGCACTTTTGAAGGCTAAAAAGGATTGAGAATTATAGTGGAAGCATTCCCAAAGTAACTAAAAATATTGATACTCATAAGAAATTTACAAATTACTCTCAGAATGGAACTACTCGATTTTAGCAATGAATAAAATCAGTGCATCAATATTGACAGGCTAAGTTTCATTTTTATTTAGACAAAGTCAAATTCTAATTAAACTTGGTTATCACCTTGAAGACAATGTCAAATTCTAATTAAATTTGGTTATCACCTTAATCCATGTATTCTCAGTAGAAACATCTCTTAGATTGTCAGAATGATGCACATATATTCTATGATTTCTTCTCTGTTTCTCCAAACCTTTGTCCACTTTAATATATCTCACAAGAGCATGCAAATTGAGTGTAGTTATTCGGGGCCTCCCTTAGTCTAATCCATATTCCTAAAAAAAAATGGTAATCAATAATTATATAGTTTAGGAAACGGTCTAATACCCTATGAATATTTCGACCCTTATTTTTAAATATGAGACGAAAGTAATTAATAGATTTTATATTTTCTTTCAATATTAAAATTTTTTTTTTGGTACATGGAGTGCATACACCTCAATAAATAATAATAGTAATGACAATGTCAGGTGCTATAACTCAAAATATATTTTCTTAGATTTCTTCTTTTTTGGATCTCTCTCCTAAATGCATTAGCATGTTCATGTATATATAAAATTCATGAATTCAAATTAAGACCTCTTTTTGCACAAATTCATGATAAAAATAACATAAAAGCCAACAAAATAATTAAAAGATAAAAATAATTAAAGATAAAGGTCAATGGACGCATAAGGCACAAGTGACCAAAATCAAATAGTTCAATCTATGACAAAATTGAAATTTAATGGTTCAATTTCAAAAATGACCCAAGTCGAAGGTTTTGACCCAAAACCCTAGAAAAAGTGTTTTTAACATGTTGAAAGCATATGAGGCCATACAAACGTAAATAATTATCATATCAAAAACCAAATAGACCCTACATCTCCATTCTAATTCCCCTCTATGTTGTCTGGTTGACTCTTGTTGTCCCTGGTAACAAGGTAAAATTTAGGGGGCCAATCCCAAAAGCTTCATATAAGCAATTATCTTTTGTCAACGATACAAAAAAATCACTGTACATTTTTAAAAAACCAAAGGCAATCTTCCACATAGTAGCTGCATAATCTATTTTATAGCATATAATTAGCAGATGCTCCAAAGTTGCAAGTTATGTTAGAAGGAATCGCATAATTTTTGTATTTTGTAAAGTGAGGTTTGCTAATGTTAAAAAATAAAAATCAGTAGTCGTAGCTGACTTGAAACCCATGAACTTTTATTCCATATCATATTTATTAGATGAAGTTTCAACCGATAATACTCTAATATTTTTAGTAAAAGTGAGAAGAAAAAACAAGGTTGCGTGTTCCTTCATACAATAATGCCTTGTTAGGTAAGGAAAATGACATAGTATGTCAAGGAATCATCTCAAATAAGACTAGGAAGCTACACTTAAGATATCTATAACATGACACTTTTATATTATATTAACATATTATATAATTAATAATATATTATATTAAATATTACACATTTATGTATAATATTTAATATAATATATAATAATAAATTAATAGTATTATATATTAATATGGGCCCTCTCATATCCGATATTGTTTGCAATAACATGTCATTGCTTCTGACTATCAGTGTACATGATACCTTGAGATATTTCATCACTTCGTCATTACTCAAGCTCACCATGAAACAATATGTTTTCTCATTGAACAAATCATTTTTACATTGTATGAAGAAACACACAAAGTCATTCTACATTGTCACTTCTACCAGAAAAAATATATAATTATTTTTTCTTAACACTTAATTGATAAAAAATGAAATGTGGGTTTTGAGTAAATTACAAGTGTCGATTTACACACTTCCATTTTATAAAATATTATTTTTTAAAAACCAAAATTACATCATTTCCAATGTAACATGTATCTTTTGGACAAATACTTGTATATCACATAATAAAACTTTTGTTGTTTTGAGGATTTATACCTTCACAACTATACTATATAGTATATGAATAAAATAATATATTATATAATATTATATAAGAAGTATGTAATGAATATCCATTTGTAGCTTCATAGTCTCTGACGTAATGATAATATCCATTAGTAAAACGTCTCCGACGTAATGATATCTATCCGTAGAATCTTAACCAATTGCCTGCAGCCACACCCCGGCCCTTTTAGGCTCTGGTTCCCTTAAAAGTAAATTATTATGCATCTAGCTTTAGATGGCATTCCACCCGTTACATATCAAATCCGCTTTCTAATTTTAAAACAAAGATATTCCCGTGGCTGTTTGCCGGTGGATTGAATCGATAAGAGGTCATTATCCAAATTTACTTTAACAAAGTATGAAATCGACTGGATATATCGATCATGCGGTATTACCAGTTGGATACTTGTTCGAAGCTTGTTCAACAAGTCAACCTGTAGTAAGAATGGGGTAAATCTTCACCCCTTTCAAGGAGCTTCTCGTGGGAGTCTATTGAATCAATCAGCCGTTATTAATAATGGGGTAATTGTTTAGTCGGCCAACGGTCTGCCTGCGATGCAAACATATGTGATTATTATGTAAAACCATTGTTTAGTCACAATTGAGTGGATATAGTTATCTCAACTCATCTTTTTCTCTTGTTATTCCAATTCATATTTGTTTTGCAATGCTTAGACAGGGTTTCAAGCAAGTAGAAGGGAAACAAATACATTTGCACATATTCGTGAGCATCTTAACCTATAGGAATACATCCTAGATGCAGGAAAAACATTCGGTACTATCATTGGCTAAATTTTTTGCATAAGACATATCTATGCTTATATGAAATTACGATAACTGCATACAAGTCTACTCAACATAGACTTGTCTAGGTTAAATGCTCTCTTTGTTTTTAAGCACGAGCATTCATATGCTTATTCTAGTGCATTTTAGATGATTTTACCTCTCTTATAAACTAACATTCAACTAAAACAAGTTAAATAGATTTCTCTTCAATGATTTACAGAAATAGTAAGTTACTATATTAAACTAGTTACAATTAGTTTTGTGTAATAATTGTATATCTTTAACACTCTCATTTATTCAACATTTTAATCTTATTAAGTTTAAAATAATCTAAAAATAAATAAATGAATTAGCAATAAAGGGTGATCTTATATGCTATAAGTTACTCTACATGTTAATGAAATAAATTATACAATAATCTTTCTTTTGGTTAACTAGTGGAAAAAACAATCTAGTGACCCTGTAAAATCCTTTTCACATGCATTTAAATTTGGGAAAGCCCATTTAACTACCAAGGAGTATGCAAATGCCACACTCCACATGCCATAAGTAAAATAGAAATCAAACTTGAGCCCTGGGTGACTTATACGCTTTTTAATATCGTGAAACATATATGTTAATTGCTAATGTACTTAATCAATATGACTTATGCACGTATTTTTTCCATTAGTGATATTATTCTTCATATATTTTATTAATAACTATAAGGCAAGAGGGAACATTTAATGTATTATAAATCATATTTATATCATATTTCTTACACCCAATTATATATGTTTTAAATAATTGAAATATTTCAATAATAATTTATTTAAATTATTAAGTTTTACAATATGTTTTCAATTTTATGTTAGAAAAACGACACATGACTCCATATTCATTAGGAGTTGCGATAAACCTACATTTTTTTATGTTGAAGTGATAGATTATGTCTTGAAGACCAAGGAAAAAATGTAACAAGCCCAAGTCAATCATCTCTAAGTACTTCATTAAATGTAATTTATCCTTTAATTATTAGGTCATAAATATAGAGAATCAAAATAAGGATTTTCTCATTTAATTTCTTTCTATAGACTATGGGATTAGAGGGAGTCAGTCTAAAATGAAATTTGATTCATAACTAGTCTATCTATTTTATACGAAGCTTAATAAGCATGTTTTCAAACATGTAGGGAATTTTTTAACTTACACCCATAGATGGAGTTCGTGTTAATAATAGACCTAAGGGTTTTGCCATGTAAATTCATAGTTACAATTCACCATGCTATAAAACACTTTTGACCTCTATTGAAGGACTTCATACCACTTTGTTTCAGCTAATGAAAGTATTATATGGATGGAATTCATCCTTGTAACTAGAGCAAAGTTTTTATTGTAATAAACACCTTCAACATTCAAAAAATATTTTTCTAAAGGTTTATATTTATAACTATCAATAGACCAATGTGTTACATACTTAGTGTGGTACACCCAATTTCGATTGACTACTTTTCTCCCTTTCAAAATTGGAACCAAATACAAAATTTTATTATTCTTCAGAGAATATTTTTAATCTATCGTAGTTGCATGCCATTCATGATTGTTAGAAGCGTCATTATGAGTCTATATATCCTAGCTCACTGCATGTTGTGCCAAGTGAGCAATACCAAATTGATATTGTAATATAGTCATGTATTGATCTCTTGCATCCCTTGCTAATGCACCATTATCAACATGAATAGTGTGGACCCTTTTTTTTTTGAGGTTATGGTGGTTGTGCAAGTCCATTATAAAGTAATTGTGCCACTAGTGTTGAACCATATTTCTTAATAGAAGTAGAGGAGTTAGTTGTCCATCCTAGCTAGTTTTTTTATGTTTTTAAGGAACATTATGCTAAAGTTTAATATCTTCCTACTCAAAAAAGAACATCATCTAGTTATGGAAACATTATGATCAATTTTATATTTTAAGATGATAATTTTTTCTCTCTAGTTGGTTTTCAACATGGGATTTGAAAAATTTAAAGTGTTCAAAATATTTCCTTTTATGTTTTAGATAGTATGCCCATGGTTTGTGAGATAAATAATAAATTAATTAAACATGTATTTACCAAATTTTGAAAAGGAATATGATGAAATGACATGAGATCGCCATGTATCAACTTTGACTTCTCACTGACTCTCCAAGATTTACCTTTTTGAGATGGATCCTTATGTTGTTTACCATGTGTACAACCTAGAGAAAATCCATCTTTTAAAGAAAATATTATCAAACAAAGAATCATGTTATGGCTACTAAGTCCCTATAGTGAACATTAGTTCTAGTGAACAAAACATTCTTCACAAATTTTACTCAATTCACTATCATGTAAAATTATGACAAGTGAAGATTGAGTGATAAAAAAGTTGTCAAATTTACAAACTATTAATTGATGATCAATAATAGTATTTTCTATAATTATTGATGTGTATTTTGTGTTTATAGTGACAAAATTTATAGGTGTAATCTCAATTTATTTTTTCCTTCACTTGATTGTGTGATCTTATATATGGATAGCAATTTCATAGATAAGTCTTCAACATGGATATTTTTTTTGAATGCGCCATTCTCAATGTCAAAACACTCTTCTCACTCAAAAACTAAAGGACTAAAATTTTACAAAGAAAACACTTGTGTAGATTTTATAAAGAGTGTCATATAATGAGACTTCATACACCATATTGTGAAAGACTCCAGAATCCAAAATCCATTAATACATAGGCAATTTGTTTACTATTGTAGAAAGTCTTGTTAAATTATTGTCTTGGATGGATGAACATACACATTTTTTATGTTTTTCCCATGTATAAAATTTTATTAAAACATTGATGTTCAACATGTCTTAGGGTACCATAAAAAGTGTTACACTCTTTCTGAACATTTACATTCATTTTATCTTTACTTTTTCTTTACAAAGGGAAATCTTCTTAAATGATTGATTTCCCAAGGGCTTAGGATATTATTTAACTTTTCTATAATTAAAAATCTTACCTTTAACTGAGTAAGGTTGTTAATTTTTATTATTATCATTGAAAAATAATGCCTATTACTTACTAACCCCATGTTGGATGTCACCAATGAAAATATTTTTTTGTTTACTCTAAAGTTTCTCACATAAATTATCAAGTGATAGTGCCATGTATGAACTTCATAGAGAATTTTGATATGTATAATGGTTTGATATTATTATTGAGTATCCAAATTACCCAATTTTTTATAAAATGTATTATAATAAATTGGTTATAAATATTGGTTACACATGTTTCAATAATAAAAAGTCTCAAGCACTTGACTTGAGTAATGAAATCCTCAATCTGAAGACGAATATTTGTTTTAAGAGCTTCAAATATTTTCCTATTTCATAAAATCATAGGTTACTATGGTTCCAAATAATTCCCTCCCAGATGTTCTAAATTTCTCAAGGATCAATGACTCCCTGAAATTGAAACTTCAAGTCATAGGACATTAACTCACCTATGAGTATTTTTAATTCATCCAAGTAATATGTCCATTTGATATGTTTCGAAAATGTAAAATGGATGAATTTATTTAGTGGTAGATATGATAAATTATGTTGATGATGAAGGAGCAGCGTCAGGCTCTCACTTCCATCCCAACTTATTGTATTATTTAAGATATAATTTGTTTGGTGGAGACCAACAGGGAAATTGAAGAGATGCGTCTCTTTCCTCTCACTTGTATATATATAGAGTTATTTCTCATTGTTCAAGATGAATAAGAAAGATAATTCATTGTAAAGTAGATTGATGTTCTTATTATTCAATTTATAAGAGATATATTATTGATAGGTTTTTCCCTTCAAGTTGGAGGGTTTTCCCAGGGTATATTGTTGTGTTCATTGTTCATTGTGTTGCATTTTCTGATTGTTTCAAATCTAATCATAAAACTAACATGGTATCAGAGTGGGTTTGAAAAAGATCATGATCAGATTTGTCATTCCAAGCAATACTCTATTGTTCTTCATATCTCACTATGGCAACGACATAATTGTGGGCATCATTGACACTAGAATATGGCTCGAGAATGAAAGTTTCCGTGACAGAGGCCTGGGACTTATTCCCCTGAAATGGAAGGGTGTGTGCCAAGGTGGTGTGATGTTTAATTTAATGCACTGCAATAGGAAAAATAATTGGAGCTCACTATTTCTTTAGAGGATACAAATCAATGCATGGTCATCTTGATATAAGCGAATAAAAATCAGTCATGGATTACCATAGGTGTTGAAAAGAGTCGCGTAGCTGTGTATTGAAAAAGGATGTAAATGATGAAATGCATTGTGAGATGATAGCAATAGCCATCGAGAAGTTGTATTAATGGTCATAGAATGGCATTCAATAATTAAGATTTCCATAGAACTGAAAAGAGACATATTGTGCATCATAAAAAGTAGTAGTTGTGATTAAGGGGGGAGTATTGGAATTAATCACCAACTACTTCTTTCTCTAGCTACCTCACCATGCCTATAATTGGAGTTAGAAATGAGAGCCTCTATAGGATAATCACTTGTCCACTTTAGGCATTATTACATGATTCTTCAAGCTTGTGTGATCTTTGACATCAAAGACTGGCTCAATTACACTTTCAGGCTCTACTTATCATGGAGAAGATGGTCACGGGTCTTCCAAAATTCTACTAGGAGAATGTAGGTACCTACAAAGGTTGTGCCACAGAATCAAAAGAAGTACTTGAGAGGTTAAAAGAGTTTAAATCTTAGGTAGAGAACTAATATGAGAAAAGAATCAAAGTTATGAGATCTGAAAATGGAGGGGAGTACACCTCTAAAGGATTCCATAACTTTTGCACTGAAGTAGGATTAAGAGGGAGTTTTGTGTCCCTTACAACCCTCAACAAAATGGTGTTGTAGAAAGGTAGAACAAATCTATTGGAGATGCTTCCAAAGCTTTCATAATGAGTTCTTCTCTGTGAGAGAAGTTCGACGTCAAATCCCTTGATAACAAGCTCTTTATGAGAGAAATTCTAGGTGAAATTCCTTGATATTGAGTTCTTCTCTCTGAGAGAAGTTCGAGGTGAAATCCCTTGATAATGAGTTCTTCTATGTGAGAGAAGTTCTAGGGAAAATCCCTTGATAACGTCTTCTTCTCTGTGAGAGATGTTTGAGGTGAAATCCCTTGATAACAAGTTCTTCTTTATGAGAGAAGTTTGAGGTGAAATCTCTTAATAGCAAGTTCTTCTCTGTGAGAGAAGTTCGAGGTGAAATCCCTTGATAACGAGTTATTCTTTATGAGAGAAGCTTGAGGTGAAATCCCTTGATAGTGATTCCTTCTCTGTGAGAGAATTTTGAGGTGAAATTCCATGATAACGAGTTCTTCTCTGTGAGAGAAGTTCAAGGTGAAATTCATTGATTATAAGTTCTTTTCTGTGAGAGAAGTTTAAGGTGAAATCCCTTGATTCCACCCTCTAGGAAAAACATGGTGGATGTCACGTAAAGTGATGAACAATTGTACATACTATACATTATTGTAGCCATTGTGATTGACATCATGATGAGGTGATATGTCTTATGTAGCTAGAAGTATCCTCCCTAGCTGAGGAGTGTTGATGTTGAAGGAGTAGCATCAAGCTCTCACTTCCATCCCAACTTATTGTATTATTTAAGACATAATTTGTTTTATGGAGGCTGACACAGAAATTGAAGAGATGCATCTCTTTCCTCTCACTTGTATATATATAGAGTGCTTTCTCATTGTTTAAGAAGAATAAGAAAGATATTTCATTGTAAAGGAGATTTTTGTTCTTATTATTCAATATATAAGAGATATATTGTTTTTTGGTTTTTCCCTTAAAGTTGGAGGGTTTTCCTAGGGTATATTGTTGTGTTCATTGTTCATTGTGTTGGATTTTCTAATTGTTTCAAATCATATCATATAACTAACAAATTACCTTACTAAGAAACATATATATAATATGCCCTTTCTACCTAAAATAGTTAGAACTAATGATATTTGTTTTTCATGATTGTGAGCAATTTTTTTCAGTTATATTTATGTAACAATTTAGTTCTCTCCTTATACACCATCTGGACTATCATTTAACTATAATATTATGAAACTAGTCCCAAAGCCTGAATATTGAAACTATAATTGAACAGGAATACTACAACATTGTATATGTCTAACAAGGGTGCCTATGATTATAACTTTCACATTCATATAATTGTAAGATCCCAATAATAAATATTATTATAAATTCTATAATGTATAAATGTGTCAAAATGACCATCATATATAATGAGGAGTGTTCCTATGGAAATATGAATGAACTAAAAAAAATAGTTCGTCTAATTTGTAGATACAGTCACCTCTTAAACTAAATTAAGATACAAATTTATGATTACCTATATAGGTAAAATTTGTCATAAGGAATATCATTTAATGAAGAATGTGAATATGTGAGGTAATATAAATTAGATAAAATACATGGTTCAATTTTTGTAAACACAATATATGTAACAAAAGACCATCATATAGTGAAAAGTTTCCCTATGTGAGGCAATATAAATGAACTAAAAACAAAGATGGTCTAATTTGTAGAAACAATCATATATTACTCTAAATGAAGATAGGGATTAAGATTTACCTACGTAGGTAGATGTAAAGAAGAAATTAACTTAAAATATAGTTATTATAAAAATTAAAAAAAAGATTACATGTTACATAATTTTATTACTAATAACTTGAAATAATTATTTGTAAAAAAGTGCAACACACACACACACACACACACACACACACACACACACACACACACACACACACACACACACACACACACACACACACACACACACACACACACACACACACACAGATGCATATACATGTGTGTGTGTGTGTGTGTGTGTGTGTGTGTGTGTGTGTGTGTGTGTGTGTGTGTGTGTGTGTGTGTGTGTGTGTGTGTGTGTGTGTGTGTGTGTGTGTGTGTGTGTGTGTGTGTGTGTGTGTGTGTGTGTTATTTGTAAAAAAGTGCAACACACACACACACACACACACACACACACACACACACACACACACACACACACACACACACACACACACACACACACACACACACACACACACACACACACACACACACACACACACACACACACATACACACACACAGAATCATATAGTATGTTTTGATGATCTAATTATTTCATCATAAATCATATGGGTTACAAATACATTATTATCATTTATACATTATCATGTTTGAGATAAGATGTGGATGGTTACACATGTTATATCAATGCTCATATCCTTCATAGGGTACTTGATATTTAATACTACATAGAATTTTTTTATTAACACATCTGTGTATGGACTCATATAATATAATTATGTTAGTTTATTATGCTTTAATTATTCACATTATCACTTTATTTAGTTTATAACATTTATTTCTATTATCTTTCTTGTGGAAAATTTAAATGTGTTCCTTTCATGTTGTCCCCTGTGATGTTGTATGTTGTTTGGAATTTTGAATATGTCATTAGATGTTCTTTGGGCATTTAAATTCTCATCCCTTTTGATTATATGGAATTTGAACATACCCTTATATGAGGTCTCCTTGGACTCTTCCTTTGCATTACATTGAATGGTCGTGTTTGTGTGTGATTGAATGTTTATTGACCTTTTATTGTTAGTATGTATATATTTACATTATATATATCATGCATCTTAGGATTTTATTTGATCACATACTATGAACCTCATTGATATATATACTTTTACATGTTATCCTTTTATGCTTCATGATTCATACATAAATTGTATAATTACCTTATCCTTTTGAGGTAAGGTACCTACCATATTATGTTTACATCACCTCAAAAGTGAGGTCATGTCATAGAAGTATGACATCCAAATTTTCAATGCTTACAAATTCTAGATGAGGCATGTCATTAAGGGAAGACCTCCACACTTATACACTTACTCAATATTCCTATATTGTTGGTGCAGTCCTATTATGAAAACATGACCTCCACACTTATATACTTACTCTTTATCTATATATTTTAGTGGTGACATGTAACAAAGGCATGAATTCCACAATTTCATAATTTATAATTAAGTTCCATGATTCATATATACACATGGATTAGAATCTTATATATTTAATTGATTTTTCATGTATATCAAACATCATTTTTCATATCTATGACACATATTATAGGTGTATATGCTAGGTATTACATTAATTTTTTTTAAAATATATTAATTATAGTATTTTTAAGGATGCATTGATTACACCAAGATGCATTGTTATCAAGTTTTTTATGTTGATGTAGTAGGTTCATCTTATGGTTGATTTGATTAAATCATTTTAACTGAAATTTTTTATAGATTAGATTGATTAAATCTTGTAGTCTCACTAGTTTGATAGGATGAGGATGATTAAATCACTCACCCTCACTAGATTATATTTTTTCACACTTAATCTATGTGATTGAGATATAATGATCTTAATGGTTGTGTCACAACTCATCATTTCACTAGATTAGGGGCATAATGCCTTCCAATACTCCTCTTTATCTCTCCAAGGTTTAGGTATAAATATTTTCATCCCGAACAATTCTTAAAGAAGTATCTTTACCAATTCAAAGTTTCAAGAGGCAACATTGTTGAATCAATAGACAAGTGTACTCCTTCCTTTCTCTCTTTCTTTTCAAGCATTTTAATTATTTAAAATTATAGATGTTGATTGATTTATACTATAACAATCTCTTTGTTATAGTTCATACACTAAAATATCACTCAAAGTGGGCTTAATCAGATGCAAAGTGTGTTATACACACTCATGAACACATTTATTTCTTTTAACCTAGTAATTTCATCCTTATGCATTAATATATTAAGAGGGTACATAGTTATAAAAAATGAATATTTATATCATATTGGTCTTGTACATTTGAAAAATATATCAATCATGTCTTTACCCTTAAATTATATACGTCCATGCTACTAAAAGGATCACATTCACCATCGCATTATGACTAAATTATTATCTATTAGTTTGATTCATATCATTATTATGACCCAAATATCTTATACTTCACCAAGAGTTTAAAACTTGATTAACATCCTTCATTGTCAATTTTGGATCCATACCTATTTCCTAACCTTCAGACACTAGTAGCCATAGAGGGACACTATCATTGATGGTAATGTGCAAAACCTTATCTTGTTTTTAGTTGTAAAAAATCATCCACATTAAAAATGATTTGAATCTAATAGGTTGGCCTATTTGTTTTATTGAACCCTACCCCAATATATTTTCAAGTGTAGTATGAATAGAAGTCTAATCCTTCTCATTCCTCATTTATAAAATAACAAGCAAACACCTACTAAAGCTAACTCAATCAAATACACAAGAATTTAATTATTTTCTTGTCATCTCTATTTTCATATCAAGCATAAGAGCAATGATATTACACATCTAAAGCATTCAAAAAGTAACTCAAGACCAATATTTATCAAATAAAGAGATAAATCACTACACCCATATTCATATAGTATATTTCACCCTTGTGTCCATACTTTCCCACACATATGAGAGAAATATATAAATCTACATCCCTCCTTGGAGTATTGGCTATATAGGCAACACCCATTGATAAAGGGGTCTTTAGGTCAGCACGACACCATGAACACACTAACCCATTTTCATAAAACTCTATATAAGGGTGAAGAAATATGATTTAATTCATAAAACAAAAGCAAAAACTTGTATGTCACATCTGAATATATCAATAAAAAATTGATAGAAAACCTAGAATAATGAAATTGGTCACATCAAGATCTAATCATTATTTTATATTGGATACATACATCATAGTCAGATACTATGTTTGATAGTAGTGTTCAAATCTTATGGTAGTGTACAAGGCTATAGAAGTGTAATATAAAAAATCTATCCACTGATCTAGAATAATGATCTTTCATATATTACACCTATTTCAAGTCTAGATCTATGTACACATAGTAAACCAACTAAGTACAATTATCTATTATTTATTATTTATTTCAATATCTTTCATTATTTATACCTTACTATTTTTATGGATCTCAATTTTATAAATTAAAAATATTATTTATCTAACTTTTTTACTTAATTACCATGTTGTATATTAGTATATCACCCTTGTGATTGAACTATTTCTATTTCTTGAACCCTATATCTCCACTTTTAAAATTTAGGGTTAAACGCTATAGTCAATATTTCACCTTCAATTTTAAAATTTAATCAAGGAAATAATTTTATAAAATACATCCATTAATTTAAGAAATATTTATTGAATCAATTAAAATAAAAGGGTGGTGTAGTAGCTAGTCCCCAACTCTATATTAATAATTATTTATGGTTAAGTATTTATCCATAGGCATATAAATTTCAGTGCGGCTAGTCTTCACACACACACACACACACACACACACACACACACACACACACACACACACACACACACACACACACACACACACACACACACACACACACACACACACACACACACACACACACACACACACACACACACACACACACACACACACACACACACACCTATAATTAGTGCCCAATATATACATATAAATCGTATGTATGATCAAATCCCACTCAACCACCAAATTTACTCAACCTTCCCTTTCCTCTAACCCTAAATATCTAGGGGGTGTGTTGGACTATCCACTAATAGATAAATCGCTATTCAATTTTCCCTTATTTATATATCTACTCATAATAGATTTTTTCATCTATCACTACTATAGATAGATACTATGTCCCCTTCAAAAATTTATATACACCAATCCATACCTATATCTAGTTGGGATGGGATAGAATTGGCTAAACTTGGTAACTTATTGATCTTCCACGAGTGAAGAAGCCCATTAGTTATAGATGGATATTTAATAATAAGTAATAAATAAATGAAATCATAAATAATTACAAGGTGAGACTTATAGTAAATGGATATGCTAATGAAATAAGGCATTGACTATGAGGAGACTTTTACTCCCACAACCAAGATTAAAGTAATTAGAATGATATTTAATATGGATATATATATTTTGAATGGATATTTAATTACATGTTCATCAAGATATATTTCTATAATCAAGATATAAATGAAAAAGTATACATAACCCAATCAGAAGGATTTATCAAATACAACTAGGAACAAAAAGTATAAAGACCTATCAAGTCATTATATAGTTTCAAACCAGCTCCCAAAGCTTGGTATATATAAAAAAATAAGGATATCATACAATATGGATTATAAAAACGTCCATGTATGATCTAATTATCTAACTAATTAAGCAAGAGGGAGATTGTTATAATCATTTTTTATGTTGATGATCTAGCCATCACTGACATATCAATAAATATGATCGACGCTACAAAGAATTGTTAGTGTACGACTTTATTTTGCAAAATACATTTAACCAGAAACAAAATAATATTTGTAGAGCTTGATGTTCTCTTTGGGTTATAAATTAACAATAAAATATTATTTCTTGTTGATATTTATACATAGATGCATTATCAAAAAAATTGCCATCCTCGTTGGCATGTTTGCATTTTCAATTCTTGCACTAATTGCTTGTATTTGGATACATTGACTATTGAATTTGATGTCTATTTAATAAGACATACATTAACACTTGTGCACTATTATTTATTAATTATTTGTACACATTGTCACCTAACCTTAATGTCAAACACTCAAGCATGTTGTGTACTTACAAATACATGGGGGTCACTATTTATTATCTTAGAGGGGTTGTTATGGACTCTATAATTTATATTATGTGCACACATAGTTTTTGTGACTTATGTACCACTTAGGTGTCATTTTCATATATTTATATCACATTCTTGGAAATAATCTTAGAAAATCTTGGCATCTATTCATTGAGTGTGTATTGTCACTTTTTTAGTGCTTTTCTCATTTCAATTATTTGGTGTCTTCTCTTAGTTATGTCAACTACACTTTAGAGATACTAGATATTGAAGAGAGTTGGTTATATACAAGTGGTTCTTATTGGAATGACCAACTATGCTTCTTGTTGTGCTTATGTGTAACACTTTCTCACAAGAAAGAATCATATTCCATTCCTATATTCATAGATTCTTTCTCCGGCTAATCCTAATCGATGTAATAATTGGTGCAATTATCGTTACAGGGTTCTTGTTAACTTATGGTTACATGTTTCCATGAATTTTAATTTTCATGTGAAACATATAAAAATAATCTGCACTCTTTAGATAATCCTATAGACTCTTTTTGGATATCCTACTAAGATGTATGTCACTCTACCTCCTCTTCCTAGCATCTCTTTAGAGACTATTGAACTCCCTCCTACTACTACCATTTATTGTTATTACACACTCATGGAATAATGTTCTCTTCCTTTTGTCAAGCCAACACTAAAGGAAAATATTTTGCATGACCTTAGCTATCCCATTATGGATTTCAATTCGAACTATATTTAGGGTGTTACTCATCTAAAGACTTCATAGACTTGTACTTTGGAGTATTATACTATTTCTAGTGTGAATACACCCATTGAAAGATTTGGTGACTCATGTGCTCCTATGGATATTCATATTATATATTTTTTAATTTTATATGTAACATCTTTTCTCATTTTTGATATTTTTTAAGTTGATCTCTTATATTCACATGGGCATAATTCCATTGAATGTTACATGTACTTATTTTGATAGATTCACTTAAATGGCATTAAATCTAGTTCTTATGCACAATCTTTCTAGACCTATGCCATGCCTCATTTTTTAAACTCTTTCAGATATCATCAAAATTTGACCTTCATCCTTATTTATGTAATGGGTAGCCTTTCAGTATACACCTCATGTTCTTCATTTGAAGAAAGGAAGGAAAATTATTCTATGTGGATAGATCTTCTTCAGTCTTTATGGAAAGGACATTATAATTGATATTGTTCATCTTGAGAGATATACTTAGACTAAATAATACTATAAAATCATATTTTGTTGGGATTTTTAGATCTCTTCTTCTTTTATTTCTCAAATATTTTTTGGGGGTTATTTTTTTCCTACAGTTTTTATCCTTTTCTCTACTTTATGAGAGTTCTTTTGTACATGGGTAACTCATCAGGCCTTATTTTCAAGACGCTTTTCATTTACCCACCTAGGATATGCTTGAGAGGGTGTTAGTATAGGAATCTTTTTCCCATGTATTTGGTTTATTATGATTATTCTTAGACATGCGATTTAGCTTTCTTAGGTTCTATTTGTCATAGCGGGTTACACTTAAGCATCTGTATTAGTTATTTGGTATGAGTTACTCTTTGACTAGTTATTATGAGTATGGGATTTACATTCCAATTACAGGCTCTTTTAACACTTTTATAGGGGTGGTTACTTTTCATCTCTCATTTTTTTACACCTAGTGTAAAGCTAAGTTTATGGAGGATTTGGAAGTTTTTCAAGTTTGATTTATCTCTCATAGTTGGTTGTTCATTGACCTTTATTACTTTGTCTAAGATATAATGCATTAGGTAATCCAGCTTTGATCTTGGTGAGATCTAAAAAGGACTCATTTTAGGTGATTATTTGACATGAAATATATCAGTATATTACACTAATGTTTTAAAATAGAATTTTAGAAAAAATTGGCGCAATGTCTTTGTGGCATAGATGAAAAATACTTAGATATTTAACAATAAGATTTATATGATGTATTACATACTAATGAATACACATATGTACATAAGGATTTCCATCACCACTATTAAATCCATTCTCTATTGATAATGATTAGGGATCTCATTTATCTCACCTACACTAGGCTACTAATCAACAATCTTGTTAGTTATCTTTAATGCTTTATGTATGAACCCAATGTAATCCATTAGAAATAGATAAGCATGTATTGAGTTATATTTGAGGAATAATGGAATATGGTCTAATATATAAAAATAATGATAATTTGTTTTTAATGGGAGACACATATATAGATCAAGTAGGTTTTATTGATGATAGAAAACTCACTTATGGATTTCTACTCTTTTTGGGATGTAGACTAATCTCACAGGGGAGAAAGAATAATAAATGTCTTCCACATTATTCTATAGAAGTAGATTATTATGTTATACCAAGATTTATCTACATAGTGATAAGGATGCATCTCATTCCTATAGGAATGATAGTACAACAATATAAATATACTATTTTATACTACAAAAATTAAGGTGTTTTTAAACTTATTCATAACCCAGTGTTTCATGAGCACATGAATCAGATTGAAGTTAATATAGATTTGAAGGATTTAATTATAATCTTCAACCAATTTCTCTCTAAGATACCATTACTATAGCCATGGAAGCTTCAACATACATAGAAAGAATAAATTATTTATTTACATAAATAGAATATACAATGTTGAAATTATTCTCCTCTTCTTTCTTATACAAGATGCACTAATATAATTCCTATAAATAAGAGAGAGATATGTATGTTATCCCTTCCAAAAATATTACTAAAAACTTTATTGGAAAAGGGTCAAACCATGTACAAACATTAAATTAAGAGTAAATATATATACACCTAAGCATAGATTAACCTAAGATAGTGATTAATTTTAACACCCTCCCTTAATATATTATGAGGGAGAGAAAAAATAAAATGTGCCCCAAATTATAGGCATGATGAGGTACCCATGCACAAAGGAGTTCTCATAAAGTGGATGTAAGGGATAAAACCCATAGGAAAAAATCCCTTCCAAAATAATGAAAAAAGGAAGAGAAAGATAGAATCCCCCCAAAGATGATGTTGAGTTAGTCCATAATCTAAGTACTCAAAACTTAGAAAAGAACTCAATCTACATGAGTGGTCTGAATCTGCTACATGATCACAAAAAAAACTAACACTCAGCTTCACAAAAATAGTTTGAATCAAGAAAACCATTAATGATGTCAAAAATGTAAAAGAGTATTACTTGGTGCAAAAGACACTCAACACCTAAGAAAAAAGATCTACAACACACCCCCCATAAAATTTATTAGGTGGAGTGATCCCAAAAAAATATATACCACACCCCACCATAATGCTAAATGGGTGGAGTGGATGAAAAAGTTCTACATGAGTGGTCATAATCCACTTCTTGAACACTAAATTACTTAACATTGTATACACCATAATAGATCCATATCACACTGAACGATAATACTGAACTATTTAATAAGGTAAGGTGACACTTGGATTGACTATAATACCTATAATTTCTGTTGTGGGATACTCTCAACTATCAAATAAGTTTTATTCAAAATATAAATAAGGTATCTCAAATAATATGGCCTTGGTGTTGATGAGAGACTGAAATTTCAAATACTAAAAGTTGTACAAACTAATTCACACACATGCATGAAGGTAAAATAGGATATAAAAGTAAACACCCCATGACACTTTATAACTTAGTGTGAGTATAATATATTCCACACATAAAATAACCAAATGAAACATGGAAGACACTGGGCTTCACTAGAATAACTCCAAACAAGTAGACTATTGACATGTCACAAAATTCATCAACTATCATCAGAGTTGCTCCTAAAATAAGGGATAAAAAAAATGTCTCCATAGAATAAGGAAACATGCTAAGAAATCATCCTTGATGGACACATGAGACAAACTACAAGTGTTTCAAAGTTTCAATGCATAAAAAATAATAAAACATGTCATGGGATGATGGAAGAGTGTTGAAAATAGTGAAAAAAACATCATGTATGCGAAAAACACACCTGAAAGGTTTAGTTACCAGAAAATGACAACCAAAAAATCACATGCAAAAGGACATTGAACTTAATGAAAAATGCACCTAAGATATTTCAAAGTCCGAAAGTGGATAAATAATCAAATCCCATTAGACACATGAAAGTAGACAAGGGTGAAATAACAAACACCCCGTGGATGTAATATTAGCCCTCACCTCCCCAATCAAAGTTCACACTTTATTAGTTTATGGAAATTATAATTAAAGTGGGACTATTGGTGTGATCATGGAAAAAACGCACTTTTGATAAAAATGGAACTGAAAAGTGAGATATTGATCAAAATTATTACAACTCTACTTTTCTATCATTAATGGCCCAAATTAAATAAGATTTCACAAAATTTCAATGCACTAAGGTCCAAAAAACTATTTACCAATTCATTAAAATGTGGGTTGTGGGATTTGACTGCATGACCTCCAATGTGATAATGGTCTACCAAAAAATGATTTACCATTTCATGTATTGGGGTGAAATCTAGCTTTAGGAAGACTCCTTTATGGGAAAACTTATTTAAAAAGACTAATTCCAAAGATTTATAGCCATATAAAAGGATGCACATACCATGTATATCCTATAAAAACACTGAATAGCATTTTTTTTTATGGATGAATCTAGATAAACCTCTTCCTATGGCCTCAAAAGATGAAAACCATGCTCTAGTTTGATTCTTTACAAGAGACGAAAAAAACTACTTCACTTGGATCAGATGTGGCACCCCAAAAGGATGTATGGCCTATTGAATAATTATACCACCTACTTTAAGATGATACTATACTAAAAATACTAATATATTAAAAATTAGATTTACTTGTGTAGTTCGTATTACCTCGAACTAGTATAAAATTGTATGGGTATCCAACTGATGAAGATAAACTATTACGATGTTGTTAAAACTACCAAAAAAAGGTGTACATCCTACTCCAAAATGATTTCAACTAGTATGAGATGAAATTTAGGAGTTTTATCTTATTTTGACATGTTTCATATTAGAAAAATCATATTTTTATAACCTACGGTGAGGTAAAATTGTATACGTGTCAAGTATATGATAACAAATGAGCGAGCATGCTTTTCAATAGAAGGGTTACATAGACTGATCTTGGCAGACTCTAAAAATTTTTAGAGAACACAAAACTCATATTTATATTCCACTACTATTTCATATTTATATTTTGATGCATATACAGATTGAAATTGTCAGAAAACATGCAAAAATTGCCTTAAAAGATTCCAAAATATAATTAAGCATTGGTCTAACAAAATAATTACATAATAGTAGAACCTAGGATCCATATGGATTTATCAATGGAAAAAAACACATAGATCAAAGATCCATAAAAAACTCCTCCCAAAAAATATGAATGGTATGGCCTATACCACAACAGATCTAAAGAATTGAAATGTAAATCTTCAAAATAGAAACATAGATTTTGAAGACTATAAGCTACAACAAGAGGAGAAATTAGACATGCTATGTAATGTCTATTAGAATCCCATATGATACCATGAAATAGTTAATTAGACTCTTCAAAAAATATCTCTCCAATAGACCATTACTATAGACATGAAAGTTTCAAAATACACATAAAGAATAAGTTGTCTATTAATAGAACATATTATATAGTGCTGAAATTTTTCTACTCTTCTCCTTCTTACAAGATGCACTACTGGAATGCCTATAAATAGGAGTGACAAATGGGTTATGCTTTCCCAAAATGGTAATAACTTTATGTAAAAAGGTTTCAAACATATACAAATATTAAATAAGGATTAAATATCAAATAGACCTATACATAAATAAGCCTAATCTAGTGGCTAACTCTAATATATTACATACATGAACATGTTCAACAACACAACATACAGAACCAATATTGATCCACTAAAAATTAGTGTTCATGTATGTATTAATAAAGTCACTTCCATATGAAAAGTTTGAGGTGTTCATAATTTATATCTCTTGCACCCTTAAGACTATGAATCATTAATGGTGCATTAGTAAATAAGGGTAGATGTAGGTTTGTGTAGATATTTAATAGTTTCATCATCCATTATTTCTTAGTTAGGATGGACTATGGATCATGAAGCCTATATATGTAACATTATATTTTATTAATGTTAATGAAAATAGCATATCTTTAAATTTGTCAGTGTGAACATGGAATCTTCAAATAGGGTGAGAAATATACCTTCACCACTCTATCATGATCTAACTCCTCTAGTCAATCCTATTTGATCAAAATAATTCCCTTTGATTCAGATTTTTAACCATTAAACGTATGATTTTTTTTTATCTTAATAATTGAAATATGATGAGTCACATAAGGAAGATAATTTTTTTTCACATCTATTTGTAATATGACATAAAAATTAGATGGTAGACATCTCGAATCATAAATTGCCTAGGAGGATAGACATCCATACATCTTATTCAAGATTATGTCATGTCTATAACACATAGATTAATATATATTTATGTTTTAAATCTACCATCTTTCCTTCACATTTATATTTTAATGTTTATATCTAAGTAATTCATTTATATTGTTTTTCCACGTACACACAACACATCTAAATTCTCATCCATGTTTTTTTTCCCTATAGACCTTTTGGGATCTAAATCAATAATACTTGATCTTAATATTATAACTCCACTCTATTTCCTATATGACGTCTCATTGTCCACTTACTATATCCTCTTCCAAAATTAATCCAGTGTGTGATTTTGAAGGCATCATTCAAATCTTAAGAACTAATGCCATTAAATTCTTTCTCAACATACATGGTTTGATCACCAAGTTGGGATCCCATAAATCATTCCACTCCCTCCCCATAATGTAACCCTCCACAACATAAACTTATAGAAACAAATAAAACCATATAAGGATGGTTAATAAAATTGTTCAAGACATGGTTGGGACAGTGGGATTCAATACCAGTATAGAAAAATAATAATTTAATTAAAATATTCACAATACTGAAATACGTGTTACTATGTACCAACATGGCTTATCAAAACACACATTTTAGTTTTGTGCTTAATAAAAAGAATTCAACACAAAGCTTTTACCTACCACCCATGTTGATCATTGTCATCTTCTAAGGTTACTAGTTTTCTAAGCCATAACTTGCCACAAATTACCTAAGTGGATAACACCATTACACGATGATTGCATTTTTTTGATTGAAATCCATTTGAATTAAATTAAAATAATTATAATGTAAAACTATTCATTTATAATGTGGGTTGAAAAAGTCACACTCCAAGAGTCACATCTTCAAAATATGAAATATTACATTAGGATTCCAATAAAATTTTAAAAAAAACAAGCATAAATATGATAAGGCCAAAGAGCTATTTTTGTCAATCATGAGTGTGCCCTTGAGAGAAAGTGTTACATTACTTATTCCTATTAGAACATATAATCTATGTAAAATTTGGGGGTTTTTAGAAGGGAAATAATATCCATGGAGGGTTGGTTTCCTTGGTTTTCTCACTAAAACCTACTACAAACCTACTATCTATTGATTCTAGTAATGAAAATGGTGCAAAAGTTACTATCTATAATGGAATTGAAAGATAAACTAAAAGGAAGGTGATGAACCAAATTTTTTTTTGACCACTTATGCTTTCAATGACACTCTTATGATAAGGTAAAACATTCACACTTCACTAAACTTAGCAAAGATTTCTACAAAAGTGTTTCTCAAGAACGGCTTGACAAGCTCAGTTTATGCAAGGAAGGATGAAACTCACATCCATTTCTTGAACTTAATCCTATTTAGACACTTATAATTCCATTTGCAACATGCAAAACCTATAATTAAGGTGTAATAAATACACAATAACATATGAAAATAAGTATTTGACTAGGGTATATGAATGGTAAACACATACACTTCACTCATAAGCTTGAAACTCTAGGAATTTAGTTTCTCATTTCTCTCAAAATGTGAATAAATTTTTTGAAATACTATAGGTACAATCCAAAAGAAAATATTTATTATTATATTCTATAAAAATGAATTCATATATCAAAATAATTGTTTGGAGACAAAGCAACCCCAAAATGGGGACTTCAAACTTGGTTCAAACCCCCCCTTTAGTGTTACATAGAATTATTCAACCTATCAAACCTTATTCCTCCATATTTGGTGTATAAGATAACTTTTAAAATGTTTTTGGGTATTTTAAAACTTTCATAATGATTAATCAAGCCTAGACCACTTGGAGAGTGCCTAGATTCTTTCTTCAACCCGTAGATTTTAGCCTTTATGTCTTCTTGGTGAATGAGTCTCCCTTCATGGATGTAGGCATTCAATTCCATTCATGTATTCTATTTAACCATTAATAATTATCATTAATTATTCTCTAACACTTGGCAAAATTTGTATAGAGACTTCCTTAACCTTCTATTTGACATTGTCTTCAAATGGGATGTAGGAAGGAAAGGTCTTCTTGACCTTGTAAACCTTTTCTCACTATATCTCATCCACTAGAAACCTCTTCATTAATTATTCCAAGATTTAATGTGGCATATAATCTAATTTAACAACTTTACAAGACCTCATGAAGAGTTATATTCATTGATTTAGTCCTTGAACTCTCTCATTTTACACTAGGCACAGATGGCAAAAGTTGCAAATTTCTTAAAATTAACTTAAAGTTTATATATATCCTCCATATAAAAAATTTCAATAGAATATAATACATGGATCAAGGTAATTTAATTCATCAATCACTCAAACAAACATGGTTCTACACTAAAACCATGCATTTCTGATGAATTCCTTCTAGTCTTTTTTCAAGAAAATCTCCTAGTCTTGAAGAGTATGGATGTTATTATGAGAATATGATAAAATTTTAATACACCCTCTATCCCCTAACAACCTCTCACAAATTTTGGTTTTTAAATTTCAAGTGCAGATGTCCTTTTAAGCTCAATCTTCTAGTCATATTAAGCCTAATTAGCCATCCTAGGCTTAGAGGGTGAAAAACTTGCTCCTAAGACCCCTAAAACGTTCTAAACTCACCAAAACCATTTTAGTCACTTTTCCCATGCTTTTATAAATATCCATGTTAATTTTTGCGGTCTAGAACACTATGGAAGTACTACAACCATGAAATGGCCATAATAAAGCTTACCTTTTTGAAGCATTTTCTAACTCACCCAAAAGGATTGAATGGTTTTGACACCATTGAATGGTTCATTTGATATTTTTTTAGTTTTATCAAGAAAAACAAGTATTTTTCTATCTTGCCCAATGTCTAGAATCCTTCTACACTCCACACAACCCCCATTTTTACTCAAAAATAAGAAAAAGTACAATTTTTAAACTATTCTATACAAATGAAGGTACATTAAAATTGCATCTAGAGGACACTCTATGAGTATAATAGAACCTATGATATGTTTTTGGAATTAACTATGGTATTTTATTATACTTCCAACATAATATCTTTAAATTGGTCCAAACTGGGGTTTTAGGAGTTTTTTTGGTAGTTTTACCCCTAAAGGATTGTTCATAAAGTTGTGAAATCCAACTTATGAAAGAATTACAAAAAATTTAATTTCATGACCCCCTATAACATCCAATAACACCTTGAGGTCCCATTCTAAACCTCCATGCTAGTGTGAGCATCCAAACATGGCCTATCGATCTCTCCTTAGCATTATGTGCACCATGTTTTGAGCATGGTTTGATACATGGATTTTTATTAAATTTCAATTTAAATAAAAAGACTTAACACACATAATATCCCCTTATCAACATGTTACAATGACTTTTAGATCTTATTTAGTGTTATAAGTGAAAAGTATCCCCTTTTAGGCATTAGGCCTAGACTTGACCTAGTGTGCTTTGACTCTATTTGAAGGGGGAATTTCAAAACATCAATGATGGGTTATATGTTTTTTTGCCAATAGAAATAAAAAAATATTTATATTTTAAAACACCTCTATTAATTTTTGGTTTAAGTTATATGATATTTTACAATACATATAAACATATATTGTGTTTGATTTAACTTCTTTTCAATCTAACAATATAATTTATTAGTTTAATACAAGTTCCTAATAACTAGTTTAATACCCAAAAATAATACACTTTCATCCTCATATCAAAAGGAAAAATAAAATTTCTCAAACATATGGATTACAAATGTCAAGTATGATGTTTTCAAAAATGGTTGAGTTCTATAAATCAAGGAATATAACCATAGTAGTAGTTGGCCCAAATTTAGGGCACCATTATATTGACACAAAGTTATAGGTGATACAATTATAAATAAGCTATTATAAAATTTTCAAATAATTCCTATAGTTAAAGGTATTTTGCTCTGCAACTCACTTACATGGTTAATGATACTGCATTACAAAAATAATAGTAATTGAGTTTGTTGTGTTATTTCAAATTCAATTAGAAAAAAACACATTTAGCAATTTTCGCCTTAAAAATTCAAATATTGGTTAACAAATGCATTGTATGGTTTGGTTTGGTAATGGATGGTGTTAACCCTTTTTATAATTTATCAACTAGGCACTCCATTTATTTAATATTTTTTATAATATATAATCTTCCTCTGTGGTTGATGGTTCCTAAATGAACATCCAATGCTATTATCATTAATATTTTGTAAAAAAATATAATAAAAATATGGATATCTATCAAGAAAATATAATTTATGACTTGAAATAATTAGGGGATGGTTTTACAATTTAGGAACTTTCAAAACATATATGTGAAAATTAGTTAAATTGTTATCTTACCTATTTTACCATAATTTGATTAATGGGTAAGATTTATCTAATTAAGATAAAACTTTTAAATACAATATAAATTAATAAATATGGCATTAAAGTTTAAAATTAGAATTTAAATGATTGATAATTTTATTTTTTCATTTGATAAGGGCATATGATAAATATCAATAGTACTAAAAAATTTATGATACTTAAAATTTTTGGTTGACCATTTGACTATGACTCTGTTTTGGAAGTGAAAATAAAGTATAACCACTCTTATGCTTTTCTCAACTTAGGAGCTAATCTACTACCTACACTAAGTTGGATTTGCAGGGTCAACTTAGTATCATAGATAAATATTAATCATTTTTTCATAACTAACTTGTTCTTCAGTGTGAGAAATTACGATCAGGTCACATATGAATATAATTCTTTATTCCATATTTACAATTCCAAACATTGATGATTCACTTAGATCCAAAAATCAGCCTCCTTTACGTTGAAATACTACATGTGCTTATGAGGGCTAGTAACATGTAAAAATTAGGGAAGTGGAATGGATTGAGCTAACTTGAATCATCCTCATATGATAGCTGGCCATTGCCTACATATTAAATATTTCAATGAGGAAAATAAATCCACACATAGATCTCTCAGCTATTGTGATAATAAAATTGTGCACCTTTATTATACGTAAACAACTAATGATGGATCTTAATTGTTTAAAATCATTGATTTCAACTATATTTTGAGAGTTTTAGACTTCTATCATGATAAATCCTAGTGAATAATATCTAAATTCAGAAGAATGGGGAATATTTTCTCAATGTGAAATAGTGTATAGATGAATACCAAGTGATTTGAAATTATGCCATGATTTATTGATATAGTGATCTATTTGAATAAATATTCACACTACCAATACTTTAGGATTATAAGTACCTATCAAAAATTGAAAAGGGTCCAGCATCTAATTAAGATATCAATGAAGATAAATTAATGAGGACATAAAGGAATATAGCTAATAGGAAAAAGGTCAAATGGTGTTGCCTTCCCCTTAACCAGTGTAACTTAAATTTTTATGGGGCATTAAAATGGAACCTAGGGAATGGAGGAATAAGAATTATAAGGAATCAAAATTGTAAGTATTTGGATCCCACCCTATGGGCTTTGGGGTCCAAACCAATCACTATGAATAAGCCTTGGTTGATTATTGTAGTGTTTAGTTGGCTAAAGAGTTCAAATTTCCTCACATTTCCATAGAAGAAGATTCTAATATTATCAATTTCATAAATAAAGAGGCTACCCCTATTTGTACAATTAAAATTATTGTACATGATGCCACTAATATATTACAATCCTTTAGGAAAGTAATAATTAGTCATATTTTTAGGGAAATAAAATGAGTAGAAAAATGATTTACTAACAAAATATTGTTTGGTGAGGGACTATAATAGTTTTTTAATGTGATATAACTACCTTGAATAATGACTAATATAATAAATAAATAATTTATTTCCAATATATTAGATTAAAAAAAATAGAGAGAGAAAATGAGATTGAGAATAACAGAGCACTTATTCAACTTATTCAACCAAGCATGAAGACCTATTAAATAGGAAACCAAATGAAATACCCGTGAAGCATGAGATAGGTATAAGAAAACTATCCTACGTTGGCTTGCATGAAATAGCAAAGACCGAACAAACAACTAACCTCTTAACCAATGTGGTTAAGGTAACTAACCAACATAAATTACCTTACTAAATAACCTAAGGTAAATACAATATAATGCTAACACCCTCCCTTAATGACTAAACCAGAAACAAGACCAAGTTTATTTCTAAATTTTATGAACTTGTCTGTACCAAGTGGTTTGGTCATTATATCAGCTGGTTGCTCTACAGTGGGGCAGTAGAAAAGACTAATGTCTTAATTTGTAACCAATTTTCAGATGCAATGATGGTGAACCTCAATGTGTTTGGTCCTGGCATGAAATACTGGATTCTTCACCATCTTCAAAACACTTTGGTTGTCACAAAAAATTGGAGTAGGTTTTGATGACTCAAACTAAAGATCCTCCAAAATTTTATTTATCCACATGGTTTCACAACTTGCATTGACCACAACTCTATACTCTACTTCTGTTGAAGATAATGCTATTGTAGTTTGTAGTTTGCTCTGCCATGAGAAAACTCTTGAACCAAAAGTGAAAACATACCCTATTGTAGATTTTCTTGAATCAACTAAACCTGCCCAATCAGAATCAAAATATCCTGAAAGTTCAAAATCTACAAACTTCTTATACAACATGCCAAAGTCAAGAGTACCTTTGACATATCTTAATACTCATTTTGTAGCTAACCAATAGACTTCATGTGGTTTAGACATGAAGCAAGATAGAAAACTCACTGCAAAACAAATATCTGGTCTAGTGGTAGTGAGGTAAATGAGACTACCCACTAGCTGCCGATACACTGTTTCATTGACCAGAGGTGAATCAGTGTCTATTGAAATTTTAGCTCCTACTTCCATAGGTGTGTGAGTTGGATTACAATCCACCATTCTAAACCTTTCTAGCAATGAATTGGCATACTTATTATGTGACATGAATACAGTATTACCACTTTGCCAAAACTCAACACCTAAATAGTATTTCAATAGTCCTAAGTCTGTCATGTCAAAAGTACAACAAACATCAGCTTTCATTTGAAGAAAAAGACTAGTACTAATCCCAGTGATGGCTATATCATCAACATATATAATGAGAATCAAGATATCATCACCAAACACCTTTACATAGAGAGTTGGTTCTGAGTTACACCTTTTGAAACCTGAATCCCTAAAAAATGAGTCTATTTTTGTATACTAGGCTCAAGGAACCTGCTTAAGTCCATACAAGGACTTCATCAACCTGCAAACAAGATGTTCCTTACTAGGAACATGAAAACCCTGTGGCTAAACCACGTAGACTTCCTCCTCCAGATCTCCATTCAAGAAAGCACTTTTTACATCCATTTGGTGCACTTGCCATCCAAATTGAGCAACAATAGCAATAATCAAACTAAAAGTTACCATCTTGGTGGTTGGAGCAAAAGTCTCCTCATAATCAACCCCTTCCTCTTGTGCATAACATTTTGCAACAAGTATGGTGTTGTGTTTGTCCAAGGAACCATTTGCTTTGTATTTTACCTTATAAATCCACTTACAACCAATGGATTTCTTTCTTGGTGGTAGTTCCATCAGCTTCCAAGTCTTATTTTTCATCAAGGAATCATATTCCAATTGCATAGTTGATTCCCACTCAGACTTCCCTTTGGCCTCTAAAAAAGAATTAGGCTTAAATACTTGTGAAATAGTAGTTGCTAGATCAAGACTGACATGCTCACCTTTATTACCAAACTGCTTTCTTGATCTCAGTCTTCTACCTTCCACACCTTGTGGCAAGTCTCCTTCTTTTAGTGCTTCAATTGTGGCACTATACCACTTTGGCTGCTTTGGTTGTTCTGCTAGAACCTCACAATGACCTATATCAATTCCCTCCTAGGAATGTGATTCCACTGATGAACAAGA
Organism: Torreya grandis; assembly: GCA_037957365.1. NCBI lineage: Eukaryota > Viridiplantae > Streptophyta > Pinopsida > Cupressales > Taxaceae > Torreya > Torreya grandis. The sequence continues at coordinate 1,924,638 of JARHVA010002983.1, read as the reverse complement.
ATCCCGCTCACTTTTCACATTATAACTAATAATTGAATCATTAAATAACAATGACTCAATATCTAAAACTTGACTAGTTTTTGTGAAGTATGGCATTTGTTCATTTACTATGACATCTCTATTTACCACAACTTTGTTAGTAGAAACATCAAGTATTTTGTAGGCCTTTGACTGATCACTGTATCCAACAAACATGTATGTTTCACTTTTTGCATCCAAATTTTTTCCCTTTTGACTAGGAATAACTGCAAAAGCTACACAACCAAAAATTCTTGAAATCACTTACATCTGGAGTTCAACCTGACCAAGCCTCCTCTAGAGTCATATTCTCCAAAGCCTTTGTAGGACTTCTTTTAAGGATGTATATTGATGTATTTACTACTTCTGCCCAATACCTGTATGGGACATTTTTGCTTTGGACCATAAAATGAGCCATGTCCATCACCATCCTATTATGCCTTTCCACAACACCATTTTGCTATGGAGTGTAAGGTGTAGTGTATTGTTTGTGTATGCCTTCAGTGGCACAAAACTCCTTGAACTATTTTGAGATGAACTCAGCCCCATTATCCATTCTAAGAGATTTCACTGGCCATCCTGCCTATTTTTCAACCATAGCTTTCCAAGTAAGAAAGTTAGAAAAACAATCAGATTTCTTTACTAGAAAGTATACCCACTTTTTCCTAGAGAAATCATCAACTAGTAATAGGAAATAACGGGCACCAAAAGCGGTAGGTGTTTGCATTAGACCATGCAAATTTGCATGTACCAGATCTAATACTCCTTTTTCTCTCAAAGCTTTACCAACATCAAATGAATGTCTAACTTGCTTCCCCAACTGACATCCAGTACATACATGATGACTATGTCGAATAGAAGGAATCCCCTTAACCATCTTAGTCTTAGTCAATGTAGTCAAATACTGAAAATTCAAATGCCCCTACCTTTCATGCCATAGTGAACTTGTGCTATCAACCGCTGCAAGTGCACTTTCCTTTGCTTTGATTGGATCTGCAAGCTTATACAAGCCTTTCTCACTGATCCCAACAGCAATAATCTTGTTATCTTTAGTGGTGACTAAACATTGTTGTTCTTGAAATTTTACAACAAAATTAGATTTTGAGGTGATCTCACTGGTTGAAAGAAGATTTTTGTTCATATCCGGTACATACCTAACATTCTTGAATGTATAATTTACTGTACCATCAAAACTTATATGAACATTACCAAATCCTTTCACAAAATATGTTGTACCATCTCCCAAAGATACAGATTCATTACTATTGTTATCTTCAATAAAATCCACATACCAGTCCTTATGGTATGTATAATGGCGAGATGCCCTTGAATCAAAGTACCAAGCTCGATCCACCATAGAATTACCACTGGAAGCCATGAAAGCAAAATCTGGTGATTCCTCACCTTCACCTTTAGCTACATTCGCATGATGAGCTTTCTTTCTAGGGTTAGCCATATCCTACTGTCTTTTCCTGTAATCTTTCTTAAGGTGACCAGGTTTCTTACAGTAAAAACATTTCCATTTAGATCTCTTATTACCACTTACTTGTGAAGATTCTGATGGATAGCTATTTTTACCAGACTGCTTACCCTTTTCATTGATAAAGAATGCACTCTCTGTGGAAGTGGATGTAGACAACACTGCCTGCTCCTGTCGTCTCTCCTTTTGCAATAGCAATGTAAACAATGTTTCAAAATCCAAAGTCTACATCTCAGAAATCATGTGCAAGGACTCCACAAATGACTCAAATGATGGTGGAAGATTTTTAATAACAAGAGCAATCAAATCTTGCTCATCACTAGGTTTCTGCACTACTTTCAACTGGTCACTGATGTCCTTAATCTGCAATAAAAACTCAAAAATGGAGCCACCTTCCTACATCTTAGTGGAAAATGACAAATTCTTCAAATACAACACTCTACTGGCTTCAGAAGCCTGATATTTTGAAGATAAATTTTTCCATAAATTTGATGCTATAGTCACATTTCTAACCTCTGAGATTAGATTATTTGCTACTGACAATTTTAACAACATGAGAGCCTCACGATGACATTTATCATAGTCATTGGTAGTAGTGGCAGGCCTTTGCTCTTTACCGAGCACTATTTGATCAATATTCAGATATTCACATATTGTCAAAACCTTGTGCTCCACAAATTAAAGTTCTTGCCAGTCAATTTCTAAGAATCTGATAGTAACAAGTGTTGAATAGTAGCCATTTTACCTAGTTTTTCATGAAAATGATAAAATCAAAAAAACTATAATGACTTTTTTTTTAATTCCTTCTACTCACTGATTTTATATTGACACTGAACAACCCTATCCATTTTCAGCAACAAACTCAATACATTTGCAAGATCACAAAAATTATACCATTGAAATAATTAAATCGGGAAAACTACAATTTCGATTTAAAAAATTCTTTCTCCGTTGACATCCAGATAGAAAACCCAGAAAACGGTAAAATTTTTAGCTTTTTGGACACTTCTGTGATTATTAGTAAGCGGTAGGTCCCCAATAACCCTTATTGGCTAAAGTTTTGATTTATTTCAATTAAAAAAATAAAACATAATTGAAATATTAAAACTTTAGGCTAAAAAATTTTATAAAAAATTCAGCCAATCAAAAAATTGGCCTACCTCTGAAACTTTAGGCAAATATTCTGAGCCCGTTTCTCAACCAAATTGCAAACTGTTTTTACCAGTGTCTTAGTTTTGATTTAACTCACGATTTAGACTTTTATTTCACTAAAAAAGATGAAGAAATGATTTTTTCTGATTTTACCGAATTTGTACGATGCCCATGCACACAGATAAATTCAGCAGAGCCTTCTGAGCCTCTAAAATAGCCTATTTTTGCTTCCTTTTGGTCTTATTTAGCCTTTTGATGCTTCCTAGCAATTTTCAGACCTTCTGGTTGAATTTTTCAAATTCCGGTATGCTTTCTCTCTCCTCGTCTCTCCATTGGGTGCTTGAAGCTCCTCCCTGGGAAGACATCGAGCTCTCTTTGGCTTCCACAAATCTCCACTCAGGTTCTACAAACCATAGGCTCTGATACCATATTAGATTAAACAAAACACAGAGAGAAAATGAGATTGAGAATAACAGAGCACTTATTCAACTTATTCAGCCAAGCATGAAGGCCTATTAAATAGGCAAACAAATGAAATACCCGTGAAGCATGAGACGGGTATAAGAAAACTAACCTACGTCGGCTTGCATGAAATAGCAAAGACCAAACAAACAACTAAACTCTTAACCAAAGAGGTTAAGGCAACTAACCAACATAAATTACCTTAGTAAATAACCTGAGGTAAATACAATAATATGCTAACACAATAATTATATTAATCTTTAATACTAATCATGGGAATGTGTCAATAAATATATTCATACTAAATGAGAGAATATGGGGAGATGACATCATACATGTTGAATCCCCTTATCTAATGTTGGTTCATATTTTTTGTAAGGTTGGTGGTAATGAAGTTCACATGGTCATAAAATAATACCATAAGTATTTTAAAATAAGTATCTAAAAATACCTTTATTGGGTTCATTGGAATATCTAAGCAAGTAACTACTCATCTCAAGTGTTACACTATGGAAGGCAGAAAGACTATAAAGATAAGAAAAGAAGTAACAAAGAATATTTTGATGAGATAAGAAAATCCTTTACAATTTCTATGGGTGGATATAATGTGATAATGGAACCCCTCAACATATGAAGGAATCAAATGCAACGTGAATGTGTGGCATGTCCTACAAAAAAGAGGGTTATAAAATTATAAGGACAACATTAACTGTGATAAACATGACTTATTTATGGAGTGTGTAAAGGTGTTTGGAACTATAAAAGATGTTATGAAAATTTGAATTTATAAGTGACAAAGGTAATTATTTCAAAGTAATCCCATATTTCCATGACATTGTCTAAGGTTTATAAGGGTATAAGATGCAAATAAGAACTTTTTTTTACCAATGAAAAAAACATAAGTCAATTGTAGGATGTTTATCTCAAAGAGTCTGTCTAACAAACTTGGGGTGAATTTATTATCTAAATCATAATATAAATTACCTTAGAGGGTATATACAAATATTTTTTCCTATAAATTTACTTGAATTAACCATTTAATGTATAATATGATGGTAAGGTTTCTATTTTTTTCCTGATGTCATTGCAGATTTCCATCAATGGTGTTCAATTCCACACTATGTTGGAGATACCAATTCACCAATCCATTACTTCTTTTTCATCCAAGAAACTCAATTTCAGCCAATTAATCTAATTCTCAGCCCTATTATATAGCTTATTGAGTTAAGCCCATCTAGAGCAGTGATTGAGTTATTGAACATGGATGAAGGGCAGAAAAAATATCATATCCATTATAATGAATATGACAGAATTTAAGAGTCAATAAAACTTGTGGCCCTAGGTCTATTACCATTAAAACACCATAAAAAGGATTTAATTTTTTTTTAAGGATACATAGAGAGATAAAAACGTAAAAATGAATTAAGAGAAAGCTACTAAGGATGCAGAGAAGGAACATGTTGAAAAGGAATAAATAGTTATTGAAAAAGAAGATTAGAGATGAGCTATAAAAAATATTGAATTAG
>JARHVA010002983.1:1807500-1915000 GCA_037957365.1 Torreya grandis | reverse complement strand
GACACATAGCACATATAAGATTTCCTAAATAATCCATCTCTTTTAGGAAAGATACTCCCTCCCGTGGACCTAATCACAACAAATTATTCTTTGGTTTCCTTGGTGGTAGATTTGGACCATTGCTTTGACCTTTGAAGCTAATATGTTGATTCTATTTTTTGGAAACAAGATTCCCATGTTTCGTCCCTTGGCATAGGTGATGGGACTAGTTTATCCTAGTGAGGGCCAAGCTATGAGATTGTTTTCCACCTTAAAAAATAAGAGGTGTCAAATGGAGGATGCATTTAAAGATCTAGGCCTGGGAGTTTACTCTATGGAGGAGCAGTCTTGATATAGGAAGAGGATTGTGGTTGAAGAGGAGGAGGTGGTAATGGGTATTGGTGCTTGTGGTAGTGGAGGGACAAATCTGGTTAGGCAATGCCAAGGTGATATAACTCATTTGGAGGTTAAAATTATGAGTGACACTTTGATTGACACCTACCGTAGATTTGGCATCAGTTTTAGCGTTGAAGGAACAATTCCTTTCACCTCAGTATAGTGTTTTTTCCACTCACTCTTGGTGTCCTGATCGATGGATTATGTTTTGGTTTTTTCCTATTCATGGTGATTGGTTTTATTGGATTTGACTACCATTTGGTCAATTTTGAACTACATGTCTATATGGTTTCCCATTGGGTTGTTATCCACTTAAGACATGTCTTTTATTTTTGTTGTTTATGTGGACTTGTTCCACTTCTTGGCATATTTTTTATGTTAATTTGATATGCTCAAGGTTTGTTTAATATCATTCAATTTTAATGAAGGGAGAGGATCCATCAACCCTCAATTATTGATTAAAAATAATAATTAATATAATATAATTACCTTTAATGATATGTGTGTGTGTGTAATTTTTTTCATTTTTTTAGTGTTAGTAATAGTGTTGATTCATTTTTAAAGAATTGTGGTATGGGCTAGAATTTTTTTGACTCAACTATAAATACAAATCAAGGGTAGATATTAACTCATTTTTGGCTCAAATTTTATGCAAACCCAATGCAAATAAAGCTGTATAGTCATCTCATCCATGTGCCAATTTTGTGCTACCAAATTCAATGTGAATCTATGAATATTTTCGTCGAAAAATACTCAAAACCATCCTCTATTACAAGCTTGAATAAAATTCTGAGACATATTGCACTAAATCTAGTAGTAAACTACCCTTAATGGAGGTTACATGGATATTCATTCTAGAGGTGATGTTTCCTATAATGTAGGTTGTTCCCATGGAGGAAGTCAATATTTTTTGATTGGAAACTATCACACAACAAGGGATTAACTAAAGGAAGTGGTATCTGTGTTGGTTATGGGTCCCATGATGGTGAAAGAAACTCATTGAAGAATAGTGGTCTCCTAAAGGGGAGAAGAGAATAAATAGGTCAACTAGATATGATTTATCATAACTCTCAATTCAAACATTTATAGGTGTTGAGAATGTTGGTCACTCATGACATTGAAAATATTGTGAAGTATTAGTATTCAAACACTACTAAAAGATACTATTGTACGTAACCAACATGTATAAACTAATAAGATCCACTCTCTCCACAAAACACAGTAATCATACAAAAAGTACTTATTAAAAAAATCTGTGATTAATTTTATGAATAAAAATATTTATGTGTTCAATAGGCTCCAACAAGAAACACCCCTATAACGATTTTTAAATTTTGCAGACAAAGAATGTTGAGTCAATCACTTATCATTTATCCCTTTAAGCCACCCCTGGGTATTCTCAAGTACGTAATTTTTAACGAGTGCCATGATAACTCATCGTTTCCTCTCTTACAAAATAAAAAGGTCGGTATATTCGGAAATTTTGTGTGAAATTTTACCATTATGTACGCATGATACATAAACATCTTTGGTAAAAATAGTTAGTAAGGTCATACACAGTTCACGAACAATAGCCAATATAATTTAGTTATGGTACATGCTAAGCATACAGATTTTGGGGTATATCACTATTGTGCTTGGAAATCCTGGATATATGCAAGGCTAATATTACATTCTTACAAAATTTTCAAATTACGTTGTTCTACTGTGGACATCATCATCTAAATTCCACAATAAGATGGAATTATAATCCCACAAGACGTCATTTTCTGGAATGGAATTCAATGGAGAAGTTGTAATGGAACAAGAAAACTAGAGTGGGATATCTTCTACCATTATTTCTGCCATGTCACTCAGATCATTAATATATAATGAAAACACCTTAGAATCTTCCTCTTGTTCTTGTAAAACGATGGATGCTTAGCAGCAGTTATACAACTCACTGTAATCCTGATTTAGAATTGTTGGTAGATTAGAATGTAGAGATCCATTTTATAAAGATGAGAGTGGCTATGTGTTGAAGCTTTGGAAATTCGAAGGTGCAGCAATTTATTATACTACATTGATTTGTGGTGCACATTTCGAAGTGGGTGGCCAGCTACAACTCCCTATTAGCTCTGGACACTTTTTCTTAATTCGAGCGCTCCAGTAGTTTTTTTATCTCATTATCGATTCTTCCTAGTAAGTTATTGGCATTTTGAGACCACCTAAATAAAATTTAAAAACAGTCATAGAAAACTTTTTAAAACTAGTTTATGCTCAGATAGAAAACTTTTTAAAACTAGTTTATGCTCAGAATTGTGATGAATAACTAAAAATTGTAGTACCCGTTTCCCCATTTTCCTTGCAAATCAATGATCAAATGTTTCCCCTCGTGAGTTATTCATCCACGCTTAAGACCTTGACGGAGATAATTGAGCCATCTCATCGTGCAAATCTTGCCATTTCTATTCATTCCGGCCCCTTTAGAAACAAAACTCCAACTACCTGCACCATATAGGTTTACATACGCCCTCAGCTTGATATCTTCCCTAAAAGTCGAGGATTTTGGCATAAAATATAGAGAATGTGCACGGTTAGGTGGGCAACAACCAACAATACAGAAATTTACACTTACAACAAGTTAAAATAGAGAAAATAGGTGAAGTAGAGTTGGTCTAAAACACACAAAATGTATATATTAAAATTGACCTAAAATACTATTACAACTTGTTTACGATGCATAAAATGATATAGTTACAACTGTTTACATATGCACCAAAAAACATTGTTTTTTCCATCTATCTTGTTACTGTAGTCATACATAGACTTATATGATGAAATATTCTTTTTGTTATTCACCTCCTTTTTTGCTACCATCACACTTAACTCACATGCTGCTGTTGTGTTGTTATTCTTTGTTGTTTTCTTCTCCAAGCTTTTTTGCTCTACTCTTTCCCCTTATTGTTGTTATTACCCCAAAAAAACATTCTATCAGTTGCTTCACCTTTTCTACCTGTATATATTTTTCTATTTTGTCTTATCCTTCTTTTGTCCCTTTGTTTGGCTTCTTTGCTCTACTCTTTTCCTTTATTATTGTTACTACACAAATAAATATTCTATCGGTTGCTTCACTTTTAATACCTGTATATATTTTTCTATTTTGTCTTATCCTCCTTTTGTCCCTTTCTTTGGCTTCTCACCGACTTCCGGCCTGCCTCCCCGCCCCCCGTAAACACCGAATGGAATGCAAATTTCAAAATTTGAACCTCTACATTAAATTATTTTTGTTGTGTTTTAAACACCCCTGTTGTACGAATCTGGAGCGGCTTGGTTAGATGAGGATGCTAGGGAAAGAATAATAATTTAACACAACCTAAGCCACTTCACAAGTAAATTGCAATTTTGCGAGAATCCAGAAGTTCACAAGTAAATTGCAATTTAGAAATTTGCGAATTGCAACATGGTTTTCCTTTTCTACCATGTACACCCTTCAATCGGGATCTAGAGCTTTAGAAACAAATTGCAATTTGTCTTTTCACTACTTGCTTCCTGCATGTCTTTCTCCCACAAACTTTGATGTTATATTTTCAGTTCGGATGCAGGTCAAACCTGAAGTCAATGTTTAAAGTTCAACCTAGATTTTAAGCAACATTTGCAATTTTGTTAATCTGCATTTTAACTCAAAAACCCTGCCCTCTTGCCATGCATCCCCTTTTGTAAAACAAAATGAAACATTACTTTATTCTTTTTATCCTTCCACGTGGCAGGGCTCTTTTGTGGCATAGCTTCTAATATTTATGTGGCCTCTATCGTGTTTACTTTCTAGGCTTTAATATTTTAACAAAGGTTCAAAATTGTTTAATATAGTTTTGAATATTAACAAATACATATAAATACATATAGGGATATGGGTGGCCAACTTGTGGCTTACACACCTTTAAGTTATCTTGTTGCATTTTTTTATGTTTTTAGTATGTTTATCTTATAGAAAAACGTTGAATAAGTAGAGTATATATATAAAGTAGTGCTTAGTATTTTATGATCATACTGATAATTTTATTCTTATTTCATTGTTATGAAGGTTTCTCCCTCAAAGTGGCCCAGTCGTAATATTCAATTATTTTATTTTTTCGTCAATTGTTATTGTCAATCTATTAATTCTGCTCTTAATTCTATGATGTATAATGTTATCATTTTGAATCATCTATGTAATTTAGTTACAACTCATCCTTGGTTGAAATTATCATATTTTATAAAGGATATGTAGAGTCTCAATGGTGTGTATATGAGCTCAATGGTGTGATTTGAATAATTAATAGAAAAATTTGAAACCCTTTTACCAATCATGGAGATGAAGCAAACAATGGAAATTGAGATCATAAAGGCGAATAGGAGTGGGGAAGGGGAGGTTGCAGAGAGATCATGAAATGGTGTGAGATTTGAAAATAATGAAAAATGAAATTCACTTTTTCTTGGTTAGTAACATTCTTCACAACCACATTTGTGGCTATTGAACATTAATGATTAATTAAAAACAATAGTTAATGAAAGCAACAACTAGTTAAGGAAACAACATTGGTTATGGCCAACGCACTAGGGGAGCATGAACAGAGTGGATAGGGACAAATCAGGGGTCAACATCTAACATAATAGTCCACACTAATGCTCCTACTTATTACACTTAGTGATAACATATGATTATTTCCCACTGATCATGACTAGTAGGAATGTTTATTATTGACTGCCATACTGGGTATTGAATTGAAATAATGTTAAGATTTAAAAGAGCAAAAATAATGTAATAGTTGAATTAAAATAATGTCAATACCAAACTTGTGATCTTGTTTGAAAGTTGGTTGTCTAATACAATTAATAAGGTTAAAGAGTTATAATTATTTAACATTTTTATTCCATAAATCCTTTTATGAGTTAATGTTGCTTGTGAGTCACAAACTTCATTTTTTTATTACTCGCATGGCCTTATGTCTTAATAATATCATGTTGATATCCCTTCAATAAGGAATTTTAGGGTAAATTAAACTTGTGAACCTATTCTTCTAGGATAACCTTAACATTGAAATAATAATTAAATAGACCTTTACCCAAGGTTTTTAAATTATGGCTTAGCTGTTAGTTGCATCAAGATTGTGAAGTTTACATAATTCATCAAAACAGATAAATGTTTTGATAGGCTTCTAAAATAATATTTATCCTTTCCCCTATTTGAATTTCTAAACTATAACATGATATTTTTTATTTGACATGTTAAAAATATGAGATCAAAAGGCCCCGTAATCTTGTACAAAAGAAAAATTGAAAGATAAAACAATAAATCTTAAAAAAGACACCTCTACTAGTGGTAACTGAATGGGTAGACAAGATCCCCCATGATAGGGTCTTTTTCCAAAGAGTGAGAAAGAACTGAGAAAAAACCCAAGAAACTTCTATGAAGTTTGGATCAAACTTAATAAAGTCAAAAGCTCTCCCAAGAGAGCGTAGAGGGTCTAAATACCTTACATGTAGAACAACCCATACATGTCCTACTATCCTCAACTACTGAATGAATCAAACCTTGTCCTTTTTATGCCCCCCTTGAATGGAGGATCATGCTGGACTCCTGTCTTCTTCCACTTTTCTTCTATTGCACTTTAGTCATCTTTCATAGAATCTAAGGCTAGAGGTATTAAAATTTCAATAGATTCTAAGGGTTGGGATTTATCAATTGATGAAGCAACAACCAATGTTTCTTCCCTTGATGTTCTAGAGGGACTAAAAACCTCTTTAGCAATAGGGTTTTTTGCAGCTAGAACTAGCCCCTCCATTTTTGATGTTGGAATGTCTACCTTATGGTCCCCCTTTGGGTCTTCACGATTGATCTGATCTGGGTTAGGGGCTCAAGCTCAACTGAGGATGAGTTTGAATCATCATTCTTAGATTTTGAGGCATTGATAGAAATATGGATAGGGTAGAATTTTGACTAGCAGAAAGACTCCTTTTTTCTAAGAAGCCTACACTCTTTAGTCAAGTTCCCTATGTTAAAATAACTTTGACAATAGAATAAGAAACCTTCGTAGTCAAGAGGTTGGGACCAAGAATGATCGCCCACTTGTAGAATATTTTTTTCTAGCAGATCCTTTGAGGTATCAACATTAACCAAAATTATGGCAAAGACAGTATGTGAAAACATACTAGTGTTTGGGTGGGTTTGCAAGAATTTACCCAAGGAGTTACCAATGGCTTTGAAGCTGGGTTGAGACGAGAACTGGAAAGGGAGGTAAGGAAGTCGAATCCAAATAGGTCTCTTATTCATGGGCTCAACAAAGATAGTAAAGAGGGGGGACCAAGGTTTCATAATCAAAGGATGGAGATTCAAGCTCTAAAATTTATTTTGAATAAAATCCTTATCCTCGCAACAGTGAAAGATAATAATAAAAAACTCTTAGAAACTATAACATGATATGACAATGGACAATCACAAACATTACTATTATTACTCACCTTGTGTAAGATGTGTTCCTGGTTACAATTATTCATGAATGTTTTCAGCAAAGGCTATGGACGGAGACTTAAGTCCCAACCCTAGTTAAATTGTTGTTAGGTCATAACATTGGTTGTCATCTTGATTGGTACAGCTATAAAATGTTACCTCTCTCTCTGTAAACTAGTGTTTGTGACTAGGTACTTGAATGATAATGAGGTCTAGAACTCCTTGGGATAGTTTTAAAATATTAAATAATGGATTTTATTTTTTAATTTATTTAAAGAAATTAAATCATTATTATCTTGTAAATCTGGTACATGTTTCTTCTCTCTAAATAGAGGCAATGCTTAATATTTCTGATACATTAGCTTGTACTAGGTTTTCCATTGGAACACGTAGAACCAATTATTATAATACCGTCATTATAACATTATGAGGAAGAATGTAAAACTGCCTTGAGTACAATGAATACATGTTTGAGCTAATGATTAGCCTGTTCGTGAGGAAGAACTCTTATAAAAGAATATATTGTTAAAATTATGCCTATATTGTTATCGTCTAAATGTTCTCTTATAAAACATTGGTAATGTTTATAAGAGAGTATCATTATAATTTAATTTCTTATACAAAACGGATGTTCAACACTATGTGTAGATGGATACTAATCCTAAAACCTGTAGCAGTTTATATCCTATTGTATTGTGAGTCATAAATGGGAGAGTCGTCCTCCACATAAAATTGTTATCATACCTTCTTGTTTACGGAAAAGAATGACCAGTGACTTTGACCTTACTGAATATGGTACTTTTAGTCCTTTATAAATACCTACATATATGTTAGATAGAAATGAATATATTATTCTTGAAAACAATGACTTATGAATGGTCACTCAATGATGCTATGGAAGATGATCCTTGAGATGCTTCTTTAGTGATCAAATTCAACATTTCCGACAGAATGAACTTTCGGATCTTAGGGATTATGAGTATTGATATGGATTATTACATTCGATTGGAGAGATAAAACTAAGAGCCATTTTCTTACTATTATGATATTTTTTTAAAAATGGGCACGTTTGAGGTGTATCAGTTTGCATGCATTACATTGTTAATGAGTCATTTTATCTTTTAGTGTTCATTAAGTCTAGATTTGAATCAATAGTTTTTTATATTTTCATTACAGTTAAGAAATTGAAAAACATTTAATTATACATGCATGCATTTTCAGTTGAAACAGACATTTAACTTGTGTAAACTTAAACATCATGTTAAGAAAATTGAGTTTTAATCGTATTTTTTCGAATAAACAACATCTAACAAGAGGTCAGAGACAATAGAGGTAGGAGGCCAAATAATGCATCCCATTAGCCATTGATGATGTTGTCACACTATGCAATAGTGGCATCAATGTTTGCACTAAACTAATTGATTCAAATGACAATCTTTAGTGGAAATGGAATTGTATTTATTATTTGTCATCGAGTGGCAACGATTTTGTGCAATGTCTAAAAAATAAATAATGAGGATCTAGTGCCCCCGCCCCCCCCCCCCCTCCCCCACTCCCTTTTTTTTAAATTGATTTAATGTATCGTATGTTATATATTGTATCAATGAGAATCCAAATAAATGTATGTTGGTATAAAAGTTTAGATTTCTTTTGTTGATGTACTTAACAAAGAACTAGTGCAAGTAGACATGAAATGGATGATGAATAAATGTGTGGGTCCTTATTTATTTTTAACTTCCTATTCATGGTATTCACTTGTGAAATCATATAAATAGTTGATGAGAGGTTAATGGATTCCTTCTCTAACTTCATTCAATGTCTATAACCATATGTTCCAATTGACGGTTAAGATTTTAGAAATTTATTAATCACATAAATGTTTTTGTGTGTGACTATAAGTAACAATAAAACTAATTATTATTGTTTATATGATAACACTTATTACTGTGCAAATAATAAATTTTATTAACAGCTTATGTAAATATTAAACATAAATGAGATTTTAGGGTAATTTCAATATAATATTTGTAAGGGTTTGTTGATATAACAAGGCTCCTCCTTGGTAGGAGATAATCTACCTCTATATATATGTAGGCAGTTTCCTTTTGAATAAAAGAATAAGGATTTTATTCTGTAATTTGTATCAAAATTATTAAACCCAAGAGAATATCATCTATATTCAATCTAAAATATAGATATATTACTAATGTTAGTAAATGACACAAGTATAAAAAAAATCACGATGAAAAAAATATGAAAGAAATTAATATTATCTTTTAACAAAAACTATATCTAAAATATATATTTTTTACAATAAATTCTACTCTCCTCCCTGTTTGTGATTATCCTCAATGATATCATCCTTATTTAAAATTTACACTAACGAATTCTCCTCATTAAGCTATTTAGCTTGGGGAGGATAGGATCCATGAGAAAGCAATATGAGATTATTATTTAACCTTCTGCACCATACACATTACTAAGCTCATCACACAAGACTCGAGGAATCATAAGCTATATAAGTGATAAATAATATTATTCATAGAAAGTACCTATGAAATAGAATCCAAAATAAATTATTCTTATCTAACTAAAAGAAATGCTTATAAAATTTTATGTAGTTATCTTTATAATTGCCCTGCATTCATTTCAATCATATTTTTTAAAAATTCAAAATTCAAAATCAATACAAAATGCATTTAATTTTTCCACCTCTTATTTAATTGTTTTATATTCATTTTTTTAATAAATTAAATTTATATTTAAATAATTTATAAAACCAATATAAAATGCATTCAATTTTTTCAGTATTTTTATAAACTTGTTTGACAGTGACTTCTTTCTTCTTAACATTTTTCTATTCTAAGTTTTTCAAAGAAAAAACAATAGTTCAATTTTAGATTTTTTTTTCAAAATCCATCATATAATATATATATATATATATATATATTCCAAATACCAGGAAGAACTTCAATTGAATACTTGAGAGCTTAAATTTATACTTACCTTAAATAAATTTATTAGAAATTAGAGGTTTGTAAATGATTCTTGAACTTATGATGGTTATTAAAGGAATTATAAATCCTTTAATGATACTCTAAAATTGATGGTTTTCCCATTTTCAGAAAACTTCGCAAGTATTCCATCAAAATAATTTGCCTCAATTAATTTTTTTAATAGAAAGTAATGGCCTCTCTGTTAAAAGATATATTTCTTACCTGTAGATAAGAAATTGCGTTTGATACCAACTATTAGAAAAAATTTCTAGAAATGTGAAAGGTGGAATGAGCTCGAAGGTTTATAATTATCACGAGGACATTAATATTAATGTTTTTCAAACTCGTCAGGTATCTATTTGATTTGGTGGCACAGTTATCTTTAATAATTTTTCAAAGTGTTTATAATCATTATTGCATTTGTGAGAATGTTGTCATGAATTTCATTTATTTTTTATTTTATTTTTAATTATTACTTATCGATGTAAACATTGTGAGAAACCAGTGTTAACGTCTGATGTTAATTGCCGGACTATTAGCATTGGATTTATATCGCACGTCTTTTCATTTGAAATTAATGATTTTCTTAATACATTTTGTACGTAAGACTTCTTAAAACTATTTCATTTCTATTTCGAGTGATTGAAGTGATGTGATTCTCTTAGAATAGTTTGGATTGGTTGACGATAAATATGTTTAGTTTGATGGAGGATAGTGAAGTTATTTTGTTTTGTTTATTATTTTATTTTTTTAATGAAATATATCTATATATTAATAAAAATATATAATATATAAATAATTCATAAAAAAATTAAGTAGTATGGAAGTATATTTCAAGTTAAATTAGGTCATGTCTATGAACAAGTCATAATAGAAACAAAAATATTATTAGATCTTGTCTAGAAATGATTTATTATAATATCATACACAAAAAAAAGAAATGTAAAAAAGTTACCAGTGCAAGGTCAGGAGGCAAAGGATCTATATCATCCAAACTTCAACTTGAGCTAGGTAAGTTACTGCCATTTGGAATTGGCTCCCAACTAGAAGCTTGAGTAGTGGCGTTATCATTTTCCTATTGCCAAGTACCAGAAATAGTAAGAGAGAGCCCGAGAAACTTATTCAATGTGTTTATCCAACCTCTAGGTGGTGCCCCCAAGCTTGTAGATGCATAGGAGGAAGAGGAACACCCCAACCATCATGTCTAGTAGGGAAAGGAGGTGGGGGTTTCCACCCTCACTATTATCCAAAGGAGACATGTGGTGATACGGATTGCCGTGATGAGAGTGGTGTCGAGATCGGTTGTGTCGTGATCACCTCTAGGAGGAGGACTACCATTTTTTCTAGTAATTCTATTTTCCATAGGCGAAGAAGGAGGAATCCACACCATATCACAAGGAACATCTCCCCAATGAGTGAGAAGGCCCTGAAGATGGCCAGGCTCAATGGAAGCTTTATTTGCCTATACTTGAATCTACAAAAAGATATTGGAAACAATGGAAGATTTGTTGAGGCAGAAAAATTACAATTTGAAGAAACATTGCTAAACACTACATTATCAATTTTTTTCCATAACCAAAATAAAATCTTCGCTCTAAAAGTATGCCAAACTTAGGTGTATTTCAAAGGCAAGGCGGGTTTATCTCTAAGAATGATATGCTGCCACTAAAAAATCTTGGGTTGAAAAGGCTGAAAAAGGTAATGACTCCACATCTAGACCGATTGGCCTTTGGAGCATTGCGAAGAAATATTAAAGAGCATTTCTAGATGGCCACAAGAAGGACATTTGGGAAGGGAACTTCCTAAATGCACAAGATTTTTGGCTATAGGCAAGCCTTGATACAAGACACACCAAGTGAAGTGAGCTAACTTAAGCTCCAAGTAAGACTCCCAGATAGTTTGAAAATACAAACACTAAGTATGAACTGAGGAATGAATATCCAAGTGAGAATTAAGCTTTTCCACCATAGGCATGTGGAGATTAATCCACTCGTAGCCAAATTGGGGAGTCTACTTATAAAACAAAGCTTTAACATACCATTTCAAATCCTTTCACCAAGGATAAGCAGAAATAGCAAAGATTTGGTGAAGCATTGAAGGTAGAACAACATTAAGGATTTCTTTGTAAGAGTCTCTATCAAAGTTGTTTAACTGTAATTTGGTTTTCACCTCTTCTTAGGATAGCCAAGAGTGAAACTACTTACAAAAGATGTCTGGGATAGTATGAATGGCTCTACAAAACAACTTAAGAGAATTGATCCAAGGAACCTAGGTCAGAGATAATTCATTAAAATTTATATTAGGTCACCACCATAGAGAATACAATTTAATGGACAACCCATTTCAGAACCCTGAGCCATTGCAAACAAGCCATGGTTTGATTTTTTCCTTTGTTTTCTAGATACTTTTAGTAATAAAAGACCCTATAATTTAAATAGGGGTTTTGGTGATGAGTAGATTAGAGAAGACAAGTCCTCTCTAGGTTTTTTTGCCTTTGGGGAAGCCTAAAAAAACACAGTATCAAAACAACACCTTCTAAGCTACTTTACCCTCAATGGCTATCACAATCAATTTAGAACTTAAGACAACTTATTGAAGAGACACATCAATGAGACCCATACATCTAGCATCCCACAAGATGTAGCAGTATTCCCAATCAACTCTATGAAAGCCATGGCCATGGGAAGAATTGGCCCAAAGAAATTCCTCAAAAAGCTTTTCAAGTTTTTATTATGAATTCTTGGAAGGCACCCAACATGAAGAGTAGTAAACATGGGTGGTTGTAAGCACTTTCAAGGATATTTGAAATTTTCCTGTTAATGATAAGGGTTTAGTAACCCAATGATTGAGCTTCCTTGCTAATCTATGAACAACATATTCCCACAACATGGGTAGAGAGGCATAAAAAGCTAAAATAACACCCACCCATACTTGCTAGCCCACATCAGCATGGGGAGGTATGACTACCTGTAGCATCTATTTTTTTGTCATTGGATGATTCAGGTAGAGGCAAGGTAGAAGGAGTTGAGAGACTATAAGATGTTTTCCACATTAACCTCTCTTTTAATAATAGTAATGAAAGAATCATCAACAAAGTGACCATTCAATAATTTCATATCTTTCTAAGGGTTTTATTTATCTAAAAAGAGATTGATTTATTTTGCAAGGCCCATAGCTTTGACATTTCTAAGAAGATATCCAAAATCCTTTGCTAAAAGCACATATAGGGATAATGACAAGGGGCATCCTTGGAAAATAGACCAAAATAATCTAAATTATTCTGATGTGACTTCATTGATAGAGAGGACAATTGAAACATTTGAAAAAATCATTTAGACAATTTGCATGAAATTTGACCCAAAGTCTAGGTCTTTAAGCATGACCAAGATGAAAGGTCACTCAATACGGTCATAATCTTTTTCAAAGTCAATTTTTATGAACATAGCTTTTTGAATAGATCTCCTAGTACAGTCCATTCCTTCCAAAACCACAATAATATTTTCTAATATATATCTACTTCTAATTAATCATGTTTGCTTAGGGTGAATAAAGTGAGCTAATAGATTACGTAATATAAGCACCAATTCTTTAACAATGATTTTGTAAGAAACATTTAGGAGGCTAATCAACCACCAATTACATATCAACTCAGGATCCCCTTGTTCAGGTATGAATTTAATGTTTCCTTTATTCATATTCTTCCGTAGAGAATGTTTGCGAAAGGATTATTGATAAACATAGTGTAATTCAAAACCTAAAAGGTCCTAGAGGGTTTTATAAAATTCACTAGATCTTTATCATTCTCCATATGAGCAACTACCTCTTGTATATCATTTATAGTGATGAGCCTATTGAAAGTAACTCGCTAAGCAGTAGTGAGTTTGCATGGCACCATTGTAAGACACTACTGAAGAGCTATGTCTCACTCTTCAAAATATGCTTGATCTTTGAACATTTTTTGATAATGGTGGACAAAATCTTGAACAATATATAGCATCTCTAATAAGTTCCTATGAGCATTAGAGATAGCCTAAATTTTTTGCTTTGATTTTTTAACTCTAAGAATTTATAAAAACTCTTTGGAGGCTTTGTCTTGTATTTTGAGCGAGTGAAGTCTAGCTTTGATCTAAGCTCCCTAGGCATTTTAGTTATCTACAATCTGGTTTTGATGGCATAAATAAGATACTTTGACATAAAAGATCTCATTCAAGGGATATTTTATCAGGAATGAAGCTACACAGCTAAGCTCTGAGGAAGTAACAAAGTAAGAGTGTCATCAAATTTTAGCAAGTTGGCATCAATTGATTTTCAAGAAGTGAGAAGTAATTCTAATGGTGTCATTCCATGAAAGAATCTAACCAAAATCTTGGGTCAGATGAGGACACTAATTCCAAACTCTATGAATGTGAGCCACCGTGCACCCATGCTTGAGTAACGAGGTATTGAGGAAGAAATGGGTTTTATGAACCTTGGGTTTTATGAACTACCATGTCACTTGAAACCGAATGGGGAAGTGATAAAAAATCCTAAAATCTAGCAAATCTTACATCAAAGGGTAAAATTTTTTATCATAGTAAAAATATGGTTGAGTAAAAATAATTACCTAATCTAAGCATTTTAGAACCCAAGCAGGGTCATCCCTAAGATTGTTCTGGGTGTACCACACTCCATCAACAAGATAATAGATAAATTTTGGATCATAAAAGCCTCATTTAGTTCATATATAAAACCATGTCTCCCTTTCACCAATTGCACAATGAATTGGTAGGTGGCTCACTTTGTCTTTGGGTGCCTTGACAATATTAAAGTCATCATAGATGACCCAATGAGCATTATGGAGATACTCAACAATACATGACCATAAATGAGTATGGTCAATGACATCATTCGAGGCATGAATATTAATAAATTGAAAATAATGGATTTCAATGTTTAAGAGTGCCCAAATTAAGTAGTTAGTGGGATCCACTCTGGATTGCACTAAGTGCAACCACCACCTTGGAGAAATAAATAGGATCATATTACCATATCCTACCTCATGATTACTATGCAAAATAATACTATCATGCTAGATAGAGTTACAAACCATCATCAATAAAAAATTTGCCACCTTCACTTCTTGTAGACAAAGAATGTCCATCTCAAAAAACTTCCTTTTGAAAACACACATAAAAAACTTACGTTTTGGGTCTATAAAAACCTGAACATTACATGAAAAACAATTCATAGATGACAGGTCTTGAGAGACATCCTCAGGATCGAAGGCTCCTAAGGCTTCAAAGTGATTCTATTAAAAATTCCAACTATTGGCATTTAAAAAAAATCCAATTATGTTTATTTCCTCACAACATATTCAACATGAAACTATCTTTCCTCTGACTCTTTGCTCCTCATAGGAGGGTTGTGAGATATTTTGGATGCAACCTACCAAGTAGGGATTATAACAAAGGTTGGTTGTGGGTCTAAAAAATAGGAAGAATTGGGCTGAAAAGCCTCTACACCATGAGATAGAACATTGACTCCAAGAGGGGTGTTGTATATGTTAGGTTTTTCTATCACTTTGATAGTTTCAACCTATGATTGACAAGGCTCTTTCTCAGTATGAACTTGGTCCTATAGGCCAATAGTTTTTGATGTCTTACCTCCTTTAGAGTTTCTTTTGTTTGAGCTCCCAACTTTATTATAGTTCTTATTCTTCCCTACCATAGTCCATCCATCCTCGAGTTGGTATTTTTCCATCTTCTGGAGAGGGATTAGGAGGAGAGGTTAAGTGATTGGGCATATTGTTATGGGCTATCTAAAGGGGATAGTGCAAAATTTTATGGTTGATGGCCTATCAACAAAATAAAGTATTAGGCAAATTGATATATAGAACCCGTTTGGAGTGGCTCACATCACCAACTTGCTCTTTAAGGCCCTGGGAAAGGTCTACCTCGACATAAACCCATTTCTACAGCCTAGCAAAGTAAAACCTATATTTCTCATGGCAAACATGTTGACTTATGGAAGAATCAATATGGTAAATAAAATTCCAATAGTGGAGTGGGATACTTAGAAATTCCACCCAAACTGAGACCTTAAGAGTACTATTCTCAGAGACCACAAAATCATGTTTCTAAGGGGAAAAAACAATGAGCATGTTTTTAGCATACCATGTGGTTGACTTATGGAGAATAACTCCTACATGGGAAGGATTGGCAAGACTGAATTAAAAAAATCTTTGGTCATATTCTGGGTGCTTTCAAGACTTATGTCATGAACAACCCAATGACTTTGAACCTAAGATCCAATCATATTTTCCAAAGGAATTACACCCATAGCATACCCTATTAAACAAAACTATTCTATACATTAACAAGTAGAGTTAAATTTTAGAATTGGTAAAATAACATCAGGTTTCGAAGAGTTGCCTCATGGTACACCTTCAATATGAACTTCCTTGGGTTGTTCCATGGGGAATTTCTTGATGCTCTACCATTCTCCTCCATAATTGAATAAACTAGCAAACTATTGGTGCCATATTCTACACAATATAATACATAGTCATGCCATTTAAGACTACCCATATGGTATGGGAAGAGAGACATGAATCATCATTCTAATCCACACTATATTTGGACTTTCAAAATATTCATATCTCCACACAATCATAAATATGCCTACATGGATGTAAACCATACTTAGCTCCATGCCACAAATGACCCCTATTATGTGGAAGAATTCAACATAATTGAAGGAAGGTTTTGCAAAGGAAGATGCATGAAGTATAGATTAGAATCCCTGGTTGACCATAAGGTTAACTACTAAAATTTCAAACAACGTGATTAAAGTCCATGAAAATAACTTGGTAAAAAGTAGAAGGTATGATGAAATTTTTACCAATGTCATGTAAAAAGTGTTTATGAGGCTTTGGATCCCACAGAGAGGGAGTAGAGGAAACTTGGTGGAGATGGGAGGTTGAAGTATATTTTACACTTAGGAAAGTGAAATGTCCAATGTGCATTCCCATTCCCACATCCTACAGCATAGGCAAAAAGGATGGGTGGGAAAAATCAAAAGGGCTCATGGATTTCAAAAGGGAATTCGACATTCAAGAGAAATCTTGGCATGTGCTAAAATAAAATTAGAAACAACTTAAAGATATGGTGATAATTTAAGGTAAATATTTAAAAATATACTATGCATGATATGATAGTTAAGACAAATCTAAGAGGGGTGCAAGTCAATGATCGCTTCATTGGTACCACTTTTCACATAGAAATTTTCCTTTAGTCAATGTGGGTTTCCCTTCTCAATGGTTTTACCAAGCAAATGATACAGTCATAAAAATGCAATCTGATATTCACAAGCAAAAATAAGTTTTCCTATCTAAACCAAAGGATGACAATTTACTTGAGTGTATCACCTCAAAGCTCAATATTGTAGAAGTGCCTCTAATGCTAAGTTTAGAGGAGGAAAGGCCAATTCTACTATGTGACTTTAATTATTATATGGGCTATAATTTGGCTTATACTACCTTTCATGTTCTTCTAGATGCAACTATGCCTAAAACCAGTGATTCAAGTTCAAATGCATGTAATGAAATATCACCTTTTGAATGGAATGGAGAAATTGAAAGCAAAGAAGAAAGTGTAACGATCTCTAAGAAAAATTGGACTCCGTAACCTGAGCTAATATTGCTAGATTTATATTCTACATGTGGGGGGATGTCAACTAGATTATGTTTTGGTGAAAATATTTTAGGTGTCAACCTTGTCAAAAATTGGAATTGGACTTGAATGAATCCACTTGTAAGAGTTCAAATCATGATTATCCAAAAATAGAGGCCTACAATGAATTCATAAATCATGTCTTTGAAATACTTTAGGAGTGGTATAAGTTGTGCCTAAAGAACTTTGAACTAGAAGATTAGAGGGTAATTGGTTGGTATGGTGGCATAATGCCTGTCAGGGCTTGAGAGAGAAAAAGGGAAGAGGAAATTGACGATGATTTTGGATATAATATTCTAGAGAGTGGCTAGAAATGGAGTTGAAAATTTAAAAAAAATCCAAAAATTACAAGTTTCCAAAAATTGCATATGTGGCCCCAAGGTCCTTGGGAAATTTGAAAAGGAGATGCAACTTGAAAAAAGTAGGGTCTCAAAGCACAAGTTCATATTGTGGTCAACTCTCCCCATCATGTTTTTCAAATAACATGGAAATATAAACTTAAGGATGCTTTTCAGGGAAATGGTAACCCCAAGTGAAATTTGTACTTTTTAAAAAATGAAAAATGCATTTAGAGTTTTGCATTCCCTAAAAAGATATTTTGAGGGAAATGGGAAGCCCAAATATAATTTCCACTTTTGAAAAAGTGAAAATTGCAATTGGAATTCTGGATTCTTGAAGGGGAACTAAAAGTGTGAATTACAATGTTACAATTTACAAGTTTGCAATTTACAAAGGGACCTTCCTAGGGGAATTACATGTGCAAATTGATATTGTGCAATTTACAAATTGCAAATTTGCAAAAGGGGCTAGAATTTCCTCTAAAGGTAAAAATGTGAGAATAATTAATTTATGCATTAAAAATTATGGACAAAACCCTAAAAAGGTTAAGTGCAAAAATCAAAAGTACAAAATGCAGGGTGTTGAAAAATAATTTGGAGCCAAAAACTAAAAAGTTAAAAATGCCCCAAGTCTTTTGAATTTTTCATTGTTGTGCTTGCCCAAGCTCTTCCATGGGAGAGATGTTTCAAGTCTATAAATCCAAGGTGGGCCAATCCATATAATATCATTCAAATACCCATGGATCCAAAATATTCCCATGCTATGATTACAAGAGCAGGTTGTTATATGGCATGCATAAATGGAAGGAAAACTATCTAAGAGGCTCTAGCTATGCAATTAAGTGGTCAAGGGCATCTTCAGGTAGTTACACACAAACACAAATGGTTTTTTTAGCCTTAATCATAAATATTCTCCTTCAATCTCCTTTTTGAAGTCATTTCCAACAAAGAAATCAAAGAATGTGATCCAAATAGCCATCATTTTTTGTAGAGGCATTTGGAACAATGATTTTTCATGCAAATGGGTGAAGATTCTAGGCATGGCAAAGAGTTTTTCTAGCTAGGAGCATCTTGAAAAAACTTTGGGGTGTTGACCACAATTTTGAAAATTGGAAAATGCAACCCCCACTAATAGATTGTAAAAGAAGGGGCAAAAAATGTATAAATAAAGGGTTTGTCCTCTATTCTTTGATTCTTGTTGCTGGTCTTTGCTTTTCTCTATAAGTATAGGCTCTTAAAAAATTTAAGATCATGGATGTGTGTGCGTTTTTCCTCTCTTTCTAAGGTGGTTTTAGATGTGCAACCATTAATAAGATTTGAGTGCATCTCTATATGTCTCCCCTATCCAACATGGAGCAAATCCACCATGTGTGTCTCCATGAAAACATTTTGAAACATTGATGTATGTAAGATTTGTTTTTAAGATAATTGAAAATACCCATGGTTCTAAATTTTTTCTATTATTAAATTCATTGAGATGTTTTACAAGCTATGTTAATTGCATATCTTGTTTTGTGTTTATGTATGGTTGTTATCTTGGGCATTGATCTAGGTTATAAACCCATTTTAACATAGAGGTTTGGAAATGTTTTGTTGAATACCTGTTAAGGGCACCCTAAGGTCAAAAATTTGATAGGGAAAGGTATTTGAGATTCTAAGTATAGTGTATGATCTAGGGTTTTAGGGATCATTTGGGTACTTGCATTATATTGGCACCAATGGATGCAAAATACTCCTAGTAGCTCCCATTAGATTGTAAGTCATATTTTCTACATATTTGCATTTAGTGATGCCATATATGTTCAAAGATACCCTAATGTTTGAAAACCACCCACACACCACACCCTTTTTTACAAATTACCTAATTGTCCTACCCTCTCCTATTCTATAAATGATACACCCTTTTCATACTATAAATGTTATTTTACCTAAAAATGGATAAAATCCTACTTATATAACATGTCTTTGTAGTTTGTACTTTCTATACCCAACACTACAATTTTCCGTTCAGCCAATGTTGTTGAATATTCTTTATAATGAAGATTGCAGTCACTTTCCCATCTATGTTTAGCAGCTTGTATGTGATACAGAGAATTTGTTCATTCCATGTGACAACCCTTCCCAAGTTGATTGAATGAGTTTGGTTGTGCCCTCCTTACATTCATTGTTCTTTTGTATAGATAATTTGTTCATTCCATGTGACAACCCTTCACAAGTGGATTGAATGAGTTGGGTTGTGCCCTCATTACATTCAATATTTTTCGAGCCAAAAATTCCCATGGAGGTTGAATTATAAAATAACTCTGTGTGATTAAGCTACCACTTAAGTCCTCTCACCTTGGTTTAGATAGAGATAGAAGTATCAGGGAGGTGACCATACCCTCTGTCAAGTCCTCTCATTCATTTTCTCCTTCTGATCCATTCTAGATGCCAAACCCTCCCCCAGCTATAATGACATATTATCAGGTTTTTCATCATTTTTTACCATTTTATTCAAGTGTGCAAGGCCAAGCACAAAAGGTGTACAACTGGGAACCAAAACTTTGATAGTGTCCTTTCTAGGGATTAAATTAAAGTCTAGGTCACTTGTGTTGTTAGGGACTCTTTCCGAGAGCTATATCTGTAAGTAATTTAAGTTTGGAATTTCTCTACCTATATTTGCACTAATTTTATTATATTTGCTTTGTCAATGTCACCACTTTCTTGGCACCATTATTGGGTATTAAATTAACGTCCTAGTCACTTGTTTTGTCGACACTCTTTCAGAGAGTTATTATCATTTTTAAAGTTTTTTGTCTATTGTACTAATTTAACCATATCTTTGGTTCACCAATGTCACCAATTTGTTGGTGCCATTGCCAGGGACACTCCTTATCATTCATGTTACCAAGGAATTTTGTAGAAAGCTATAATTATTTTAAGTCATGAAGTTCTCTATTGTTATTTTCTATATTTATACTATCTTGGTTATCGATGTCATAACACTCCACTAGGAATGTCCTAGGAATTGAAATATATTTGATAATTGACATCTACTAAGTTTCTTACAAACAACTATTAAATTGCATGTTCAAATGTTTTTTTTTATTTTAATTTTTTTTAATTTAATGTCTTTGTGTTATTATCTCATAATTAAACTCAACAAAGTATGTTTTCATCATGTATCACATTAGTGTGTTAATTATTATATTCTAGAATTATGATTCTAGTGGTGACTCCAATTTTATCATCTAGTTTTAAGGAAGATTAGTACCTAGTTTGAATATTTCTATTAAGTTTCATCTTTTAGTGTTGTTTTTTGTTTGCAAAACTAGAATGATTGAGATCATCCTTCAAATGTGAATCATCCAAAAGGCTTATATGGCCCTTAAGTATTCATAAAAGAAAAAAGAGACAAGTTTGAAGTCTGATTGAAGGGTAAAGTTTGGATTCAAAACAATGTTTAGATAACCAGTATTCTGATAATCTTGAGATTTTTTATGAACTCCCCACTGTTTAGGACTTTCAAAGCTATCTTAGTCATCCTAAAATTTATTGTATTCTATGTTATCCATCTTGTTTTCAACTAGTCAAATCCGCTCCTAAGCTTGATCCACAAAGACCCCCTCATTCAACCCCTCACATCTCTTTGCCATTTTTATTAAATATCTAATTGAACCAATCAGGAGGCATACGGACCCAAATGAGAATGAACATCTTGTATTCTATGTTCATATATTTAGGCCTATATATTTTTATGACATGGAAGGTTATCTTAATGAAGTCCCAAATGAAGTAAGGAAATTCCTTCCAAAATTTTAAGGGAACAATGCATATAGTGGTGATCAACACTTAAGGGCTTCTCAAAATATCATTGAAGAATATGACGTTGAGCATGAAGATGTGTGCATTAAGTTGTTTATGAATATGATGGAGGATGGTTCATGTGAATGGTTTAATTCACTTCCCCATGGATGCATTGATTTTTTGGAAGAGACAAATAATGTTTTTATAATTCAATATGGTGATAGAGTTGATCCTAGATTTATTTTGGATAATTTTGAGAACCTCAAAAATAATCCCAATGAGTGCATGCAAGACTTCAACACACGATTCAAAAAATCTATGATACAAATACCTAATAACATAAGGCCCAGTGATACAACGGGCTTGATAAAATATTATGATGCCTTTAACAAGAAGGATATGTACTGCTTGAGGGACAAGGCTCCCCTAAACCCATAGTTGGCATATAATATGGCCATCCAAATTGAGAATAACATAAAGGCTATGTGAAATCTCATGAAAAATGGAGTTTATGTAAAGTTAGTTAACCCAAAAAAGTTGTAGACCATAAACACAACTAACCTTGAGGAGCTGATTAAAACTTTGTCATCTGCTATCGAAGAGATGTCCTACAAGCTTGTAAGCACTAAGAAATGGATCCGTCATGTGTCTACTAGTCAAGAGATGGATCCAAATCCAAGTAAATCATAAAATGGGCCTGATTTCCATAATCAAGATAATGATAGAGGGAAGAAGCTTGCACATAAAGATAGAATAGATAGAAATTAGAATAGAGGGGCTAGGAATGAAGTGTCTGATATATTAAACACTAAGGTAAATGTTGTGAATTCTGATTTTAAAATTGATTGGTGTGATAATTGCTTCCTTCCTCATCCTCCATGTGATACAGCTAAATTGCTTTATGAAGATCTAGATGAACCTGAATATACATCATCCAGTGATGAGATTATGATGTTCAATTGTGAAATTCTTTGAAACAGGATGTTTGCCTTCACATAATTGATGAAAGTTAGTATTGTTGATTAGTTTTAGAGTGTAATACAAAAGATATCTATCCCAACATGTGAATTTTATTTTGAGGTTACTATGAGTCAAGCATATGAATTACCCATTCATGATTCAACTTTTTAAGATCGATGATGATTAAAATATATGATGGGGGAATTTTGTTATTTGAGGATAGTCAGCTTCTAATTAATGCAGTAGTTCCACAAGAGAATGAATGTTCCTTAAGAATCAAAAATTCAAGTGATTCTCCTCAAGACAACACCCCTACAAACCCAAAGGCAGGGGATGCAAGTAAGGATGTAAATAAAACTATAATAGTCTCAACTGCTTCCAAGCTATCACCTATATCCTAAATGGCTAATCATAGAGGTGCTCCTGCTAAGAGTAAAGTACATTTACTATCTATTATTCTTTAGGGTGATAATGATGTTAAAACAAACCCACCCTTGAAGAATAATGTTGAATTATAGAATGGGTGATATGGCCCAACTATTGAGCCAGTTGAAAATCATAGTGCCACTTGTTGAGTTATTGTAAATACCAGAACATAGGAAGAGGGCTTTTGAGTAATTGGAATTTGGTGAGAAATTAGTTGCAAATGAAATTGAGTTACCCCAAACACCCCTAAAAAGTGATGAATAATCGCAAGAGGTTGTTAAACCCACTCTGGAAGTCTATTTAGGGACTACATTAGTTGACAGTTAGCTAAAGGTGAATCCATTTTATGCAACTTTCTTGATCAATGGTCTGATTATTCATAGCCGCATGCTTGATTCTAGTGATTATTGTAATGTGATGCCATTATGTGTCCAAAACAAGCTTGAATTTAATATTACATTAGCCTTTTTCATGTTTTATGCCATGGACTCATTGGAAGTTCTAGTTATTGGATAAGTCAAGGGGTTGGTAGTACAGTTGGTAGTGCATCCACATAATTATTTTAATATAGACATGGTAGTTGTGGACTACCCACCTATGTGGGGGATGCTACTATCATGAAAATAGATAGTTAGCTTGGGTGGAAGTATACAAATGGACCTTTCCTACACCACCATTCTATTAGATCGTAAAATGGTCAAAATTTATATAGATCCAAAGACACTACATGTAATAGAAGATCTTAAATGTGCTCTAAATAAAGTGTTGTATATAGATGTTGACTTGGGTACACTTTTTGGGAATTTGTACACTAATGAACAACCTATTATTCTTGATGTTTAACCTTACAATTAAGGTGCAATTTGGAAGATGTGTTTTGATGGGGCTTGCTCCAATATTGAAAATAGAGCTGGGTTTATCTTTTATGCCCCCAATGGTAAATGTTTTAAGTTTTTTTTAGTTGTATTTTGAGTTAATGAATAATATTTAAAAATATGAGGCACTCTTACTTGGTTTATGGATTTCCCGTGAAGATGGAATTAAAAGTTTGATTGTTAAAGGTGATTCTAAGTTAGTGGTTAAATAGGTCTGAAATGTTTATGTCACCAA
This sequence comes from Torreya grandis, assembly GCA_037957365.1. Classification (NCBI taxonomy): domain Eukaryota; kingdom Viridiplantae; phylum Streptophyta; class Pinopsida; order Cupressales; family Taxaceae; genus Torreya; species Torreya grandis. Next base: position 1,890,831 of record JARHVA010002983.1, on the reverse strand, counting down.
AAATAAAAGGTTGAAATAATATCATAATGTTTTTTGGGATTTTCTTGAGTTTTTTGATGCAATCAACATAGTTTATCATGATTAGAGTTTCAATGAAGAGGTTGAAAAACTTGCAGGGTTAGGTGCCCAATTTGATATTTCAAATGTGATCTCTCATTGTTAGTATCAAGTGGAGGTAATTGTTATACCTTCAATCCTAGACCATGTTCATCATTGGTAGATTTTTGATGATGATGAATAGATTAAGAGGTTTATAAGTTGTGAAGATGAGTTCCATGATCAGATCTTAGACTTGTAATCCATGGTTTAAGTTTATGACAGGAAGGAAATGTTATTCAGGAAGGACATCATTGAGTTGAAGACAAACATGGTCCCAAGAGGATTGGTATGTTTGGAAAAAACTTTTGATGGAGAGGATAGAATCAAAAATCTAGAATCATTCATTTCAAAAGACATGATTGAGTGTAATTTGGGTTCTCATGAAAATCCATGAAAGGTTTGGCTGGATTCTCACCTAAATATAGTTGAGAAAAAGTTTACATGTAACTACTAAGAAAGTACCATGACTATTTAGCAAGGTCTTATTATGAGTTGAAGACATATAGGGAAGATTTATTTCAACATGTCATCCCATTTTAGCCTAATAGCAAGCCTTTCAGGTAGAAATAGAGACCTTTTAATCCCATCTTAGCCACCAAGATGTGGGATGAGTTAAAGAAGTTGGGGGATGGTAGAATCATTCAACCCATTAGATATTCATTAGAGGTTGCAAATTTAGTCCTTATACAAAATAAAAATGGTGACATATAATTGTGTGTGGATTTCTAAAATTTTAATAAAGTTATTTTAAAAGATAGTTAATCCCTACTCAATATGGACAACCCACTGTAAATTTTTACTAGATCAGAGATGTTATCCACTTTAGATAGTTTCTTAGGGTACAAAAAGGTTGTGGTAAAAGAATAAGAGACCCAAGACCACATTCACAATGCCTTGGGCCACTATGTATATATGAGGATGCCTTTCAGGTTAATGAATACTAGTGAAATATTCTAGTGAGCTATGGATGTTGCCTTCATAGGGGTAATTAACAATTTATAGATGTATATTAGGATGGTATTGTATTATACTCCAATACTAGAGAAGAACATTAAGAACATCTAGAAAAAGGATTTATTAGGTGTATGTAGTTTGACATTTCACTTAATCCTAAGAAGTGCCACTTCAAAATACAAAAGGACAAGTTGTTGGGACATATATTATCCAAAGATGGTTTCATGATTGACTTGGAGAGGGTAGAATCTATTGATGAAGTTCCTATCACATAGTTAAAGAAGGGAATTCAGTCTTCCTTTGGAAAAATTAATTTTCTAGGGAGGTTTGTATCTAGTTTTGTATAAATTAATCTACCTATTAAGTTCATGATGAAGAAGGATCAAAACATCAAATGGGAGGAGAAGTCTATGCAAGAATTCAATGACATCAAAATATATTTGAAATTTGCACCTATTTTGGCCAGCCCTGATTACACTAAGCAATTTCAAATTTTCTTTTTTCCATCATATAATATTATTATTGTTATCATATTGCAAAAGAATGAAGATAGTCACAAGAAGCCCATAGATTTCTTTATCAAATCTTTGCAAGGTCTTGAGATGAATTATACCATCATATAAAATAAATATTTCACTATCTTGAAGGTTATCAAGATGTTTAGGCCTTATATTCTGAGTTCAAAGATTGTTGCTTATGTCCTACACACCATGGTGAATGACAGTTTGACATAGACTGAAATTTATAGCAAGAGATGTAGGTGGGCTAACAAGTTTCAAGAGTCTGACATGATATTCATACCACTAATTTAGTGAGATGGATGGGTCTATCTAATCTCATGGTTGAAATCAATTTGGAAGCTATTGAGGTAAACACTACTATTTTTATTTTTGATGATTCTTTGAGTCAATTTAACATGTCTCTTTGGTATAAAGTCATTATTTATTACTTTTGAAACCTCAATTGTCCCTCTAACATGGATAAAAAATAAAGGATGACTCTTAATCTTGTATCCCAAAAATACCTCTTGACTGAAAATAGACATGTATGGAAGAACCTATATGGGGTTGTCCTATGATGCATGATAGAAGAAAAATATGCTGACCTGATTAGGAATTTTCATAGTGGAGTATGTGGTGGCCATTTTAAACCTAAAATTGTAGATGATAAAATTCTAAGAGCTAGATATTGGTGGCCATCATTGTTCAAAGATGTTGTTTAAAAAGTTAAAAAGTGCAAGAAGTGTCAGTGCTTTATTGGAAGGATGAACTCTTTTAGTTCTGTTCCCTTGTAAATTATGACAATTAAAGGCCCATTCAGACAATGGGGAATGGATTTATTTATGTTGAACACAACTATCTACTAAAAGGAGGTTTGAATCATTTAAAATTTTAGAGGAAACACAGATTCATATGCAAATCAAAGAACAAATGCAAAGATCACACACACACACACACACACACACACACACACACACACACACACACACACACACACACACACACACACACACACACACACGCACACACGCACATGCACACACACACACACACGCGCACACACACATGCACACGCACACGCACGCACGCACACCCACACACCCTCCGCCCCCCCCCCCCCCCCCCCACACACACACACACACATATTATACCATATTTATACATGGAAAACCCAAAGGGAAAATCATGATTAGAATAGATTCTAGAATCTACTATTATAATATAGCTTCATAGTTAAACTCCTCACTAGAAAAACCTCAATGGTTAAATTTAAGGACACCCATTCTAAGGAAACACCAAGCCCCTAACTGAGCACCAACTTAGTTTTTTAGATTGTACCAATGAATTAAAAATTAAGAAGCTATAACTCCATCATACAAGATAAATTCACAAATGAATCCAATTTAGTTTCTTTGATATAATTCTAGTCTATAACTTCTCACTCTCTATTCCTTATCTATGTCACACACACACACACACACATTAAACCATATTTATACATGGAAATCCCAAAGGGAAAAATCATGATTACAATATCTTCTAGAATCTACTATTATAATATAGCTTCATAGTTAAACTCCTCACTATAAAAACCTCAATGGTTAAATTTAAGGACACCCATTCTAAGGAAACACCAAGCCCCTAACTGAGCACCAACTTAGTTTTTTAGATGGCTCCAATGACTTGAAAATTAAGAAGCTACAACTCCAGCATACAAGATAAATTCACAAATGAAACCAATTTAGTTTATTTGATATAATTCTAGTCTATAACTTCTCACTCTCTATTCCTTATCTATGTGCTCTTTCTTTCTCTTTGCTCAATATTTGTCCATTCTCTATGTGTCCTTTATTTCTCTTTGGTCAGTCTCTATCCCTCTAACTTTCACTTTATGACTGTATACATCTGGATAAATTCTATTTAGGCACACTTCATTCCTTTTTTCCTCTTCCTTTCACTCCATTTACATATGTCTTCAATAGACAACCTTTGAGTCACTCTCAAATTTTCAACAGTAGCAACAAAAGTTTATCATAATTTTTAAGATGTTGTATAGATATGGACAATAATTCTAGGGTTTCACATATTCAATTGTGTTTACACTTTAACTCCTATTTTATGGTTCTCATTCAACATGACTTTGACATTTATTGTTTCACATGTCTCAGTTCATGTAACACACTACAATGGTTAGGTCTCTTTACTATGTTTGGCAGCTACTAAATTTAGGTCATTACTACACCATTTCCTTATTGGATGATTGATCGATTAGATCGATTAATCTTAGACTCCATGTAGACCTTTTGAGGTAACCATATATCTGGTCATATGTTTAAATGAGGATTATTCATCTTGTCTTTGGTTTCATTCACTATCTATCTTGAATCATCAAACGTATGCACTATTTCTACTTTTGAAATAAAACCATCAATCTCTCTTTCATTAATCATTAATATCTTTCTCACATCTCAATATCTCTTATATGATTGGTTTGCTTTCACTCCTTTTAATTGTCTTAGACATGCTTGATCTTTATTTTTGTCTATATGCCTTTTAGGAGTTTGTCAAGGAAGCCTTTTAGCTTTTCAAACTAGCCTTATGTCCTTCGTAATTATTCTTTAACACTTTTGGAAGTGTCCTATGTCTTTTAGTAAATTTTCAAGTGTCCTTTATCTTTTTTCAAACTACCCTTATAGATTTTGCAAACTATCTTTCAAAACATTGTGAGTGTCCTCTATCCTTAAGAAGTGTCTTTTGGAAACTTGACAAACATCCTCTCTTCATTTGAATTATATTATTTGGAGAAATTGTTGTAGACGTTTTGTCAAGGGCTCTTCGAGGAAATTTTTGTGGGATTTTTGTCAATGTTCCCTTTGAGATAATTTCCTTGAAAAAATGTCTAAGTGCCTTTCAAGAGTTTTGAAATGCTCTTTATTTCTTTACTCATTTATTTTATAACTTCTATGTAGGACACATACCCTTAAAAAAAATTCCAACAGTCCACATACCTTTTAGGTTTTTTGAAAATATCCCTTCAAAAGCTTTGAGTGGTCCACTTACCCTTTGACATTTTAAAAATATCCCTTCAAAATCTATGAATGGTCCACTTACCCTTCAAAATTTATAAAAATATCCCTTCGAAAGCTTTTAATGCTCCACTTACCCTTCAGAATTTCTTAGAAGATCCCTTCAAAACTTTTGAATGGTCTAATTGCCCTTCAATTTTTATGAAAATATCCCTTCAAAAAATTTGAACGATCCACTTGCCCTTCAAACTTTCTAAAAATATCCCTTCAGAAACTTTGCTGTAAAAATTTTGTCTGATAAAGACTTAGCCAATTTTCTCAAAAAAAATTCCTTTAATATTTTCATAAAAGAAATCCCTTATTAGCTGTGGTTTTTTTTTTAAGAGAATTGTCTTTACCAATATTTCCAAAAGAATTCCCTCAACAAATACAAAGGTAAAAAATCAACTAAGTATGGAAACAAGCTTATTCATTTGTAACATTTTCTCTATTTATCCTTATGACAAAGAACTTAGACCACAAAGAATAGACACAAACCTAATTATCACAGTGTGAGCATTTCCTTCATATGTTTCCATATTTCCAAATGTTGAAAACATCATTCTATGTACTTAGCCACATCTTGTCCAAATAACCATGTGAACAAAGGCATTCAATGTGCACACACATGTTATTCAACTCAACAAATTTGACATTAATGCATGATAGCACATGTTGGCTTTGACATAAATGACAATTATTCAAACCTTAATGACTATGTCCAACAATCTCCCCTTTTGTCATTGATGGCAACTCATCATCAGAATGACCTAACTCCTTCATATGTCAACAATCTACTCCTTTCCTAGCATCTTGGTTGTTTTGATCCTTGGACTTGATAGGCTAGAACACTTTTTGAGGAAGTCCACCTTAGGCAATGGTACATTAGCTCCCTTGACTCCATGATTATCCAAATGGTCATTTATATAGCATTGGTCTATAATACCAATCAATAATAAACACATCTCAATATAGATACCCATAATAATCTAGATCCAACACACCTTTGTCTCCTCCTTTATCATTAAATAGCAAAGGGACTATAGCTATCTCACCAGACTACCTTTCCTCTTAATCTAGTAGTTAATAATGTTCCTTCAATACTCCCCCTAGATTCATTCCCTTTCACTAAAAACTAAAGATGTGGTGTGGGAGCCACGACTCCCAAATTCTCTCTTAGACACACAAATTTCTCCTTCGGTCTTCCTAAATTCTCCTTGGGCCTTTTCTCTTAATCTAGTAGTTAATAATGTTCCTTTAATACTCCATCTAGATTCATTCCCTATCACTAAAAACTAACGATGTGGTGTGGGATCCACTACTCCCAAATTCTCTCTTAGACACACAAATTTATCCTTGGGGCTTAGTAAATATATCTATAATTTGGTCCTTTGTTGGCACATACTCAATTTTGACTTTTCGATCTACAAATTTTTATTTTAGAAAATGATATTTGATGTATTTATGCTTGGTTCTTGAATGAATCACTAGATTATTAGATATGTTTATGGCACTTTAGTTATCACAAAAGATAGAAATAAGTTCTTTATATTCTACCTTGATGTCTGTAAGAGTTTGCTTTATCCACAAGACTTGGGTGTAACATGTTGTTGCCTCTACATACTCTGATCTATTGTAGAAAGTGTAACTAACTCTCGATTTTTGCTCAATCATGACACTAGTCTATTTTCAATGAAGAATACGCCACCACTAGTGCTTCTCCTATCATCAATAGTTCATGCCCAATAAGAATTTGCATATGCAATCAAAGTGAGATATTCACTTATAGGGTAGCACAGACCATAGTTAATTGTGATATTTATGTATTTGAAGATTCTTTTCACATCATCGACATGTGACTCCTTGGGATCTACTTGAAATCATGCAACCATGCCTACAACTTTCATGATGTCTATTCCTGATGTAGTTAGGTATAATAAGATGCCTATCATTGATATATATATATATATATATATATATATATATATATATATATATATATATATATATATAGTATTATTCACATTAGGGGACTCATCTTCTTTGTTCAAATTGCATCTAGTTATCATGGGAGTACTAACTAGTTTGTTGTCTTCCATTCTAAATTTCTTGAGTATTTCCTTTGCAAACCTAGTTTGAGTTATGAACATCACTTCATTTTTTTGTGAAATTTAGACCAAGAAAGAAAGAAATTTCTCCTGGTATAGACATTTCAAATTCACTTTTCATTTTTGTGAAAAATTATTTGCACATATTACTATTTCCACTTACAAAGATGATATCATCTACATAGACAATAATAATCAACATATGCTCACCTTTTGAATTAAAGTATAATTTTTTTTTGCACATCCTTTATTGAAACCTTATTGTTATAGGTATTGATCCAATCTTAGATAACATGCTCTAGGAGCCTGTTTCAAACTATACAGTGCCTTCTTCAATTTGCATGCATAATCCTCTTCATTTGATAGTTGAAAACCTTCTGGTTATTCAATGTAGACATCCTATTCTAAGTTTCCATTCAAGAAGGATGAATTTACATCCATTTGATATACTTTATACTAATTTTGAACATAAAATACCAAAAACATTATTATATCTTCTAGCCTAGCCACTAGAGCAAATGTTTATTTAAAATTTATGCCCTCTACTTGTGCATATCCTTTGCGCACCAATCATAATTTATTTCTTATTACAACTCCATCTTAATTGATTTTATTTTTGTAGACCCATTTTGTTCCTATCAGATTATTGTTTGAGGGTCTAGGAACTAATTGCTAGGTTTTGTTCTTTTCTACTTGACTCAGTTCTTATTCGATGGCTTTTAAATAGTTTTCATCATTACTATCTTCACTTAAGGTCTTAGGTTCAATTTTTGAAATTATAGCAAAACATACTTACTCCTTGTTCATGTTAACTCTTCTCCTAGTCTGAACTCAATCATTTTTTTCCTAATTATCTTTTCCTTGGGATGGTCCTTCTGAATAAACCTTGGAAGTGCCTTTTCACTCTTTTCTTCCTCCTTTTCGTTGTCTTCTTCTCTATTATTTGTACCTTCTAAATATTCAATTCTAATCACCTCATTACATTCAACATGTTTAAGTCCTTCTTCGACCTTGACATTCATGCTCTCAACTATTTTATGAAGCATCCTATTATAATATACGTAGGCTTTGCTATGAGTGGAGTACCAAAGAAAAATTCTCTCATCACATTTTGACTCAAAACTTGCTAGTTTGTCCTCCTTCCTTCTAATGTAGCACTTATTCCTAAACACTCTAAAGTAATTAACTAATGTAGGTCTTCCATACCATAGTTCATATGGGGTTTTATCACTCTTCACCCTTAGTTTAACTCTATTTAGGATGGTTACCACTATTTGGATTGCTTCTCTCTAATATCCATTAGATAGTTTGGCCTCTTTCAACATTGTTCTATCCATCTCCTTAATAGTCTTGTTTTTTATTTCAACAACTCCATTTTTCCATGGAGTTATTGTAGTATAGTAGTTCCTTTTTATCCCATGATTCTCACAATATTCTATAAACTCATTGGAGGTGAATTCTTCACCTTTATCAAATCTCAAACATTTGATCTTCCTTCCCAATTCATTTTCAACCATGCCTCTAAAGATATTAAATATCTCAAATGCTTGAGATTTTTCCTTCAAAAAGCTTACCCGTGTCATCTTTTAATAATCATCTATGAACAACATGAAGTAATAAAATCCTTATGATCCTCTTGTCTAGGTAGGACTACAAAGATCAGTATGGACTAATTGCAGAGGCTTTGTAGTCACATATTCTTTTGTTTGAAACTTGACCATTATTTGCTTTCCCAATTGAAATTTTATGCATGTAGTATATGTGGGTTTGGTTATCTTAGGCATATGTCTTACACACTTATTCGAACATACTTTGACTAGATTATAAAAATTGACATGTCTGATTCTCCTATGCCACAACCATCTTTCATCAACTATTCCTATGAGGAGACTATTACTATTTACCTCAACAAGATTTTAGATATTATTCTTGATCCTTTTCCCCTTTACAACTTTTTTTCTAGATCTCTTTAGCATGCATCCTTCAGCATCAAATATGACCTTATATTTATTATCACACATTTATTTGACACTCAGTAGACTATGCTTTAGTCCTTTGACATAAATAACATCATGTGTAGGAAGCTTACCATCTCTACGTAAGGTTCCTTTACCTTTGATTTTTACTAATATGTTGTCTCCTAAGCTAACAAATCCTTCCTTGTACTTGCTCAACTTGGTGAACTTTCTCTTATCACCAGTCATGTGCTTTGATCACCCACTATCTATTACCCACAAGTTTGTCCTTTTGAATGGAGTGTTGTTTGAGCAATCAAGGATTGATTTTTCACTTTCCACCTTTTCTTGAGTCTCATAGATGTCCTTCTATTCTCTTTATCAATGACTTGTGAACCTTTCTTATTATTAAGAGATTTGCCTTTATTTACATTGTATCCTTTTGATGTTATAAAGCTAGTCCTTCAATGCTTAGCTATGTGATCAAATTATTAAAATTGTAGTACATTAAACTTGAATTTAGCAAAGGATCAAATGAGTTTCTACATAAAAAATTAATTCTTATAGTAGGAACAACTCTACACTAAATATCCCTATTACCAAACTAAGTACAACTATAATAATACCTATAAAAGGATGAACAATACCTGATCATAGCATTCTTTGGTTTAGTATAACTAAATTTTATATTTCTTTGCTTCTTCAAGTCTATCACTTGAGTATATCCTTATGCATCTTTAATTTTAGTCCTTTTCCTAGAATTTATTCTCCTCACTTTATCTTTGTTTTAATCATTCAAAATCTCCTTACTGACCTTCTCTTATTTTACTTCTATTCCTCCTCCTATCTTTAAATTATCATATAGGTTGGTCAATGTACTAGTTGATGAGCCATTTCCTTTCTCATATCCAAGACCATATTTTTCATTCAAAGGCTTCTGACCACTGATTAATACATTAATAATGTTTGATCCTTTTGTCAACTTTAGACTTTTGTCTATTTGACTTTTTACTTTCTCAAGTTCTTTCCCCAAATCTACTATTTTTGACTCAAGCTTCATGCATTCTTTGGATTTTGTCTGTAGTTCCATCTTAACTACTTAATCTATTTTTTTAGTCTCCTCAAGTTGAGTCTTTAGAGTCACTATCATTTAATTAGATTTGTCAAGTTCCTTCTACACAGGCTTCTTCTATTTTGAGTTCTCTTTTCTTAGTTTCTCAATTTCTTCTACAACACAAACCAGTTTACCTTCTAGATCAACTTCACCTTCCTCTTCTTCACCCCAATCTTCATCTTCATCCTATTGTTTATTTATGAGAGTAAATTACTCTACCATGAAAATGATTTTTTTTTCCATTTGCTACAAAAGCACAGTCATGAACATCATCTGAACTATCACTATCACTACCCTTCACTGAGCCATTATATTCTTTTGTATATAAAATTTTCTTACTCTTGAAGAAGTTCTTCCTTTTTAAATATTGAGGTTTCACCATTTTTATACTCTTCACTTGATTAGAATTATCTTTTTTATTATAAGGGCATTTAGCAGCAAAGTGTTCTACCTTTCCATAGTTAAAGCATTTGAATGATATATTTCCTTTATATTTTCCTGATCCTCTATTTAATTTCTTGACAAAGTTAGCTTCTTATCCATAAATCTCCTTAGATTAAGATGTGGATATTTCTTATTTTATCTACTTTTGTACTTTGAATGCAAATTCTATTTTAAATGTGTCAATCTCTCCCATTCTCATCTCATAGGCTATGAATGTTTTATGTATCTTATCCACTATGAGCTTGTCCAAATCTCTTACTTATTCAATTGTAGATATTTTGGAGTCATATCTTGATGGTGGGGATCTCAAAACCTTCTTGACAATAGTTGACTCTTCTATTGTTTCTCTAAGTCCTCTAATAGCATTCACTATCTCATCTACCCTAAGGAGGTAGTTAGAAATCTTTTCCTCTTCATTCATCTTAAGAATCTCAAACTACCCTTTGTATGTTTCTAGCTTTCCTTGATTCACCTTTTCATCTCCTTCATAGATGCTTTTTAACTTGTTCAAGATGTTTTTTGCACTTTGACAATGCATAACTCTAACAAACTCTGAGTTTGATAGTCCATAAAGAATAGCATTCTTTGCCTTATCGGTAGTATGATCAAAAGGAGATACAACAAGAGATGTATATCCATTTACTACAGACATCCATACATAAAATCCTAATGAGGATAGATATGTTTCTATTCATATGCTCTAGAAAGCATAGTTAGATCCATCAAATAAAGGTGTTTTCTTTGAGGAGGATCCTTCTTGACTAGTTATTGTGTTCACTGACAAATATCTATCTGAGCCGATTAAGCTTCTTTTATGTTCCTTAGGCTCTGATACCAATTATTGAACACAACTATCTACTACGAGGGGGGTGAATTAGTAGATGGGCTAAAACTAGTTGATGTAAACTTTTAGAGGAAAACACAAATTCATATGTAAATCAAATAATAAATGCAAAGATCACACACACACACACACACACACACACACACACACACACACACACACACACACACACACACACACACACACACACACACACACACACACACACAAAAAAAAAAAAAAAAAAACACACACATTACACTAGATTTATATGTGGAAAATCCAAAAGGAAAAACCATGATGAGAATAACTAGTAGAATTTGCTATTCTTATCCAGCCTCATAGTTAAACTCCTCACTTGAAAAACCTCACAATTTAAACTTAATAACACCTATTATTAGGAGACACCAATCCCTTAACTGAGAACCAACTCAGTTTTTCTAATGGCACCAACCAATAAAAACTTATGAAGCTATAACTCTAGCATACAAGATATATTCATAAATGAATCCAGTTTGGTTTCTTTGTTACAAGTCTAGTCTATAACTTCTCACTCTCTACTCCTCTATGTGATCTTTCATTCTCTCTACTCAATCTCTATATATTCTCAATGTGTCCTTTCTTCCTCTCTTCTTAGTCTCTATCCCTCTAACATTCACTATATGACTGCATACATCTAGATAAATTTTGTTTAGACATACTTCATTCCATTTTATTTTTCTCTTCCTTTTACTCTATTTGCATACATCTTCAATAGACAATCTTTGAGTCACTCTCAAATTTTCAACCAAAACAACAAAAGCTAATAACAATGTTCAAGATATATATATATATATATATATATATATATATATATGAATAGTGAGTCTAGGGTTCACATCTTCAATTGCATTCACACTTCAACTCTCCTTTTCTAGTTCTCATTCAATGTGACTTTGACATATATTCTTTCTCATGTATCAGTTTATGCAACACACTACAATGGTTAGGTCTCTTTACTATGTTTGGCAACTACTAGATTCAGGTCATTACTATGTTATTTCATTAATTAAAAATTGATTGGTGGGATCGAGTAATCTCAAACTCCATGTTGATGTTTCAAGCTAACAATTTATTTGGTCATGTCTTCAAATGAGGATTATTCATCTTGTCTTTAGCACCATTCACTATGTATCTTAAACCATTAGATGTATACACTATTTCTACTTTTTAAATAGAATCGTCGATCTCTCTTACATAAACCATCGAGCTCTTTCTCACATCTTGATATCTCTTATATGATTGGTTCACATTCATTCTTTTTTATTTTCTTAGACATGCTTGATCTTTATCTTTATCTATATGCCTTTAAGGGGTTTGTCATGGAAGCCTTTTAGCTTTTCAAACTAGCCTTGTGTCCTTCAAAATTTTCCTTTGGCACTTGTGAAAGTGTCTTATGTCTTTCAATAAATTTTTAAGTGTCCTTTCTCTTTTTTCAAACTACCCTTCAATATTTTTCAAACTATCTTTCAAAACTTTGCAAGTGTCCTCTATCCTTTGGAAGTGTCCTTTGGAAACTCAGTAAGTGTCTTCTCTTCACTCAAACTATATCCATTAGATAAATTATTATCAGTTCTTTGGAAAGGGCTCTTCGAGATAATTTCCATAGTTTTTTTGTCAATATGCCCTTCAAGACAATTTCACTAACAAAATGTCTAAGTGTCTTTCAAGAGTTTTGAAATGCCCTTCATTTGTTCACTCATTTCTTTTAGAACTTTTGCAATGGTCTTTGGATTTTTTGAAAAGATCCCTTTAGAAGCTTTAAATGGTCCACTTACCCTTCAGTATTTTCAGAAGATCCTTTCAAAAGCTTTGAATGGTCTACTTACCCTTCACACCTTCTAAAAATATCCCTTGGAAAGCTTTGAGTGGTCCACTTACCATTTGGATTTTTTAAACATATCCCTTCAAAACTTTTGAATAATATACTTGCCCTTAAATTTTTTTGAAAATATTCCTGTGAAAATTTTCTATCGTCCACTTGCTCTTTAGACTTTATAAAAATATCCCTTCAAAAACATTGTTGTAGATAATTTGTCCAAAAAATACTTAGCCAATTTTCTCGAAAAATTTGCCTTTAACATTTTCCCAAAAGAAATACCTTATTAACTATGGGATTTTTATCTAGGAGAATTTCCTTTACCAATATTTACAAAAGAATTCCTTCAAAAAATTCAAAGGTGAAAAATTGACTAATTATCCAAAATATCGCTAAAAGAATTATGTGATGTCCCTTACTTAGGGGCTTCTTTTTCCAAGCAAAAGCTCTAATACCACTGTGATGTCCCTTACTTAGGGGCTTCTTTTTTCCTAAAAAAGCTCTAAACAACTGTAATATCCCCTTCAAACAAGGAACATATAAACTCATAAAGCTCTGATCACAGATATAATTTGCAGAATAGATTCAAGTATGCATAAACAAATCACAGATCTTATCATTCATTCAGATGATTACAAAAGATGTCCTTCTAAACTATTACAATTACAGTCCTCTATTATGCATATAAAATATGAAATACAGTATTGAAAACCCTAGCTTTGCAAATCTGGGAGTGAAATCTAAATCTGGAAGGGTCTCGGCCTTTCTGTGTCGACACACAGCCGCCGTCGTCGGTCGATATCTCGTTGACGTCGATCGCTATCAGTCAGCTTTCTGTCGACATCAGTCTTCAGTAGACTGATGTCGGTCACTGGAAGCTCTATCTACCGAGGTCGGTGCCTGAATGGATCTGTACGGAATTAGTACGACCACCAATTTAGCACAACCTCTCTGTTCTTAACCCCTGATTGCTGAACAACCTGATCTGAAGATATACTATTCTAATACAGCAGATCTCTCGCTATATAATTTATTGAAACAAACATAAACTAAATCAAGAAATACCTAGAAAGCTCTGTGATAAACTTCTGTGTGAAGTTATCTCTCAAATACCTGTAATACTATGATAACTTCTGGGTGAAGCTATCTCTCAAACCTGAAACCTCTGTGATAACTTATGTATGAAGTTATCTCTCAATTTGGCAATAGATCGGCTGATCTCTCACAACCTCTGCATCACACACAATGAAGAGTTGACGTTCTTCAATGCTAATGGAAATCTGTGATAACTCCTGTATGAAGCTATCTCTCAATTTGGCAATAGATCGGCTGATCTCTCACAACCTCTGAATCGCACACAATGAAGAGTTGACGTTCTCCACTGCAGATGGAATCCTGGAACCCTTGGCTCAGTCTTCATAGAAGAATTTCTTCAATATCAAAATCAATAATCAATTCATACTTCCAAACTCTCTCCCATGAGAAACTCTTATACCCTTCCAAAGGTGTGCTTGCTAAAATTAGATTTCCTCAAATTAGAACTTGGGGTTCTAAAATTAGAATTCCTCAAATTAGAACTTGGGCTTCTAAAATTAGAATTCCTCAAATTAGAACTTGGGTCTTAAAATTAGACTCAATTAATTAATAATTAATAATTAATAATTAATTAATATCTAATTTAAAATTAGACCAAATAATTAATTAATTAATAATTAATTACTATCTAATTTAAAATTAGACCAAATAATTAATATTTGATTAAATCAATCAAATATTAATATCTCCCTCAATACATGTCGGATCCTTGAACCGTCTAAAGCTGGTGAACCAAGGAGTGATTCTGCACATGACCATATCAAAACAAGGGTGCTCCGACTGTATGTCAAATATCCCTAAATAATAGGAGCTCAGGCCCAATGTGTCTGAAATAACCTGAATGAGAGCCAACTATAGGAATTCTGTAAATCAAAGCCAAGCCAATCTCTATCATGACCCTCTATCCATCCAATCAGCCTACGAAGGTCGCATAATAGGCTAATCATCAAGCCTGTCAATGTCCACGAAAAAGGGGACATGACAATCTGCCCCTCCAAAAATTGCTTGTCCCCAAGCAATCTCAAAACAATGAACCACTCGATCCACCTGGATCCCAAATGTAGTTATGTTCTGCACTGCTGTGAATCAATGCAAGTACCTGCAACATCAGCAGAAGTAGAACAAAGAGGAACCCATAATCAAATTGGCGAATGCAACTCAACCAAACTCTAAGAGCACAACTGCCATAGTCAAGAACACATGAGAACCAAACTCTCGAAGCATCATAACCCAAGTAGAATGGACAACTCAAACTGCCAATTCCATCTGCAAGAGATGGTGCCAATCCATCCCATAATGGATGGTAAAAAACTGGAGCCGATCTACACCTGTGTGAAATCAAATCTTCTCTCTCTGGGTCAAAAGAAGAATAATGAGCATACCCCACCTCAAAATCCTTGTGAGGTAGCATAGTAGATAGGATCCCTATAATCTCCCCACCCAATCTGCTAATAGCACCAGTACCTTGGATGAGAACACCTTCTGTCACCCTATGCGAATCCAGATGAACACCTACACTATCCAGCAAATACTCCATGAATGACTTCATGCAGTAAAAATTATATGTGGAAGCATCAACGTACTCCCCCACACACCACAACTGATCCCTCTGTAAAGGCGGCACAACCAACTGTACCACACTGTCATCTGTGTGAGAAGAATCAATCTGGAGACTCGACTCCACTGGCATCCCAAACTCATCAGGACCAGGTACTCCCAAATCCTGAACATGTGTGTTAGCCTCAACAACATGTTCCTCAGCAACAACTGTAGGAATGTACTCATCACCAACCACCTCAATATATGAATGATCTGGGTCTGGAGCTGGTGAAGACCTCAAATGTGCTAGCTCCATGGTCACCTTAGCCAAATGAAACTGTGACTCCTCATAAGCCAGCTGCGTACTCTCAAGAATATCAAAAGTCACCTCTAGTTGCTGAGTAAGGTCACTCACCTTATCTTCCTCGACCGACAATGCATCATATGCTGTGCTGCCCCACTCCATAAGATAATCTCTGTCGGCGACCAACTGCATATAATCCTGTCTCAGAATCTGGATAGCCTCCCATAAAGAGTGGATCTCTGTCAAGGACAAATAACTACCTCCCTGCTCGATGCTAGTAGGAGAACCCCATCCATAAACTGCTAACAACTGATGAGCATCATCGAAATGCTTGCAAGTGGTAGCAATGTCTCGCTCACTAACTCTCAGCTGACTAGACACATGGTGGCACTAGCTAGATTGTCTCCTACAATCCTCCTCTGATGCATGGTCCAAAAGAGTAGACTCAAAATCGCTGATCTCTGGAGTACTACCATCCATACTCTGTGAATCAACTCCATAGCTCACATCAACATACAGAGTATCAACAACTGTAGCATCACTGTCTAACTCCTCCTTACTGAGAGAAACGGCTGGTGAAACTAAGTCCTCAAAACTGTCCACTACATCTTCCTAAGTATCATCTGCAATAATCAGATCCTAGGACTCTTCTACAATCTCTGTCATAACTGAGAGATCATCAACCCTCAGTGTACTAACATCTGAGCACACCTGTACACTCTGAGTGCAAGCATCGGACTCATCCTCATCTAACTCTGAAGAAACTGCTGCTGAAACTATCTCATCATCACAATCTCCCGCTCCCACCTCCTCTACAACTAACTGAGAGTCTAAATCCCCATGACTAATCTCATCCACATGTCTAACGATTGGTGTAGCGCTGCCCTCAACCACTGTTGAGACCTCTTGTTTCTCCTTCATTCTATTTTGTGATGTGGACCTTTTACGAATGGATGCCATGCACCGTAATAATTTGTCTTCAAATGTAGGATCTGAAAGAGTTTCATTCATCCTCCTCTGGGTTTCAACCAACTGGTTCAAACTTTTTTTCAGCTTCTTCATATCCTTGTCCCACTGTTTCTGAGTACTTGAAGACATCATGGATACTTCGTTGATTCAATCTACCCAACTACCCAACAAGATGGCAAGACATTAGCTCTAATACCACTGTGATGTCCCTTACTTAGGGGCTTCTTTTTCCAAGCAAAAGCTTTGATACCACTGTGATGTCCCTTACTTAGGGGCTTCTTTTTTCCTACAAAAGCTCTAAACAACTGTAATATCCCATTCAAACAAGGAATATATAATCTCATAAAGCTCTGATCACAGATACAATTTGCAGAATAGATTCAAGTATGCATAAACAAATCACAGATCTTATCATTCATTTAGATGATTACAAAAGATGTCCTTCTAAACTATTACAATTATAGTCCTCTCTTATGCATGTAAAATATGAAATACAGTATTGAAAACCCTGGCTTTGCAAATTTGGGAGTGAAATTTGAATCTGGAAGGGTCTCGGCCTTTCTGTGTCGACACACAGCCACCGTCATCGGTCGATATCTCGCCGACGTCGGTCGTTGTCGGTCGGCTTTCTGCCGACGTCGGTCTTCAGTAGACCGATGTCGGTCACTGGAAGCTCTATCTGCCGAGGTCGGTGCCTAAACGGATCTGTACGAAATTAGTATGGCTGCCAATTTAGCACAACCTCTCTGTTCTTAACCCTGATTGCTGAATAACCTAATCTGAAGATATACTATTCTAATACAGCAGAACTCTCACTGTATAATTTATTGAAACAAACATAAACTAAATCAAGAAATACCTGCAAAGCTCTGTGATAAACTTCTGTGTGAAGTTATCTCTCAAATACCTGTAATACTATGATAACTTTTGGGTGAAGCTATCTCTCAAACCTGAAACCTCTGTGATAACTTTTGTATGAAGTTATCTCTCAATTTGGCAATAGATCAGTTGATCTCTCACAACCTCTGAATCACACACAATGAAGAGTTCACGTTCTTCAATGCTAATGGAAATCTGTGATAACTCCTGTATGAAGCTATCTCTCAATTTGGCAATAGATCGGCTGATCTCTCACAACCTCTGAATCGCACACAATGAAGAGTTGACGTTCTCCACTGCAGATGGAATCTTGGAACCCTTGGCTCAGTCTTCACAGAAGAATTTCTTCAATATCAAAATCAATAATCAATTCATACTTCCAAACTCTCTCCCATGAGAAACTCTTATACCCTTCCAAAGGTGTGCTTGCTAAAATTAGATTTCCTCAAATTAGAACTTGGGGTTCTAAAATTAGAATTCCTCAAATTAGAACTTGGGCTTCTAAAATTAGAATTCCTCAAATTAGAACTTGGGTCTTAAAATTAGACCAATTAATTAATAATTAATAATTAATTAATATCTAATTTAAAATTAGACCAAATAATTAATTAATTAATATCTAATTCAAAATTAGACCAAATAATTAATATTTGATTAAATCAATCAAAGATTAATATCTCCCTCAATACATGTCAAATCCTTGAACCATCTGAAGCTAGTGAACCAGGGAGTGATTCTGCACATGACCATATCAAAACAAGGGTGCTCCGCTGTATGTCAAATATCCCTAAATAATAGGAGCTTAGGCCCAATGTGTCTAAAATAACCTGAATGAGAGCCAACTATAGGAATTCTGTAAATCAAAGCCAAGATAATCTCCATCATGACCCTCTATCCATCCAATCAGCCTATGAAGGTCGCATAATAGGCTAATCATCAAGCCTGTCAATGTCCATGAAAAAGGGGACATGACAAATTCCCTCAACAAATTTAGTCTACCATGTTTTGTTAAGCCTACATGAATGTTTTCTAAAAAAATGCCACATCTTGAATTCATTACCTAATATAATGGCACATGTTCCTATATTTTGGGGTTATTTGCACACCTATAGGGGGTGTACATCACCTAGTGAGATCCAATTTTGGTTCTATATTCTACACCATATAATACATAGTCATGCCACCTAAGACTTCCCACATGGTACAGGAGGAGAGACACACATCAACATTCTAATCTATGCTATATTTAAACCCATAAAATAATAAAAAAAAATACACACCATCATAAATAGACCTACATAGATGTAAAATATACTTAGCACCATGCCATGAAGGACCCTTGATATGTGGAAGAAAGTCAATAAAATTGAATCAAGGTTTTGTAAAGGAAGACATGTGGAGTAGGGTAGAGAATCCCTTGTTGACTATGTTGGAAAGTTGTAATGATGATGTCATAGAGATTCTCTAGTGAGTATATGAAGTTATTTTATATCCTAAGTGACAATGACAAAGTGTGTAATTTGAAGTCTCATTAACAATGTGTGCAATGTGCTTGTTCTTGTATGCTTTATGAATGGTTGATTGATCTTCATTTTTGACTTGAGTATTAGAGGATTAAGAATAAGTATGATGATTAAAACATGAGAAATATGTCTTTAAGATGTTATATATACTTTGAGAGCTTATGTGTGTAAGTGGAAATCATCTAGTAGTCCTTAGTTTTCATCTAGACACTTTGGGTCCAGTGGCAAAAACTTTGAGTAGGCAGTTTGATGATGTCACCATTACCATGTGGGAATAAGTTGAGAGGAGATAAACATATGGTTGTGATCATAGCAGTCCCTAGTTATTTTGTACCAAATATCAAGTCATGCATTGAATCATAGTTAAATATACGAGGGAATAAGTTGGCTTCTCAGTCAAAAATCATTGTTTTCCCATACATGGCCAAATTTGTAGTGGCCAAAAAGCGCTAAATAAGCATGTTGATGAGGTTAGTGCTTGCATGTGTGGATGATTAAACAGAAGGTAATCATATGTTTTTGTTCATTTTTTGACCTATTTTATTTATACTAATTTTTAGATCATGCAATGTAGCACGTACCTTGGAGGCTAAGTATGGAAAACATAGTCAATCTACCTTGGAGCCTAAGTAGAACTAATTTTTAGATCATGCAATGTAGCACGTTTGGAGATGTAGATGTGAAAAGTTAGGCTCCAAGGTAGATTGACTATGTTTTCCATACTTAGCCAATTTTATAGTGTGGAAAAAAGAATCGAGTGAGAATTTTGGTGGTGTTATATCTTACACATGTGAAGGTGCCACTATAAATTGATCAAATGGTTTCATTCAATTTTGAGTGTAGATCATTTGGGTTATATTTGAGTTCATGTGCTAAAGCATGGCAAAAGTTATGGATGCTCAAAATTGGCCTCTCAAGAAGTTTTGGAGTGGTTGGCTTTATGCAAGAAGATATTGAGAAGGATCTTTAATGAAATTATATATCACCCATATTAGGGTTCTAAAAGTAGTGTATCAGATTGTTGGATTCTTCTTTGTGAGGAGATCATCTATTCTAAGATTGAGATCCTACGTTGAAGCACAAAAGAAGTTTTTAAGGATAAAAAATGGCTACTTAGGAATATTGATAGGGTCCCCATACCTAGTCATTTTTTAAATTGTTATAGTTTGAGAAAGATTGACAGAGTGAAGTTACATCAAGGAGTTAAGAGGTAGTGAGATGAGGATAAGGGCATGATTTTTAATGACTATGCAAAGGTATAGGATAATGATCCAATGGTGAGAGGGAATTCATATAGATTGATCAAATTGTGAGCATTGATTGATATAGACCTATTTTATTCATAGATCTTGATGGAGTGGATTGAGTTAAAGTTCCAAGATTACATGAGATAAGGTCAATGTGACTATTGTTTAATGTTTGGCCTTGGCAGTCTATTCGTTAAAGATTGGACAATATCGATGGAGTGTATTTGATCAAAAGATGAGAGTTCATGAGATTTGATCATTATTTTTGAAGGTTAACTATGATCATTGTTATTCGACTATTTGAATTTAACATAAGAAAAACAAAAGCTATATATTTTGACCATATATTTTGATAGAAGATGAATTTGCTCATGCAATAATAAGAAAATTGGTAGAGGAATTCAAGTCTCATCTAGATATATGGATTTAAATATTTGAAAGTGAGTATAGTCAAAGATATTAAGCATAGAATCTAATTATGTGTTCATGTTTATTCTACAATTGACTTGATAAGTATATTCAAGCTTGTATTGATGTTGTTTTGATGTCTCATGATAAATTAGGTATTATAACATGTTGTATACTCCATGAAGATTTTATATGTGGATTTTGGATGTATGATCAATCTATATTGATTATGATCAATGCTTAATAAGTTGACTGTGTGTTTGTTCATGGTAACTGTGTCCACCAAGTCAGTGTTTGACTTGATTAAGCATACCTAGAGGTGATAAAAGTTGACTGTGATCATTTTAGGATGTCAAAAATAATATAATGAGTGGACCCATGTATTTTAAAGTGGTCATGTGTTCTTTTTTAGATTAATAGAGTGATAAAAGAGGTAATTTGTTCAAGTGAGACATATAAGGTCTACAAGTGTTGTATTTAAAAGGTGTATTTCTTTAAGGGTGACCTATAGATGCTATGACTAACATATGAATATTTTATTGAGTTGAATATTCATATTATAGCTGAATTAAGGGCTAAGGCGTGACTATTTACTGATCAAGATGATGGTTATCAATATTGATCTATAAATAGTGGAATCAAAGATGATGGGTTCTAAGTTTAGGTATGAAAGACCTGGGAGAGTTGTGAGAGAGACTTATGTGTATGTTTTGAGCATTGAAGGAAGACTAGGGTTCCCTAAGGATTAATTAAAGAGAATAATAAATTGAGGACTATTTGTATGATCTTTTGGCCATAATTCTGTTGGTAGAATTATGAGCTTGTTGTTTGAGTGTGAGCGAAGGAGATGTGTGATAATTAGAGGTCCATCATCAGGTGTTGAATACATTAGTTTAGAGGTGGATTTATTCATATTTTTTATTTTTTTAGCTCAAAATATAAGGTGGTTATAGCCTCCTTGAAATGTGAAACTTGATAAAAGGATTGGTTGTTGTTGTAGCTCAACTAGATAGGTGTGGGATCACATTGTTGGATTGTAATCTCACTAAATAAGGATTGTAGTTTATTTATCATTTGTAGATGGTCTAAATTATATATTTCTATTATAGGATAGTAGTCCAATTGTAGGTTCTAATGGTTTTTCTCTCTCGGTAGGGTTTCCCACATATATCATGTGTTATGTGATTGATCTTGCATTGCCTCTCTTACTTATGGCTATGAATGATATTTATGCTTCATGAATGTTTGTGGTAACTGGTTAAGTAGTTGGGAAGATCATAATTAAATTTGGATTATTTGGTCTCACTGATTCACCCCCCATCTCAATGATTATACCTTTAACAATTGCTATCAAAGCGAGGTCATTTGGTAAAGGCTTGACATCTTGAAGCTGACCTAAGGTATAATGGCTAGTCAAAATGTGTAAGGTGGATCCTCTACTAATCAAGAACTAATGTTAAATGGATCTAATTATGCTTTTTGGAGTGCTAGGATAAATACCTACATTATGTCCTTAGTGTTTGATGTATGGAAATTAATTTTGAATGGTTATGTTGCTCTTGTTATTTATCCATCTAGTGTTGTAGACAAGAAGTTGTTAGAGAACAAATCTAAGGCAATGAATGGAATCACTTATGGTCTTATAGAAACTATGTTTACCAAACTAATTCATTGTACATTTGCCAAGGAAATATGGGATAAATTAAAGACTATTTTTTAAAGAGATTCAAAGGTTAATATTGTTAAATTACAAACCCACAAAAGGAAATTTAAATCTCAAAGTGAATGAAGAATATATTATGGTATCCTTTCTACAAAGATTTGATGAGATTGTGAACATTATCAAATATCTTGAAGATAATATTTAAGAGACTACTATTGTTCAACAGTTATTAAGGTCTCTTTCCCTTAAGTTTGATCTAAAAGTATCTACTATAGAAGAGAGTCATGATCTTACTTAGTTGAAGATGGATCGGTTGTGTGGTACCCTTAATGCCTATGATATGAGGAATAATGATGATGTACCACTAAATTAAAAAAAAAACATTCAAGATAGAGATGAAGCCTAAGAATAAGTTCCAAGGTAATAAATCTAAAGAGCATGACATATCTAATATTAATGATGATGAAATAATTGATTTGATTATTAGGCAATCGAACACTAGCTCACAAATGTATAAGGGTAAACAACTCATAAAATGTTTCAACTATGGAAAGATAGGAAATTTTTCTCAGAAGTACCCTTATAAGCATGAGAATAATGATGATGAAGAGAATGGTAAAGTCCAAGATGATGACAAGAAGACATATAGGAAGAAAGGGTGTAGAATGTATAACAACAAGAAGAGGTCCTTTAAGAACAAGAAGATTCTCTACACCAACGAAGATTATAGCTCATTATATGAGAGTGAATATAGTGACTCAGAATATGATCATGAATATGATGGTTCTGTTAATGATGAATCCCTATTCATGGCTAAGGAAGGAATTTTCTCACCTTAGGAGTCTACTTGGAGTGATTCAGATGATGATGAAGATGAGATGGACTATGAGATTGGTTTGATGAATGCTCTTTAAGAACTAAAGATTGAGAATAAGATCAATAAGAAGATGAAATAAAAGCTCAAGGAATATGAGGATTAATTTTTTTTATATGAGGAAATATTGATTGAAGACACCAAGGATCATGAAGATATGATCAAGCATATTAGTTATCAATTGGAAATTCTATCTACAAGCCTAAAATCTAAAGAAGATAAATGTGTTTGGCATGTAATTAAAAATGAGTATTTAAAATCTGAGTTATAGAAGGTATCTATTAAGGTAATTCCATTTATGATATTTTAAAAGAGATCAAGTGATAGAGACAACATTCTAAATGATTTAAAATCATGCAATTGATAAGACTAGTCTTGGATTAAAAGAAGAACCAGAGACAAAAACTCAAGACAAGATGAAGACTAATGTGAACAAGGTGGATCAAAATTTAAAGACAAATTAGATTAGATATTGAAATGACATGAGGTATGCAAAATTAAATGGTTACTATTATACATGTAATAAATTTGGTGATAGAGCTAGAGAATGTAAAAGATTTTCTAGAAATGAATTTGTATGGAACTATGATGGACGTCATCAGTTAAAAGGTGTAAACAATATCAAGTTCTTTAACTATCTTAATGTGTGAGACTTTTAAAGCCATTGTCCACATAATATTTGTCTAGGTTATACCTCTTCATAAAGGTGATGCTTTTTTTGTCATGACATAAGACACATTGCAAATTTATGTCTAAATAAGGTAAGGTAAAATACATTTATTACAAAAAGTATGGTGTGTTACAATTGTGAACAAAGAGGTCACATTGCTAGGTTCTATAAGAAAAATCCTACAAGATAGAATATATTTAATCAAGCTCCTAAAAGTCACGTTAACATATGGAATCCAAGTGTGATAAGTATGAGTCAAGATAAGACTACAGGTCTAAGTAATTTGTTTGCTATGATGGAGAATAGTTAAAAAGTTAAAGAGTAACAAAAGGTCTCATTATTTGTTCATGTTGAGAATGAAGAGATAAATGTCAAAGAGAAGATCAATGAGATAAATGAATCTAGTCCTGAGGTATGTATGGATCCAAGTGAACATCCTGGTGTTATTGAGCATGTATCTTGTAAAAAACATCAATTGTTTGTGCCTAATGAAGAGTTTAAAAGATGTAAGGAAGAATATATAGATGAAAAGGTATGTCATGAATCTATGTTGTCTCCATATATTGATAATCTAATCATAGTAGAAAAGGATAATGTTGTAGTAGTTGAGGAAGTTTCTTCTCCTAAGCTAAAGAAGAAGAAGAAGAAGAAGAACTACAAATATCAGATGAGCAAGGAGGAGATGGAACTTGAGAATTTGTTTTTACTTTAGAGCAATGAAATGTATAAGTTGTCTCTATATATGATTATTAATAGACTCCTTTCAGTGGATAAGCATGTTTATTTGAATAATATGATAATGACAATCAGAGAAGGTCTTTTACTAAGAGGAACTAAGAAGTTCATGAGCTTGTTCTAAAAGATTATGAAGTAGTTGTAGTACATAGTCATATTGGGTGGTTCTAGGTGGGTTAATGATATTCTTTAAAATATTAATAATATTTTGTTTCTCATAAAGGTATGTCTAATTCTTTGTGGTGTGATCAAGATGTTTTTGAGGTCCAAAGGTATGTATGTGCCAATTGAAGTTTTTTTAGTGCTCTTAGTTTTCTCAGTTTTAGGCTTAAGGGCAAGCAGGACTAAAAAGAGTTACAGGATGTATGGGTTACCAAATGTAATGAAGATAAAATCTTGGTTAATAAATGTGTGATGGGTTTCTCTAGGTGTGCAAGTAGTTTCAGATGTGTGCATTGACTAAAAGGAGGTTTATTGACCTTGTTTATTTTCACATTTTAGGGTTTTAGGCTATATTATAAAATTGGTTTTACTTATGAGTTGAGATTGAAGGCTTATTAATATTTCTAATGATATAAGTGGGTGTTTAAATAAATCTTCACATGGATTTGAAGGTTTGTGGTTCTCAAAATTTTCATGTTTTTGTCATTATGGAGGCTTAAATGGATAGTTGGCTTGTGAAGGAAGTATGTTGCAAAGGATGATATTGGTGATACAAATTTGTGTTCTTGATAGCTCATATTATATTTCTATATATATGAATTTTAAGGTCCTAAATATGTGTCTACTAAAACTTATGGGCTCTACATGTTTTAGGTAGGGCTACAAGGAGGCTAGATAGGCCTAGTTTGAAGAAGAGTGATTTTTGATTAGTTTCTTCAAAAGATAAAGTTATAAGTATCTGAGGGTATTTTTTTGTTCATTACATGTTTCCTATTTTATATAGTATAGATGTAGAGTTGGTGGTCATGAAAGTGTCATGAGAAAGAAGGCTAGAAAGCCTGCATGATGGTTTTTCATGGTGTGTGGAGATCTGAAGATGCTCAGAAGGTGAAATTTCTTAGATGTCTTAGGGTGAGTTCTTATTATATGTTTCTTGATGAGTGACATTAGATTTTAGTGTTTTTTATGTTATTTATTCATTAGTTACAGTGCTTAGTTTAAGAGAGTCTTGGAATGGAGAAAGAGGAAGTTGTCAAGAAAAGAAGAGGCAAGCTCAAGCTAAGGGGGAGTGTGTACTATCTTTATAAGATGGTTTATTCCTATTTTATAGTATTTTTAGGTCCTTAGGATTAGTTTATACCCACTTTATCATTGTGTCAAAGGGGGAAAAAGCTCTTGTTTGGGAAAAAGTTCTTGTTATGGGAGTGCGTTGAAGAGAGAGAAGGCGAGTTGAATATTACTATATATATTGGTTGTTAAAATTAATGACAAAGGGAGAGATTATTGAATATTATTCATTAATATGTCATGATGGTATCATGAAGATTCTCTAGTGAGTGGATGAAGTTATTTGGTAATGTAATTGATAATTATAAAGGGTGCGATGTGAAGTATCATTGACAAAGTGTGTAATGTGCTTGTTCTTGTATGCTTTATGTATGGTTGGTTGATCTTCAATTTTGACTTGAATGATTAGAGGATTAGGGATAATTATGTTGATTGTAATTTGTTAAATAGGTACTTTTGATTTTATATATGCTTTGATATCTTTTGTGCATTAGTGGAATTCATCCGGTAGTCCATAGTTTTCATCTAGACTCTTTGGGTCTAGTGGCAAAACAATTGAGTAGGTCGTTTGATGATGTTGACATTACCATGTGGGAATGAGTCAAGAGGATATGGTCATATGGTTGTGATAATATTATTCCTTATTTATTTTACACCAAATCTTAATTCATGCATTGAAACACAGTTAAAGATATGAGGGTGTAAAGTTGGCTTCTTAGTCAGAAATTAATGTTTCCCATACTTAGCGTAATTTGTAAAGTGGCCAGAAAGAGCTGCGTAAGAATGTTGATGAGTTCAAAACTAACACATGTGGATGATTTAGGAGAAGGAAATCATATGGTTTTTTTCATTTTCGGACTTAGTTTATTTTCACTAATTTTAAGATCATGCAATGTAGCACATCAAGAGATATAAATCTACAAAGTTGGGCTCCTTGGTATATTTACTATGTTTTCCCATACTTGGCCAATTTTATAGTGTGGTATAAAAATCCAAGTGATAATTTTCATGATGTTATATCTTGCACATGTGAATCTTTCAATATAAACTAATCATGTGGGTTTGTTTAGTTTTGATCATAGATCATTTGAGATATATTTGAGTTCATGTGCTTAAGTGAAACAAAAGTTATGGATACTCAAAGTTGGCCTCTCAAGAAATTTTGAACATGGTTGACTCTATGATAGAATTTTTTGATAAGGCTCTTTAATTATATTATATATCATACATATGAGGGTTCTAGGAGTAGTGTGTCACATGGTTATATTCTCCTTTGTGAGGAGATCATCAGGTGTATGTTTGAGACCCTGTAGTGAAGCATAGAAGAAGTTATTAAGGATAAAAAATGGATACTTTAGAATCTTGATATTTTCCCCATACTTTGTAATTTTTTAAAGTGTTATAGCTTGATCAATATCGATAAAGAGCAGTTACTCCAAGGAGTCCAGATGTAATGAGATGAGGATAGGGGCACAATTTTTAACTACTATGTAAAGGTACAAGATATTGAGCCAATAGTGAATAGGCATTCATATATATTGATCAAATGGTGAGTTTTGATCAATATATACCTATTTGATCCATATATATTGACAAAGCACATTGACTCAAACTTTTTAGATTACATGAGATGAGATAAACATGATTCTCGTTTAACATTTGTCCTTGGTGGTCTATGAATTTAGGAACATGTTGTAGATTCCATGAAGATGTTTTTTGTGGATTTTATAGGTATGATCAATCTATCTTGAGTATGGTCAATGCTTAAGAACTTGACTCTGTGTTCATTCATGGTGACTATGTTTACTAGGTCAATGTTTGAGTCTATTAAGCATATGCATAGGTGAGAAAATTTGACTATGATCATTTGAAGATGTCAAAGGGGACATAAGGAGTAGACCAATGTATTTTAAAGTGGCCCTATGTTATTTTTTTTCTTAATGGAGTGTTAAAAGAGTAAATAGGTTCATATGATACCTATAAAAACTACAAGTTCCTTATTTAAAAGGTTTAGTTCCTTAAGGGTGAAGTATAGATGATATGGCTTATCTATGAACATTATATTTATATGATAGATTATTGAATGGAAAAGGCATATCTATTGGCCAACCAAGATGATGGATATCAAGATTGCTCTATAAATAATGCAACCAAAGATAATAGGTTCTAGATTTTGGTATGCAAGACTTGGGAGAATTTTGACAAAGGCTTGTGTGTCTATTTTAAGGAGTGAAGGAAGGATAGAATGCCATTAGGATGAGTTGAATAAAAAAAATAGATTTAGGATGGTTTGTATGACCTATTGGTCATAATTATATTAGTAAAATTATTATCTTGTTTTTTGAATGTGAGTGAAGGATAAGTGTGATAATTATAGGTACATCATCAGGTGTTGAAGACATCAATTCATAGGTGGATTTATTAATAGGTTTTATTGTTGTATCTTAACATCTAAGGTGTTTTTATCCTCCTTGTAATTTTAAACTTACTAAAAGGTCTGGTTGTTATTATACCTCAACTAGATTGGTGTGATAACACCTTATGGGATTATAGTCTCACTAAATACGGATTGTATTTGATTTATCATTTGTAGATGGTCTAAATTAAATATTTTTATTATAGGATTCTAATCCAATTGTAGGTTTCATTAGGTTTTCTCTCCCAAGGGCATTTCTCACATATGTCATGTGTTGTGTGATTGATCTTGGATTGTCTCTCTTTCTTATTTCTATGAATGACATGTATGATTTATGAATGCTTATGGTAACTGATTAAGTATTTTTAACTATCAAAATTGAAGTTGGATTATTTTGGCTCACTGATTCACCCCCCTCCTAGTGATTTCACCTCTAACAGACTGCAAGCTTGATCAAGAAAATTACAAGGAAGGTGAGTAAAGTTTGTGAAAATAACTTTGTGGAAAATAGAAGATATAATGTGATTTGCACCAATGCAATGTGAAAAGTGTTTATGATTCTTGGTATCCTATAAAGAAGGAGCAAAGGAAAATTGATAGCAATGGGAGCTTGAAATTCACTTTACACATAGCAAAGTGCAAAGTTTAGTGTGTGTTACCACTCCTACATCCCATACCATAGACAAAAAGGATGGGTGGGAAAAATCAAAAGGGCTCATAGATGTCAAAATGGATTTCAATATTCAATAGAAGTCTTGGCACATGCTAATAGATAGTTAGAAATGACTCTGAGGCATGGTGATAAGGTAATGTATATATAGAAAAAAATCCTACCCATGATATGATAGTTAAGACAAATCTAATAGGGGTGAGTGTTAATGATTGCTTAATTGTTGTCACTTTTCACTTAGAAAAATTGCTTTGGGCTTTGTGGCTTTCACTTCTCAATGGTTTTATTAAGCAAAGGATATGCCCATAATCACTTTTTATATAAAACAAAGGATGATAATTTACTTGAGTGTATCACCTCAAAACTCAATTTTGTATGAGTGCCTCTAGTGTTCAATTCAGAGAAAGAGCAAAGGCCAATTCCATCATGTGATTTTTATTATGAAATGAGCTATGATTTGGCTTATACTATCTTTAATTTTCTTCTAGATACAACTATACCTACAACCAATGATTGAAACTCAGAGGTATGCAATTAAATATCACCTTCTAAATGGAATGGAGGATTTGAAAGCAAGAGAAAAAGTGTGAAAATCTCTAGGAAAAATGGCACTACTTAACTTGAGCTAATATCGATAGATTTATATTCTAGATGTGGGAGGATGTCAATTGGGTTATGTATTGGTGAAAATATAGATGTCAACCTTTTCACAAATGGGAATTGGACTTGAATGAATCCAATTTGAATAGTTAAAAACATGATTCTCTATAAATAGAGTTTTTCAATGAATCTGCCAATCATTTCTTGGAATTACTTAATGAGTGGTAGAAGTTTTGCCTAAAATATTATTAACTAGAATATTAGAGGTAAATTAGTTGTTATGGTGGCATAATACCTCTAAAATATTGGGAGAAAAAAAGTTAAGAGGAAATTGATGATAATTCTAGATCTGATATTCAAGAAGGTGGTTGGCAATGGAGTTGAAAATTTAAAAAATCCAAAAATTGCAAGTTTCTAAAAATTGCATATGAGGCCCCAAGGTCCCTGGGAAATTTGAAATGGAGATACAACTTGTAAATAGCACAATCTCAAAATACAAGTGTAGATTATAGTCAACTCTACCCATCCCGCTAGTCAAAGCACATGGAAAATAAAATTCAAGGATGTTATTTAATGAAACAAGAATCCTAAGTGCAATTTTCACTTTTTCAAAAGTGCAAAATGCATTTGGAGTTTCGGATTCCCTAAAAGAAGTTTTTAAGGGAAATGGGAACCCCAAATGTAGGTTGTACTTTTGTAAAAGTGCAAGTTACAATTGAAGTTTTTTATTCCCTAAGGAGAACTACAAGTGCAAATAGCAATGTTGCAAGTTCCACATTTGCAATTTACGAAGGGACTTCCTTGGGGAATTACATGTGAAAATTGTAATTGTGTAATTTGTAAATTATAAACTTGTAAAAGGGGCTAGAATTTCCTCTAAAGGTAAAAAAGTGAAAATAATGAATGTATAAATTAAAAAGTGTGAATGAAACCCTAAAAATTTTAAGTGCAAAATCAAAATGTGAAAAAAGCAAAAGTAAAGAAATTCAGGGTGTTGAAAACCAATTAGGAGCCAAAAAGTAAAAAGTTGAAAATGCCCTAAGTCTTTTACATTTTTTATTTTTGTGCTTATCCAAGCTCTTCCATGTGAGATATATTGTAGGTATAAAAATCCAAGGTGGGCCACTCCAAATAATATCATTCAAATATCCATGGAACATAAAAATTCCCATGCCATCATTGCAAGAGCAGGTTGTTCTATGGCATGCATAAAGGGAAGGGAAACTATAAAAGAGGTTCCAATTGTGCAAGCAAGTAATCAAGGGCATATTTAGGTAGTTATACATAAATACAAATGGTTTTTCTAGCCTTCATCACAAATATTCTCCTTCCATATCATGTTTGAATGCATCTCTAGCCAAGAAATCAAAGAATATGTTCCAAATCTTCATCATTTATTGTAGAGGTAGTTGGAGTAATGATTTTATGTGAAAATGGCTGAAGATTCTAGGCATGTCAAAGGGTTTCCTTTGGGGATCATCTTGGTGGAACTTGGGGTGATGAGTAAAATTTTGAAAATTGTAAAATGTAATTCCCATTCCTAGATTGAAAAAAAAGGGGTCAATAATGTATAAATAGAGGGTTTGTCCTCTATTCTTTTGTTGTTGTTATTGGAATTTTATTTTATCTCTATGTATAGGCTCTTCCAAATTTTGGGATCATGGTTGTGTGTGTATTTTACCTCTCCTTCTAAGGCACTTACAATTGTATAACCATTAGTAATCTCTGAGGGCATCTCTATATGTCTCTCCTATCCAACATGGGGCAAATGCACCGTGCTTGTCCCTGTGATAACATTTCAAAACATTGATGTATGTAATATTTATTTTCAAGAAAATGGAAAATCCATGTGGTTCTTACTTTTTCCTATTATTGAAATGCAATGATATGTTTTACATGTTATGATAATTGGATATATATTTTTATGCCTATGTGTAGTTGTCATCTTGGGCATAGATCTAGGTTATAAAGCCCTTTTTCATAGATATTTATAATGTATTTTTTGAATACCTCTTAAGGGCACCCTGTGTTCGTGAATTTGATAGGGAAATTTATTTGAGATAATAAGCATAGTGTATGCTCTAGGGTTTCAAGGATCATTTGGGTACTTGCCAAAAATCCACAAGGAAGTTGAGTTATAAAATCACTCCATGTGAGTAAACTACCCCTTAGGTCCTCTCACCTTGGTTGAGGGAGAGATAGAAGTAGCAGGGAGCTGATCATACCCTCTATTGGTGCCTTTGAATCATTTTCTCCATTTGATCCATTCAATATGCTAAACTCTTCCCTGAATATGAAAAAAAACTAGTAGGTTTCTCATATTTGTTTTGCATTTTATTCAAGTGTGCAAGGCCGAACACAAGAGGTGTACAACTTGGAACCAACAAAGAGAATGAAGATAAGTCATTAAATAAGTTAGCCTCACCTAAAGTTGAGAAACCCTAAAAGATAATAAATGATATTCATGCAGAAAACCTAACAAGGGCCACATTATGAAGACAAGTGGGGTTAACAAAAAATCAAGGGAAATATCTATGATGGGCATGGAAGAAACCCTAGCAAAGAAAAAATATCTTCTTCTACAACTTAATCTTCATATTTTTTATTAGGTAGTATATGAATATGTTCTAAAAATTTAAAAAGTTTATATATATATATTTAATATTATGTTTTAAAGGATTCTTTTATATTATAAATATAATATCATCATCAAAAACTTATCATACATCTAACTATCATATATTACATATACATAAGCCTTTTCTCAACACTTTTATTTTATCGAGGTTGATCTCATGCAATTACACTATTTAGATTAGTGAGTATATGTGCATCACATGGCTTTGTAAGTAACATAAATATTATTGTGATTGTTTTATAAAAAAATTAATATTTAAATCATTTTTATTTAGTAAATGTTTAGAAGACATTTTTTTCAATTTCATATATAGGGCAAGTCATAAAAAACTCATCTAGATAGTGGTGGAAGTACAAGAAGTTGGTTGGTATGAGGATACATTAGAAAAATAATTTTAAGGCACAATATCTATTTTGAGATAAACAAACTTTTTTTATGTTATCCTAAAATCAAGTCATGTTGATGTTGATATCTATGGATATTATGATGAAATAAAAATAAAATATATAAAATATTTGATAGTGAATAATGTTATAGTAATATTGATATTCAACTATGTAGACTAAGAAAAAATAGAAAAATAAGTTTAGGTTATGTGATCCGAATGATGATATGTATTTTAGTAACATCATAAAGCCATAAAGAAAACATCTTAAATAATTTTTACAGCATTAAATGTTCAATTTTTGGAAGAAACAAATGCCTCTTGATGAAATTATTGATGAATATGTTTCAAAACAGGGGGTTACACTAAAATATTTGTTATACCATCTATTTTCCACTGTATATTTGAAAAATATTAGAATGATTATGTGCATGTCCATGTTGATGATGTTAAAAAATAACATAATTTAGACAATAATACTAACGACACTAGATGACTAAAATTTTATAATATTTTCAAGATCATTTATTTATATAGGGCATTTAATAACATCAATGTTGGGTTCCTTATTATTGTTGATGGACTTGGAAAGAATATTTTTACTCTCTCTCTCTCTCTCTCTCCCTCTCTCTCTCTCTCCCTCTCTCTCTAATATCATGTGATAGATTTTATAAGTTCTAATGTAGGATCCTAAAAACTAGTTTTTTACCCAAAAATAATACGCTTTCATCCTCATATCAAGAGGCACAAGTTTTATATGTTTATTGATTTTCTATGTCAACTCTAAAGATTGCGTAAATAATTGTATTATTTAAAGGAAGAAATATGAGAAAAGTATTAATTTCCCCAAATTTGGAGCACCATGATATCAACATGGAGTTAGAGGCATTATCATTTTATGTAAGGTCTTGTAAAATTTTAAAAAAATGTGTATACTTAAGCATATATTACACTATAAGTTACTTATAGGGTCAATGGCATAAAATTATAAAAATAGTAGGGATATAGTTTGGAGTGTTATTTCAAATTTAAATTGAATTAATCACAATGATAAATTATGGCCAAAAAACTTTAAAGATATCTTAGGGAATATAATAAACAATTTGGTTTAGTGAAGGATGGTGTTTACCATTTTTCAGACATATCAACTAGATGTTCCATTGGTTTATTGGTGTTGAAAACTTATAGTATTTTATTTGGTTGAAAATTCATAAGGAACATCCAATGTTTTCATTATTGGTTCTCATTAAAAAATATGTTATAAATATGGGTATCTACTTTAAATATATAATTGAATATTTGATATAATTATGTGTTGAAGTTATGATGTATGACATTTCAAAACCAATTGGTTAAAATTAGTTCAACTATTTTGGTATCTTATGTTGAAATATTCATTATTTTCTTGGGGTGGTTATATTTTTAGGTATTTATTATAAGTTAAATTTGAAATACTAAGTTTAGTTTTTTTATTTTTTCACACTATATACTTAGTTTGAAATAAATTATTTCTATATGTAAATATTTCAACAAAGGGAAATGTGTATATCCAAGGTGTGGTAACCAACTATGTGGAAGATTGTTAAAACATATAAAAATTAGTTTTACAAAGTCCACCATTATTGACCATGCATAATATGTTAAAAATAAAATTAAAATTGATGAAAAATATGATACTAGATTATCTCCAAAGAATATGTTAACTAGGGATTTCACAAGCCTTTATGAAAGCATGAAAAATATCAAATGTTGAAATTGATTGAAATTGGTGGATAAAATTGTTATGGTTGTAAGAAAATAATAAAAAACATTTAAAAACTAGTAGGAATGGAAAAAAAGAAGCTATAGTTTCCCATATTGGGAGAGATTATTAGTTGGAAATATTTTGGATCTAATATATATATTTAAGAATTCAAAAAAAATAATATGTAATCACATCTCTAACAAATATAGACTCAACAAATTTAAGATCACATCTCTAAGCCATTGGGATAGTGATGAGTCTCTTAAATGAGAAAGATATTAAATTGTGTAGACACGCCATATTCACCATTTCTATGTCTAAAATGATAATTAGAATGAATTTTATGTAAATAAAAGTGTCTTTCGATAATATTTTGAGCTAAGCCTAGAATTAACTTAACATCCCAATTCATCTGCATATTATATGTGAACGTTTATAAACACACAGGTGTATCCCTAATTGGGGAAATTCATCGTACGTGATCATTAAATTTCTAATATATCATATTTATTGTCATCATTGGTCATTTCCATCTATTTGGTCAGTTAATAAATTCACCTTATTGCAATAAAATCAAATAAATTCATATCATATCATATTAATTAATTTAACTTTTTTGATTAGTTTAATTAATCCTTCCTCTAATTATAAATTCTATGGAATTAGATTTTGTAATTTCATTTAATTAGATTTCTCCCTTTTTCACCTCATATGGGGTACTTTCCAAGGATAATTATCCACATTTCATCTTTGAGACAAGGTGGAGGGCCCTCATTCCACTTTTTAGGATATTTTATAGAAGGATTCTCAACCCTCCATCTTGGAAACAAGTTAGAGGGATCACATTTCATCCCTCAAGATATATTTTAGGAGTATTCTTCACCTTCATTCCTGTATGCAAGGATGATGGATCATATTAATTTCCCTTGGGGTATTTTGATAAACGTCTTCTACCCTTCATCTTGGACAAGATTAAGGGCTCATATTGGTGATATATGTGATGCCTTAGAGTCAATCCTCTACCATTCATCTAAGATACAATATTAAGGGATTAAATTCAATCACTCTACCTGAACCCCTCATCATATTTCATGATCAATATTTTTCATGAAAAATTTTCAGTTCTCATTTCCCCTTGTGCAACAATTCAACTTATTATCAAGCTAGTCTTGAAATTTCGCAAAGAGAGATGATCCATTCTTCAAAAATTACATTTTTAAACACCCTTTGATACTACATTATGAGTTATTTTTTTTATTTCATTAAAAAGGGTGAAAAATCCATAAAGGAAGATATAATTTGTATGCTTTTATCTTCATATTTCTATTTCTATTTATCCTTGATTTGGCTCACAAGGTCTTAGGCATAAAGTTATTTGTTTCATTGCTTTCATTTTGATATTTTCACTAAAGAATGAAACACTAACCTTTTTTATTCATATGGATAAACATAGATAATAAGTAAAGACCAATCAATTTTCTGAATAAAATAATGTCATAAATGCATTCAATAAAGACTATGGGTACTCTGTCAAACATGCTTTCATAATTGATGGTCAAATAACTCAATGCACATGATTGGTATCAAATTTGAAGGTTAAAATACTAACATTAATTCACATGGTTTTTGGCCTTACATTAATGATGTAATTTAATAACTTTGAATTTGAATATATTATTTATGTAACATATATTTCTCTTGGTGTTAAGAGGGCCATCATCTAATTCTCTACATAATATACTAATGACAGTACATGAAATTTAATTTTTATTGAGGTAATATGAATATTCATTCCTTTTTTTTAAATAATTTTTAAACTAACTTTAATTCCTAAAAATATTTTTAATACAGGTTTCTATTTTCAAAATCCATATATAAAGCAAGATTTTAGTAGGAAAAATCAATATTGCATAACTAGTTTGCAAATTTTTAAATAATTTCCTACCTATTTTATGGACTCTAAAATCCTTCTATTAGTGCATTTGGTTAAAAATATTGAAACGGAATGCATAATAAATGTAAATCAAAAATTTGGATAGATAAGTACATGAATAAATTAAAGTGTTTTGTGAGGTAGTTAACATCTCAAGAGGAATAAATGGCTAAAGGTAACAATATCCAATAATTTTGGAAAGGAAGTCCCAAGGACACATTTAGGATGTTGGTGATTTAACTTATTTGAGAATAATAGATTTAATTTTATATTTTAGTTAAGGTTCTAGATTAATAAATAAATATATAATATAGAAATAAACACAGTCCTAATTTATCCAATAGTTTGTGTTTGTCACATTTCTAAAAATAACAATACATAAGGAGAAATATATTTTCTCTATAAAATAGATTGAGATGGTTAATGTAGAGGTTGAAAATGGTTGTGTAGGACTAGAAAGGTGTCATAAACATGATTTGTATTTCATTGGGTAAAAATATAGAAGCACTGAAAAGTAGATTCTTTGGTGTCTGCCGCTATTTTCTATTCCTACCATTATTATCCAAATTGATCATAGAGACCTAAAACTTTATGGGTAGTTTTGTTGTGCTTGTGTGAGCATGCCTATGATAAATCAAGTGTTTTTCATCGATGAAACTCATTATGGAGCTAATTTTCTATTCAAATCCTAACCCTCCATCATGTTTGATACAATGATATTTGAGTTGCTTGAAAAAGAGGGTGTTACTGGGTAAGATGTACTAAACGTGCAATCCACACCCCTTGTTTGGGCATGTTTCCTACATACCAATACTTATAAGAGGGATCAAGCCATATGTATTCCTCCCACCTAATGTTATTTGTGCAATAGTGTGATTCCAAATGAAAATTTGATAGTGTTTGAGGTGGCTAGGGAATAACATGAAGATTTGAATATGTTTGTAGCAGTGTTGGGTGACTGTGTGTATAGAATAGGGAAGTTTGATTTAGTATTTTTTTTTTGTATTATTTCTTGCCTTGTAAGTTTGGTCACCTCATTTTAAAATAAGATTTGAGTGGGATTTTATAAGGAACAATTGATATAGGGTTAGATATATTCATGCTAGGCTAACCTAATTAAGGATAAGGACTAAATGAAAATGACCATTAGGGATCAAATTGCAAATGGATAGGACCATCAAAAATGGAACACTTATCTGTTAGGTATTACAGTCCAAATTGGGTGATCATATCCTATAGGATCACAACATAGGGGAATAGCTTTAGGATGGGGAATACTACCTAACTTAGGTGGAATGACCACTCAAAAGGTTCTAGATGACTGGTAATGAGAGAAAATGTGTCTATAAGGGTCTCAAGAGCATGCAAAAAAGACATATGGATGGGGTATCACAAACCACACTCAAACTACCAATTTAGACATTGTATATGACTACATTTCCCCCTCGCCTTTATTCTAGTGATGCCATAAAGTGAAATACTATGATAAAGAAAAAATAAAAAGCATACCTAAACTTACCTACAAGGTTGAAACCCATGAAGATGTGTGATGCTAAGTGTGGGTAGAGAGAGCACAACATGAGGTGTAAATCTACAAGATAGAACAAAGAGTAGATCATTTTTTACTAGACACACTATGTCTAAAATAAGAACATACAAAGGTTAGGTAAAAGAGAGAGGAAGAGAAAGGATTGAATACACCTCACCAGTTATGAGAACTAGCACAAACCCTATTGTGTTGTTGAGTGATGTTGAGTGATGATGGGTATGTGTTGTACCAAGAGGAGTATAATGAATGAATTTGAGTGCTCAATTACTTGAGGGTGGCTCAATAAAACAGAGGCTAAACCTTTATCACCATAATAACCCACTATGTAATGAATCTACGTGATCATATGTGTGTTAATCAATATTTGTACTTTGTGTCCAATCCCTCTAAGTAGGTGCCTCAAGAATATAAAGGCTAGTTAGTCCTTTGGCTCCATCATTATCCACTAAGTATGAACTATGAACTAATACTGATATGAATGTGTGTCATATTAGATGGCTCATGAAGTCCATGAATGCTCTATAATCTAAAAATGTAGCATGGATATCTGAATGTGTACTAAGAACTAGGCCAATCTTGGCCACTTTTAAAGGTTGAAATTAAGCTTGTATGAAATCCACTTTGAAACTAAGAACTAGGCTTATATGAAAGCCACTCCAAAATAATGCCAACCACCTACATATGGAATAAGGCATGCAACCATTGAGAATAATTGGGTAATACGATGAATTAGAAATCAAAGAAGGAAAATATACCACACACATTTCCCCCAATCACTAGTGTCAGTAACATGGATTTTGATCTTCAAGTTGTACCAACTACACAATTTTAAACTAGAAGCAATATCCATCATGTCATGCATAATGCCCCTATATCTAGATAATCTAAGTAAACTATATTGTAATTTCCCAATCTAAAATAGACTATAGCTGAAAAAACTATAATTGACCCTACGTTTTTGTCTACTTATAAAAAACGTGGGTTTTCATCTATTTGGAGAGGAGCACCAAAAAGTGGGCACTTTACTATAGGGTGTTGTATTCCTAATGGAGTACTCTTGTCCTTTACTATTTTTTATGATTGTTCTATTTTCATCACAATTTTTTTTGTCTTGTTCTACATGTTGTTTTACTCTGATTATTATTCTGAGTGTTCTAAAAACTAATTTTTTGATCAATAAAGAGCTCTTATCTCTATGACAAAACCCCTCTTTTCTACCCCGTCTTTTGAAGGTAAGAATGAAGACCCTATAATTATTTCCATTATAATAAAGATCCCTAAAAGTGTGTTATGCTGCTAAATACATTGTATAATAATGATAATCCAAAATATGTCTCAAGATATAGTGTAGTTTGTACTAGAGATTGCTATATCAATAGGGGTATACCTAGATAGATGTAAAAATGTAATAGCATGTTTAGTATACTGAAATGAAACTATAAATATTTTTATTTTTCAAGGAGGGATGGATCATGATGTCCATCATGGCATCCAAGAAGGCAAGATAATGCATGATGTGGATCATGATATTACTAACAATTAAGAAGCAAACAAGCAAACAGGCATGCAAGGCAAGAAGCAAAAAGCATATAAAAGGGGTCAAGGGGTCAAACAAATAAAGGACATGGGCACATATCAAGTGAACTAGGAAAGAAATCATACAAAATATGTTCAAATTCCCACATACACATATAATTGAAAACAAACAAGATTGGCACGAAGGCTACAAACCCAAACAAGAGTACAAGTAAAATGCATTGGCAAATGTCCTAAGGCACACACAAGTAACAAAATAGTAACTAAGAAATTCAATCACATCTAGATACTTAAATAAATAAAGGAAAGCATGTAAATTCTATAAATACTATTGCATCTAACTGATTAAAGCAAGAAATGAAAGTATGCTAAACATGTTGTACAAGACTAGGTAGATGCTAAGAAATACATAAGTGATATATACTAGTGAGTGTTGATAGAATAATCTGTGTAAGATAGTAAGTAATATACATCAACATGATAAATAGAGTGTGTGGTGTAAGAGTAACATAACTGGATGGTGTAGTCATGTAGAAGTTACCCCCAGTGGGTAGATATGTCGATGTATATCTCAAATGTAGAAGTAAGATGTCCCGTCAATGGGTAGAGTGAAGCAATCAAGGATCTAGGTGTCACTGTACACACTCAAATAAAATAAATTGAAGCATGTCAATGTATATAAGTTGATAAATAATAGCATAAAACAACAAAATGTAAGCCTAGCATGGTAATAGAAATGTGAAGCATGGATAATGAATATAATTGAAAAGTTTTTGGTGTTTTGAGTTATTTGAATGTTTTTTTATTTGAAATGTTATATTGGTTATCATATTTTAAATATTGTATTGTTTTTGATGTTTTGAAATAAGCTATGTACAATTAATCATAAGGAAACTACGTACAAGAAATTAAAAAGAAACTATGTAAAAGTAAGATGAGAAATTATGTATAAGAAAGACTAAGAAAAAATGATACTAACTAATGAGTCTCATAAGAGAGACCCTATCATGGTGTCCTATATGAAGGAGAGGTATCATGTGTTATCATGAAGCATGATGGAAGGGTTGAGACTATGAATCTAAAATTTGTGTATATTATAAGTTCTTTAAGATCTCTATAGTGGAAACTGACTGTGGGGTCCCCCTGTAACTCTGAGAAGTGGATGCAAATGTGGGTATCTTAGGGACCCATATAGTAGTAAAATAAGGTCTTTGTAATTATTCTCTGTGTGTAGAGGCATGACACCTCAATAATACTACCTTGGGTGTGAAAACTATCTAAAGTTCAGAAATTATCACTAATGTAGTGGTCACTCTAAGAGAGGCCTCCATGGAAGTGTATGAACTATCTGTGTTGGTGAGGAATGCCTAAACTATGTATAAATCTCAATTGAATAAATAACTATAACTAGTGGAGGAGATAAAAATGATGACTATAAAGTAGGAGATGGCTCTGAAGTGGGGAGTGGTAACTCATACATAACTCCACCAACTTTAACAACCTAATTAGCATGAATGTATTTCACGCATCTATGAACTATAGAAGCTACTGCATGAACTTTCTGGATCCATGGTCAACCAAGCAACATGTCGAAGACAAGGAATAATATTAAATGGTGTGGCTATATGTGTTGGACCAACTTGTAGAGGAATTACAATCTTGCCCGATGAACTCTGTATGTATCCACTAAATCTATTAATAACTATGTCCATTAGGGTGATATCATACTCTAAATATTCCAAATGCTGAAGTAATGTCATAGTGAACATGTTCACATTAGATCCATTATCTATGAGAACACTGTGAATGGTATGGTGACCAATGTAGGCTCTGATAAAAAGTGCATAGTAATCTAAATCATCCTCAACTATCTCCTTCTCTAAAAAAGAGATCAAAGGTTTAGCTGGAACTCTAGAATTATACACACCAATCATGTTGCTCAAATGATGTGACTCAATAAAAAGTGCCTAGTATGTATTTGGTGGAGGGTTTGTATGATATTCATGGTGAACACTTGATGTGCCCCCCGTCTCTTGTTTAGAATGTTGTGGGAAAGGATATGAGAAAATTTGTAGAGCCTTGTCATGTATTTGTTTTGTCTGAGGAGGGTCAAATTGAGTGCCAAAATAAATAAGGTTTCCATATATCAAGTCTTATATCTTATGTCACAAACTGATGCATTTATTTGTTATATGGCCTAGTTCCCTCTAAAATTTGTAGAATGCATTATAATCATATCCATGTGGAAGAGGCTTTGTCGTATCAACTTCCTAAATAGGAGGGAGAAATAGGACATTACATTACAATAGCTATTGTAAGACTCTAGTTGGAGATATAGGTAGACTGGTAAAGGATTGTCGAGGAGGCATTGATAAAACCACTCACTGAAGGGGCTCTGAAGCCACATTAACTATAGGTTGATTGTGAATTTTTGTATCATTAACCTTTACTTTGTATGGGAATTTACTATTACTCTTATTTATTTATTTATTTATTTATTATGACATGCTTGTGTACTTGAGTTTGCCAAGTAAAATAAATTAGAATTTGATTTCTATTAGTGTATGACATAACTCAGTGAAGGAAGAAAACATTTTGAACATTATTGACACAAGCAAAGATGGTAGAAGACTCTATTTGAAGAGATCTTGTAATTTTTTATCAGCCATGGGGCTAGTCATTTTAGCCAAGATAGTCTTATATCTAAGAACATAATCTATGAGATGCTCATTTGGATTTTTTTTCTATTGTGAAACTTTGGTATAAGAAACCTTATCACATATGTTAATTTTGAAATGAGATAGGAACATATTAGCTAAAGGATTGAATGCTTTGATTGACTGATTTGAGTAACTAGTCATTTGGCACATAGTCCAAGCATGCTATATAAAAATCCCTCAAGTGTGTCTCTAGATCACCTTTGCCATCATATAGAGTGATCTTGGGTTGAACAAAACCTGGTGGTAAAGATGTAGAAGCAATATGGTGTGTCAATGGTGTATGAAGTAGAGCAAAAGAGTCCAAATCCTATATTGGTCTAGAGGCACCTTGATTGATATGTATCACCTTGGATTGAAGAGATTTGATCTCTTACACAAGAGTAGCCACATCAGGAGCTGAAGATGTACTAGTCATAACTAGTGGTGTTATATAGAAAGATTGGATTGCTATAGGCGGTTGTTGAGACATATTTTTCCATGTAATGTCATTTACAATTGTTTATTTTGAAGGAATAGAAGATTTAACTTTCTTAGCCTTTTTAATTTTCATGATAGATTGTAAGATAATGTCATGATCTTAGGTTTATTCCCTAAGTCTCTCTCTAAAACTCTATAGAATCAAATCTTTGTTGATGACAACATCATTATTAACAATAGGTGGAATTGGATTAGTAACATAAACATCATTGTTATTCCCATGCTACTCATTGTCAAAATTATCCTCATAGAAATTAATGTAATTTGGATGTGTAGGATCTATAGTAGGTAATTGAGTTGGTTGTTTATCCCTGGTATATGGATGGGTTGGAGGAATCTGGTTGAATTTAGGTGGGTTTTCACTAAGTCTTTCACTTTGTTTGAAAGGAAGAGATGAAATGAGCTTAGGTGGCATAAGGAAAACAACATGAAAAATGAAAGATAATATTTAATCTAGGATTTGAAAACTAGCAAACTAGAAAATGCATAAAAATAATACGAAGCTCACTAACATATAAGGTGATACCTCAAAACCATAGCGACATAGTATATTCTATTAGGGTTTGAAAGAAATTATTATTTTAAAATTATTATGGTGAATTTTAAAAATTAAACATGAAATGTTTGTTTATGTATGTAGGAAAAATTAGAAGAATATTACTAAAATTAGAAAAGAATTTTCCCTAGGGTTTCGATGGATTTTGTGCACAAACAAAGTAAGTCAGGTTCACCAAATGATTTAACTTATTTGATAATAATGTATTTTTTTTACTCTTTTAGTTAAGGATATGGATTAATAAATTCGTAAAAAATATATAAATAAATATAGTCTTAATTTGTACAATTATTTATGTTTTTCACCTTTCTAAATATAACAATAAATAAGTAGAAATATAACTTGAATATAAAATAGATTGAAATGGTTGATACAGAGGTTGAAAATGGTTGTGGAGGATGGAGAAGGTGTCATAAACTTGAATCTGTATTTTTTTGGGAAAAAGGATAAGAGTTTTGGAATGTGGAAACTTTACTATCTATCATTGTTGTTTATTCCTACTGTTATTTTCCAAATTAATCACAAAGACCTAAAAAATTTTGGGTAGTTGTGTTGTCCCTATGTGAGCATACGTATGAGAAATAAAACACTAGTTATCGATGACATTCACTATGAAGCTTATTTTCTCTTCAAAGCCTAATCCTCCATCATGCTTGATAAAATGATATTTAAGTCACTTGAAAAAGAGGGGGGTTAATGTGTAAGATGTACTAAATGTGCAATCCACATCACTTATGTTAGCACAATGCCTACATACCAATACTCCAAAGAGGGATCAATCCATATTTAATTCTCCCAACTAATGTTCTTTGTACAATAGTGAGATGTAGATGTTAATTCCAATTTGATAGTGTTTGAGGTGGTTAGGGATTGGTATGAATATTTGAATACATTTCTAGTTGTGTTGGGTGATTGTGTGTAAATAATAGAGAAGTTTATTTTAGTGATTTGTTTTTATTCTTGCTTGATTTGTAAGTTTGGTCACCTTCTTTTTAAATGATCTTTGAGTGGGCTTTTATATGGAATAATTGATCATGGGTTAGATTTATTCATGCTAGGCCAACCTAATTAAGGATAAAAATCAAATTAAAATGAACTTTGGGGCTCAAACTGTAAATGGATAGGAACGTAAAATATGGGACACTTCTCTATTGGGTGCTATATTCCAAATTGGGCATTCCTATCCTACAGGCTCAAGACCTGGGGGAAAAGGTTTGGCATTGGTAATACTTCTTTTTTAAGGTGGTATGACTGTTTAGAAGGTTCTGGATGACTGGCAA
Source organism: Torreya grandis (assembly GCA_037957365.1). NCBI lineage: Eukaryota > Viridiplantae > Streptophyta > Pinopsida > Cupressales > Taxaceae > Torreya > Torreya grandis. Next base: position 1,846,271 of record JARHVA010002983.1, on the reverse strand, counting down.
AGAGAAAAAATGTGTCTAGAAGGGTCGTAAGAGCAAGAAAAAGGACCTACGGATGGGGTATCATAAACCATAGTCAAAATACCAATTTTTAAATTTTATATGACTATAGTTGGTCATTAAAAATATTGTTTGGAAGAAAATTTTATTGAAAAATGAAGACGAGTAGGGATTTGCGCATATTTATATTCTATATAAACATTATAACATATACGATCATCGTAAATTTAAATTACTTAAATTTGTTATCTACATGTTTGATTATCAAGTCCTGAAGAGATAAATTCTATCTATATATTTTTATACTCTTAAATAATTCATAATAGGATTTCTGACTTGAAAAATATGAAGTAGATAAAGCTATCCATAATATTTTAAGGATTGATTATAAAATAAAGATTATATGAAAGGCATGGGAATCATAGTAGGGTAAATTCATATAATCAGGGGGCCAAAAGGGGGTCTCAAGTGGACATTTTTTACTTGAAAACCAATAAATCTCAACTTGTATGGATTATTTGAGACACCTCAACTAAAAATTTGAATATGTAATAGGTACATAAATAGTAAAATTTCAAGTCTAGTTTCTAAACAACTAGTTTATTTTTTGAAAAATCAAGTATAAGTAGGTTAAACATTAAAAATTTGAAGAGGTAGTATTTCTTTTTAGAAAAAATATATTAGATAGCTTCCTATTCGGCCCATCACTCTTTTAACATCATTTAATTTTTTTAAAACCTTTGAGTGGAAAGTTAGAGCCTAAATACAAGCAACCTATCTTTTTTTAAAATTAATAAATGAATGTATTTTTCTTTACTAATTTCAAAACTCAATAGACCATGAAATATGATAAATAATGTGTATCCAACTATGTGCCCCCCTAACTAACTCAAAAAGTATAAAAAAATTAGATTTATTTTTTTGAATGTATATATCGAATTAGGTCTAGTTTTCAACCATATATATATATATATATATATATATATATATATATATATATATATATATATATATATATATATATATATATATATATATTTTTGGTTTCATTCAATGAATCAAAAGATACATAAACAAAGATGAACATGTATAGTTTAGAAATATAACACTATAAAAAGAGATACATGGAAATAAATATAGATGACAACCTTAAAGTAATCAAAATGTAAAAAATATATAACTTTAGAAAGAGGAGAGTGTATTCAATGTTGTAGTCATATTTTAAGGAATTTTTATAATAAATTTTAGAGTGTTTAGCATGGTTGATGTTGTATTTTATTGTTTTTAGTCAAAAATGTGCATTTAACTATGTGTTTTTAGGTCCATGTCTCAAGCTCAGGAATCCAAGCCATTCTTAAGCCTTGAGGTATGTGGTCCAAGCCATTCTTAAGCCTTGAGGTATGTGTTTCCAATGTCAAATAATATAATTGCAAACACGGAATTATCACTTATGTGGAATTATTACATACCAAAATATTTAACTATTAGCTATTAAACCATGTATGCATTTTTAGTCTTTAAAATTGCATACAAGGTATTGTTGTTATAAAAACACATATGTGGAATAGTTTACTATTACATTGGCATGCATAGTATATAAATAAAATGAAAATTTAATTATATGTTTAAATATTGATAGGGACATATAGTTTATTCTAATTTAAGTCATATTTTAATTATATAGTTTTAGAATGTTTGATTGTGGTTTCAGATCTCTAGGAGCTATAATGCAAATTCTATGTTTTTGTAGATCCTATCATTTTTCAGACTTAGTCAAATTCTAAGATTTCAACATTTCAAACTTAGCTAGATTTCAAGGTTTTAATATTTTAAAGAGACATCATAGGAGGTATAAAATCTATATGAGCAGATGTATGTATGGTATAATAGTATGAAAACATCTCTCATAACATGCAACAATTTAGGGTTTAGGGTTTAACTCTTGGAGTTTAAGGTATATGGTTTAGGGTTTAGGGCCTAATCAGGTTTATGGTATATGTCCTAATCATGAAGGCAATCGATGGTAATTAAAGCTTGATAAACCTATTAGAATATGATTATGGGCACAATTATCCCTAATGTCATCATAGGTTGAACCAATTAGTTAATTAGGGTAATAAGTGATGTGGTTTGGGAAAATTGAGCCTTGTGAAAATAATTATTATTCTAAAAGATGTTAATTGGGGATAAATAATTTGATTTATGGTTTAGAGTTTATGATTTAGGGTTTAGTTCTTAGGATATAGTGTCCAATAATTAAGGCAATTGGGCAAATTTAATCTCGTTGAGATAATTTATGACTACATAATAAGATTTTGGGCTTAATTAACCCCAATGTTGTCACAAATTGAGCCAATTATTCAATTATGGAAATTAGTGATTTGATTTAGGCTAAATTGAGCATTGTGAACCTATTTTTTATTGAAAAGAATGTTAATTTGGGATAAATTGATTTATTTAGGGTTTAGGGTTTATGATTTAAGGTTTAAGGTTTAAGTTATAGGGCATATTGTTTGAGGTATATGGTTTAGCATTTTACGTATAAAATTGAATTTCAAGGGTAATTGGGAGAAATTTGACTTTATTCAACCTACTTGTGACTTGTATAGACTATGATTTAGACACAATTAGCCTAAATGTAATCACAAATTGAGCCAATTAGTCAATTCAAGAAATCAGTGATGTAATTTGGGCTAAACTGAGTCCTGCGAACTTAATCCTTAGTTAAGTGATGTTAATTAGGGCTAAAACAATTACTTTAAGCTCTAAATAATTTATAATTTAGGGCTTAGGGTTTAACATATATGTTTTTTGGTTTAAGGTATAGGCTCCAATCATAAGGGCGCTTAGGGATAATTTTATCTTGTTGAACCTACTTGTGACTATAGAAAGTAATTTTGGGTAGAATTAGCCACAATGTCATCATAGGTTGAGTTAATTAGTCGATTAGCACAATAAGTGATGCAATTTTAGCTGAATTCAGCCCTATTAAAATAATTATTATTGTAAAGGATGTTAGTTGGTTTTAAATAAATTGATTTAGGTTTTAATGTTTATTATTTAGGTTTTTAGTTTTAGTTCTTCAAGTATAGGGTATACGATTTAGGTTTTAAGGTATAAGGTTAAATGACAATTATGATTTGGGGTCAATTAGCCCCAATATCATCAAAGATTGAGGCAATTAGTCAACTAGGGTAATTAATGATGTGATTTCAACTAAATCAAACATTGTTAACCTAATTATTACTCTAAAAGATGTTAATTTGGGACAAATTGATTTGTTTAGGGTTTAGGGCTTATAATTTAGGGTTTAACGATTAGGGTGTAGGGTTTAAGGTATAGGGATTAGGTTATAGGTTCTAATCATAATGGTAAGGTTTTTTTGTGGATATTAATCAACATTGATGATTGATTAACTAGGAATATATGACAAAGTAAAAAATTCTTGAATTTATCAAAATCTTGTAGAAATCTACCCAATCCATGGAATGAAAGAAGTTAGGTGTTTGTTTTCTATGTGGGATTGTTGTTAGAAATGTATCGTAAAAAGGAAAATCATGTTTTGTATGATTTTGTGCATTAGATCATTTGTAAAGGCATTAGGGGCTTGATGATGCATTTCCTCTAGAGTATATGCCTTAAGGGGTGCATAAGGAATGGGGTGGGATTAACTTGTAGTACTTTCTAAGATATGCTCTTATACTATTCTATCATACCTACCTTCCTTCATGTAACCTTCATACTTCTTATTATGTATTCATTAAATCTTGAAACCCTGAAATATGGTTGTCTAAGACCCTAAAGCCCCTGAATCTAACTAAGTCTTAAACATGAAATGATCCTTAAAAACCTAGAATTTACATTATAACTCCTAGAGATATGAAACCACTCTCAAACATCCTAGCAGTATATAAATAATATATATTTTAAATTATAATAAACTGTGTGTCCATATCTAAATGTAACCAAAAATTATTTTATTTATATACTATGCATGCCAATGTAATAGTAAACATTTCCATTTATTGGATTTTTTAAAACAAAAATACCACATACAGGACAATAAAGATAAACCATGTATGCAATCATTATTTGATAATTTACATGTAGTTTAACAGATAAATAAGTTGATATTATGCGAGGATTTGAAATTTGTGTAAGTTATAAAGAACACTATCTAAGTGTTTACATTTATTTTATGATTATAGCAATACTTTAATAATTATTTTGAAATAATATACGTGATTAAACATAGTATAATTTGGTTGAAAAGAAAATAATTTCATGTGAAAAACATTTACAAAATAAGGATCAATTTTTGAAGTTTGAATAGGACAACCAAATATAAGAGACAAGAATTTGGTCCAAAGCAAATTAGATTATGTTGTGAAGATATAAGAGATGAAAAAAAAATTTATTATATATTTTTTTAGTTTATAATAATTAATTTTATATGGTACCATTATATATATATATATATATATATATATATATATATATATATATATATATATATGTATATGTATATATATGTATGTATATATATGTATGTATATATGTATATATATGTATATATGTATGTATGTATGTATATATGTATATATATGTATATATGTATATATATGTATGTATATATATATGTATGTATACATATGTATGTATCCATATATATATATATATATATATATATATATATATATATATATGTATATATATATATATCCATATATATATGTATATATGTTTATATAAATATGTATATATATATGTAAATATGTATATATATATATATATATATATATATATATATATATATATATATGTCTATATATATATAAATGTATGTATATGTATATATATATATACATATATATGTATATATATATGTATATATGCATATATATATACACACACACACACACACACACACATATATATATATGTATATATATATGTATACACATAAATATACATATGCATACATATATATACATATACATATACATATACATATAAATATACATATACATATATATATATACATTAAAACAGGCATTGATAGTGGCCTTTATTAATCTCATTTCAATACACCACTTCTTGAGGGAAAATATTGTTGTGTGTTTTCTTAACTTTGTGATAATGTATCCATTATAGCTAATTTTGTGTGAATTTTCATATAAAGCCTATTATTTAATTTTAACATGTATTATAACTATATATTTTTAGTTATTCCTTTATATTGATATTGAGAAGTAAAATAAAAGGTAGTTTTTACTGCATTGCAAGTTGAGGATGAGACATGTTATTGATGATAACATTATTGTACTACAAATTTCATTTATAGGATGCAATGTGGTTGATATGAATAATCAATATGAATGTAATGAGGAATAAACTCAAAAACACCTTAAAAATATGTATGAATTTGTTGATGATTATCAAGTTTGTGAAGATTGAGATCATGATCATTACGTTGGTGAAGATGAAGATGATGAAGCTGACAAAGATGAAGGTGAAGTAATTGAAAAAGTCGAAGGTGATGTCTAATATAATGATTTGAATATCTCATTATAGATATGTTTATATAAAGAATGGAATTTTTTAATTGGTGGATATATAGAAAGAAAAGGAAATGAAAAAATAGTTTATTGAAATCAATAAACATAAAAAATAATAGTTCAAAGTTAAATATATATTTTAGGTTAAATATTTAAATATATAAATTTATCATTACTAATAATTTTATATATTTAATTCTATTTATATTTAAAAATATATATATTAATGTATAAATAATGTAATAGGTATTATATGTTTTATACATTTACATAAAAAGTACATAACATATCACCAAAAAAATATGTATGATGCAACTTGTGTTGGGTTTGCACTATTAAAAAAAATGAAAATGAAAAATAAAGTGTGGGCCCTCCAAATTCATTTTCATTTTTAGTTTTTAAAGAGGAGATGGTGACAATAAGGAAGAAGGAAAAAAATAAGGAAAAAGAAAGACAAAAATGGAGAAATAAATAAACATGAGAATGGAGAAAGCGTAAAACCAAACAAAAAGATAAAAAAATAGACATTAAGAAGAAAGGAAAAAGTGAAAAATTCAAATAAAAAAAGAGAGGAGAATAAATATGCCTTTATACCAAAAAATTTTCAAGGTAGAGTAATAATAAGTGTAAGGAGAAAGAGTACTAGAAAACAAAGAGTAGATATACTAAGCTAGAAAACTGAAAATCAGAGGTATACATTTTTTTAATTTTATGGATTAATTTATTTGAACCATATAAATTACCTAGGAAAAACAAGGAAAAAAATATAAAAAACATTTAAATAAACTTTTAAAAATATTTAGGAAGTATATAATAGGATTAAAACCCTAAAAAAATGCGTCAAACTCTAGTTTTACTTATACGATAGCTTGAATGCAAACTATTTAATAAAATTCATTGTAGCATCTATATTTAATCTAATTTTATTTATCTTAAATGTAATTTTTATTTAAATTTGGATTCCTCTCTTTTATTGCATAATTGACGAAGTTATTTGATGAAATTCATAGTAATATCTCTAGTTTCTTTATTTTACTTGCATCTAGCTTGAAATAAAATTGTTTGACAAAACTCTTAACTTAATTTCTTCTATTTCCTTACATATTATTTTTATATATTTTTGAAAATAAAATATTTATGGATACATACTTATGGTGTAATTTAATTTTAGTAAAGAGATGTTGGTGAATCATCACATAGGGAAAGTAAGAATAAATGAGGTTATTCATCGTTATGAGGATGCATATGCAAGAAAAATTCCATGGTATTATCAGTGTAAATAAAGGTAAACAACATTGACAAATTTATTTGGATATTTTATTTCCAAACATTATGATGTGATATATGTCAGCCAAGATGTAAATGCATCACTGATAAAATTTGTTATATCAAATTTTAGAATAAATCTATAGTTATTTGTTTTGTTTCATCATGCTTTGTATTTTGATAAATTTATTTTATGTTAATGCAATCTATTATCATGGTTTTTGACCAAAATAGATTGAAGGTATGTAAACCCAGAATTTACATTTTGATAGATGCTAAAAGTTATGACTTAAGGTATGTTAATGCTTATCATGGTTTCTTAGGGTAAGCGTTATGACTTAAGGGCCCTAAGAAAGTTTGATAGATGCTAAAAGTTATTGGATGGAACATTAATGCATTCAAAGCGTGGGATTACTCTAGATATGTTTTTTCATATAAGACATTAGTCATTATTAAATTTTAAAAAACTAAAGTCTATTTATTTAGTTTACAAACATTGTAATTAGTTGTTTATCTAATTTTTAACCTTGAGTTTTTTCATATCTATTTAAAATTTATATTTATAGGGAAATTAAAAAATGTATGAAATTCAAGATTTTATTTTTGAAAAAGATAATGGAGATGAATGTGATCATGACCATGACAATTAGTTGATGTGTAAATGTGATATAGACAATGCCCTGATAGATGACGATCATGTTAAGTTATTCATAGTATATGATCATGATTAAATATTTTCATAATACTTTTTATTTTATTTTTTAAAAGATAAAGCATTATTTTATTTCCCTTAAATGTCATTAAATTATTTGTTTTCTCATTTGTAACCTTATTTTTAATGTTACACAGTCATATATTTATAGTTTTCCATTTATTTTTAAACTATACTATTCTATTTTACAATGTATATATCATTAAATTATAATATAATATATTTTTATAAATATTAAAATAAATAATTTTAAAATTATAATATTTATATTTATAAAATAACATATAATATAATAAGAGATAATAATAGTAATGAATTACATATGGAAATAGTATAAGAATAAAAATTATATAATAAGAATAGTGAATTTAGGGTTCCAAACTTGAAGGGTAATTTGGAGGTAGTGGTGGGAAATGCTTCCATTTTGAATGGTGAGACAATGACATGTAAATCAAGGGACTTGCATGATTGAGGGAAAATTGATGGTAGAGAAATAGGTCTATGGATGCCAAGGGAGGAAAATATTGTGGTGAGGCATTATCCTTAGTTAGTGGGGGTAATAAAAAATTTAACAACAAACGAAATTAGTGACGATCAACTTGCTACACTTGACAGAGGTTCAAGATACATGACTCTGAATGTTTTTCTAGAATTAAATGTTACACCCAAATATTTTGCATATGTAGTTACATAGATGGGGTAGACTAAAATATTGATGGTGAAGCCATTATGCTCAACAATATTAACCCTCTCAATCACTTATGCAAGGGAGGTGCTAGACCTTGAAAAGTAATTTACGATCAAAGGAGTGATTTGTTGCTTCAATTGCTTCTCGCCTAATCCCTCTAATCTTTACACCTAGATCTCAGATAAATTGTATTGCCAAATGAAAAGTAAAGTATAAATTTATGAAGCTAAGGGTTTTTTCAATGTGGTTTTTCAAGACCAAGTATAGAATTGAGATCAACATATCCTTATGTTGAAGCCATGGTATATGTAATTTAATCCCCTTAAGGAATCCTTAAATATCTTGCCTATTTGGGTATAATTTTTATATCTTCCACTCTATATCTAGGTTAAGTTATGCTTCAAATTTATAGCTAATTCCCTAAGTGAGTACCTATTGATGAACTCTTCTACTAAGAGATTGGGCACACTAATTTTGCTCGAACATTATTCGACATAGATATTTTTGTAGACCTTCTTCATCAAATTGATTTTAATGTTGAGGATCGATGTTGGACACAACTTCTTGATTATGAGAGTTTTTCCTTTCATTGTTGTAGATGTTTTGAAAGAGGCTATTTAACCACAACATGTCCTAGTGTCAAACAAAGGATAGAGACTTGTTGATGAAAGGACACCCTTCTTGAATATATTAATGTGAAAGGAGATAATGACCATAATATAACTGAGAGTGTTGAACTATAATTGATTTTGGAACCTCCAATTTATGATCAAAAGGTACATGAAACATGTGAGATGAGATCCAAGTTGGTAGACATTATTGAGGTGAGGAAACATGATGTATAAGAAGCCTTGGAAAATTTAATGAATGATTTAAATAAAGGTAAAAATTTTCCTATTTCAAATGTTAGCATCAAACTCATCAATTCAATTGAATTTTCTATCCCTCCATACCCTGAGCATTTATAAAAAGGTCCATGAACTGATGAACGTGACCCTCAACTCTTGAAAAGGAGATGGTGTGGGAGAGACATGGCCATGTATTTGGTGTGAGCTTAAATGTTAGTAGGTTTGTTTCATGTTTGCAACATGTTCTTAGTTTACCATTGGTAGAGGTGCTTCATTAGTGCTTTTATTTCTATAATTGTGTTATCCATTACTTAAAGATGTGAGGCCATTTAAAACCCAAACTTATACCTTCTTTTTAAAATATATATAATTTCTGTTAATTAGTAACATATGTTTACATATAATTTTTTCATTTTATCATAATGTTGGGAATTGAACTCATTTATTTTTACAAAATTGGAGGATTGGTGAAACAATGTTGACCAACTAACGACACAAATTTGGCATAAAACTAATTCAATTTTAAATTTTCAGCTCAAAGTTGGTGCAAATCTGATGTAAATAATGTAAATAGTCACTTCAATGAATTTCAAACTTTGCAATACTAAATTCAATGTGACTCTAAAATTTTTGATGTAAGAAACCTCAAAACTATCTGTTGGCACTAGTTTCACTGAAATCGTGAGGTAAATTACTAAATAATGTAAATAGTCACTTCAATGATGTTTCAACTTTGCACTGCTAAATTCAGTGTGACTCTTTGAAATTTTTGATGTAAGAAACCGCAAAACTAACTGTTAGCACTAGTTTCATTGAAATCATAAGGTAAATTACACTAAATGTAGTAGTGAATTGTCACCTATTCGAGGTGATGTGGATGTTCATTCTAGAGGTGATGGACCCTCTAGTTAGGTGGTCATTTTTGGACGAGGTCCATATACTAAGAATGGAAATGTCCCTGATGACAAAGGATTATCTCGAGGAGGTGGTACCTATGGTGGTTGTGAGTCCCATGGCGGTGAAGGAACTCATTCAGTACTAGTGGCCATTTAAGGAACTCATTTGACACCCTTCACCAAAATGATATATGAGTTATCACAACTCTCCATTAAAAAATTTAATAGATGTTGAGGATTTCGCGAACTCTACCATTTAATGGGTGCCATGAAACCTCATCATTTTCTCTCTTACATTTGGATGTTTTGTCTGAGAATCTCCATTCATGTAGACATGATACAGAAACTACTTGTGCAATTGAAGTACCATGTTAAAAGAAACAAAATCATATCTGAGCTCAGTATACAGATTTTGGGGTGTATCAGTATTATGCTTGGAACAGTGTATTCTTAAAAAATATTCAGTTTATGTTATCAAAATTCCACAACAAGAGGGAATTATAATCCCACAAGACATCATATTATGAGAAGCAATTCATTGGAGAAGTTGTAAGGGAATAAGAAGATGAGAGTGGGCTATCTTGTACAATACTTCTGTTAGAAAATAAAAACATATAAAAATAGAAAATAAAACACACAAATTGCTACAGCAATTATGGAACAAGATTTTTATTCACTTTCTTGATTCTTGCAGATCTTCTTGATCTTACTTATCTTGCTCAAATTACAATACTGCCCCATGGGTCTATTAAATAGATTTGTAAACAAACAATAATTAGAAAAACAAATTGAAGACTAATTTTAGTCTTTACATGCAAACTGCTTAACTGCTTGTACTAACTATTTGTCTAATTGCTTCTCTAACAGTTTAACTAACTATTTGATAACTAACCAATCATTGACTACTACATGCATGAGGAGTGGAGAAATTAACTCCAGTCTCCAACACTCCCCCTTAATTTCTACCACTAACTACTTCAGCATTTACAATGCCTAAATAATTTACCATTCTTGCCATAGCTGCATTGCTAGTAGCTACCATTGATGGCATACATCTCTTCACTCATTCTATCTATCAGCTTCAGCTAGGATGCTTTTCTATTATAGAATACACTACCTCTCATGTGGAATACACCACCTTGCGAAATACATCACCTTATATGTGGAATACACCACCTTGTTTTCATAAAAAATAAATACAATTGCTCAATGAGCATTCACTCAGCGTTTAAGACTGAGGAGTAGCCTATCGAAAGGCTATCAATGAACATGCTTATGTCCAACACTGCAAGCTTCCTGCTTGCTTACCTTTCTTTCACCCAACATGTAACTGCTCAGGTTTCCTCCAAGAACTCTGCTGGGTTCTTAACAAGTTGGTCTAGATTTGCCAATGATCAGCTTGATCTTCAGACACTTTGACAGATTCACTCACTATTCAACAAACACACTTTCACAGCTTCACTTGTTGTTCAACACACACACTTTCACAGCTTCACTTGTTGTTTAGTACACACACTTTTACAGCTTCACTCGTTGTGTAACACAAGCTTTGCGGAACTCATCTTTTCAAACATAGCACTGCGGCCATCAATGCTATAATTTGAAATGATTTGTTAGAAAAAATAGAGTATTTAAAAATAGAAAAAGGAAAACAAAAATATAAAAAGGGATGGTTTGGCATTCATCTTGGAAGCATCTAAGCACTTTCTTCGGAGAAATCTATCCACACTCCTCTTCTTCTTCACCGCTGCCTTTGGCAATATTCTTCTAGCTACTAGGCTCTTTTCAACACCTTCACAGTGTCTTGGATATAAATCCTCCTTCTTTTTCTTTTTCTTTTTTTTTTTGCTTTATGCCTCCTCAGCCTTGTCCAGTAGGGCCTGAAACGTCACCAGTCAAACACCTTGACCGTTTAGAATTATTCTTCACGACAGGCTACATCCGGACCCCATCTTTTGAGTCAGGGCCATGGTTTGCCATTTTTTCATAAACTCGCTGTTGCGTTGACTTTCTTGCAATCTACTGCCACGATTTACTCCCACGATTGACTTCAATGCTCTAATTTGTTTGGAATGGGTTCAGCCTCCTTTCTTTGTATGATTTCAACCCAAGAAGGGCGTCCTAACACTCAAGTCAATGTTGCACCTTGCGCCTCTCTTTGGCGCTCCCTGCTGGCTATATGTTGCGCCTTGCACCTCTAACTTGGACTGTTACGACTACTCTTCACGGCTTCTGCTGACTGCTGGCTATCAGCCTAACTTCCAATCTAACTGTGCTCTTTTTTTCACTCACTTCTGTTGCACCTGTTGCGCTAGCTCTACCCTGTGCATTGACTGCGCTTCCTAGCTGAAATTGTGGCATCGAATGCTATCCAAACGGACTATCTCCTTTGGCTCTTCTTACGACTCAGACTTTTTTTGCAAACTATTTGCTAGACTTCTGTGCACTTCTGCTGACTGTGCACTTCTCCAATCTGCGCTTCACTCCTACGCTCCATGCTAGATTTTCTTCAGTGAATTCTCCTTACGAGCTGCCTATAAATGGCTGCACTGGTCGCACTATTGGCCGAGTGTCCTCCTTTATTTTATTTTATTTTACTGCTGTGAACAGGCTATATGGTTGCACTAAGATCTATTGATCTTATTCTCTTAACTGGATCAACCTGAAGCTTTCAAACCTATGCTATGATACCATTTGTTAGAAAATAAAAACATATTAAAATAGAAAATAGAACACACAGATTGCTATAACAATTATGGAACAAGATTTTTATTCACTTTCTTGATTCTTGCAGATCTTTTTGATCTTGCTTATCTTGCTCAAATTACAATACTTCCCCATGGGTCTATTGAATAGATTTGTAAAAAAACAATAATTAGAAAAACAAATTGAAGACTAATTTTAGTCTTTACATGCAAACTTTAACTACTTGAACTCACTGTTTGTCTAACTACTTCTCTAATAGTTTAACTAACTGTTTGATAACTAACTTGTCATTAACTGCTACATTGATGAGGAGTGGAGAAATTAACTCCAGTATCCAACAACTTCCTGCCATGTCGCTCAAAACTTGCATATTTAATCAAAACACCTCGGACTCTTCCTTTAACGAGGCTTTGCTACAATTATACAATTCAATGTTAACCTAGTTTAGAATTGTTGGTAGATTAAAATCTGGAGAACCATTTTCCATTCCGTCTTTTTAATGATGCTCCAAAGATGAGAAATGTTGTGTGTTGAAGCTTTGGCCACTGGAAGGCACAGTGTTTTCTTTTGCTGCCTTGATTTGTGGTGAGCATTTCAAAGTTAGGGGACAGCTACATTTTTTCTTCATATGATATCTCCAATAGTTTTTAATCTCGTTATCAGTTCTTCAAGGAAACTTTTGAGCAATTTGAGACCACCTGTGAAGGAGAAGAATAGAAATAAAGATTAATCACACAATGGTGTTTCCGTGGATTCTATAGTAATGTGTTTTCTAATAAATTTTATCAAAAAGTTTAAATTAATATTTTGGATCATATTTTATGAAACATCATCATGATTACGAGAATAGAATAAAAATTTGATCCTCATTTTTAACTGATAGAATATAGAGAGCATGCAAAAACAAGAACTTATCAAATAAATAAGAACAAAACCCAATTGCTTCTGCAATTTTTTGAAAGAAAGAGATTCTATTGATCTTCAATTTTCCCTTGATTACAATGTGTGCCCAAGCATCTTTAAATAGATTTAGAATCTAAACAATAACTGAAAATAGACTCATCTATAATTAACTTCAACTACTTAACTAATTGATTTTTAAGTGCTTAAACTAACTCATATCTAACTATTAGTTAACTAAATGAATGCTTAACTCCCAGTTTACTAACTGCTTGCTTGCATGACAAAAGGAGGGAGGTGGGAGAAATTATCTCTAATTAACTTGACTTTCTAACACTCCCCCTTAATTTTTACCACTTACAATTTTAGCATTTACAATGCCTAAATTTTGTCTCAAATAATCAAAGGTCTCTTTTGGTAATGCCTTTGTAAATATATCTGCTAGTTGATCTTTAGATCTACAAAAGTCCAGATGGATTTCTCCATTGTTCACTAACTCTATGATAAAGTGAAATCTTGTATCTATGTACTTGCTCCTCTTGTGAAACACATGATTCTTTGATAACGTGATTGCTGATTTTTTATCACAGAAGATTGGTGTTGACTCCTTCTGTGCTTGTAATAAATATTTTAATATTCTTCTCATCTAATTTGCTTGACATGCTGCTGATGTGGCTGAAACATACTCTGCTTCAGCTGATGAAAGTGTCACTATAGGCTGGTTTTTGGATACCCATGTGACCACACCTGTGCCTAAAATAAAGGCATGTCCAGAAGTACTCTTCCTATCATCAACGCTACCTGCAAAATCACTATCTGTAAAACCAATCAAACTAAAATTGTTAGTTGTGGAATATAAAATTCCATAATCTGTAGTTCCTGCCACATATCTCAATATCCATTTTCCAACTTGCCAATGTGAGTCTTTTGGTGACTCCATGAATCTTGACATTAAACTAACCCCATAACTGATATCTGGTCTAGTAGCTGTAAGATACATCAAACTACCAACTAGCCTTTTAAATATTGTAGAATCAACATTGGATCATTTGTCTTCTTTGCTAAGTTTAGTCCCTGTAGCAACTGGTGTAGGTGTTGGTTTACAATTCAGCATCTTAAATCTCCTTAACACATCCTTTGCATACTTAGTTTGACAGATAAATATTCCTTTCTCTGATTGTTCAACTTCTATTCGCAAAAAATACTTCATTAGTCCCAAATCTGTCATTTCAAATTCTTTCTTCATTGCTGATTTAAAAGTGTCTATAGACAAATTTCTAGAAAAAATCAAATCATCAACATATAAACATACAATCAAAATCTGACCTTCTTTGTTGATTTTTGTATACAAAGTAGGCTCACTATCACTTCTATTGAATCCATTGTTTAACATATAAGAATCAATCCTGCTATACCATGCTCTTGGTGCTTGCTTAAGACCATAAAGAGCTTTCTTCAATTTGTAAACTTTTTCTTCATGTCCTTGTACTTCATAACCTATAGGCTATTTCACATATACTTCTTCATCTAGAAAACCATTCAAAAAAATGGATTTTACATCCATTTGATATACATACCAATTATTTTGAGTAGCTATGGATAAAACCATTCTAAATGTATCCAATCTAGCAACTGGTGCAAATGTTTCATTATAGTCAACTCCATGTTCTTATGCAAAACCTTTTGCTACTAACCTTGCCTTGTGCTTTTCAACATTTCCATCTGCATCAAATTTAGTTTTATAAACCCATTTGACTCTAATACAATCCTTACCTTTAGGTAAAATAGTTAGATCCCATGTTTGATTTCTTTCAATAGCATTCATCTCTTCATCCATTGCTTTTAGCCAATGTTCCTCCTTAACTGCTTCATAATACATAGGATCATGAGTGAAAAGAGCAAAATTTGAAACCAAATCTAATTTCTCTTCTTCTTGATTATAAATCTCACTCAATCTTCTCATCTTCTTACCTTTAATTCTTGATCTCAAAGTAGCAAGAGTTGGATCTGATTCATCACTTACTTGTGAATTTGGAGTAGGGTGACCTGCATGACTAGATTCACCTTGTTCAAACCTCCTGGGTGTTCTTACTGGTGTGCTTGTGCCTGCTTGTGGAGAGGATTGTCCACCTTAAAAATTTTGTTCTTCTTTAGAAACTTCTTCATCCTGTGTAATTGGTGCCCCAACTATGATGGTGCTACCATCCCATGCTTCTGCTTCCTTAAATTCAACAACTCTACTTATAATCACTTGCTTTGAAATAGGGTTATACAACTTATAAGATTTTGATTCTTCAGAATAGCCAATAAAAATGCATTTCTCACCTCTATCATCAAGTTTCTTTCTCAATTTAGATGGTATAAGAGAATATGCAACACAACCAAATTTTTTGAAATTAGATACACTATATTTCTTACCACTACATGCTTCTTGTGGAACTCGATCTTTGACTCTCTTTATTGGGCTTCTATTCAGAAGATACACTATTGATGCTACTACTTCTGCCCAATATTCATTTGACAAGTGTTTGGCTTTGAACATGCTTCTTGCCATCTCCATGATTGTTTTGTTCTTCCTTTTTGCTACACCATTCTATTGTGGTGTGTACCTTGTATTCAATTGCCTTTTGATTCCATGAATACCTACAAAAATCTTGAAATGCATTAGACATATATTCACCTCCTCTATCTAATCTTACTACCTTGATATAACGGCCACTCTGCTTTTCAACCATTGCCTTGAATTCTTTAAACTTTCCAAAGGCTTCAGACTTATTCTTGAGAAGGTATATCCAAGTCTTTCTATTAAAGTCATCAATGAAGGTTAGAAAATAAGTACTACCTCTAAATGATCGAGTTTGCATTGGTCCACATAAATCACTATGGACTAACTCCAATATTACCTTAGCTCTATATGAGCCTCCTACTAGAAAGCTCTCTCTATGTTGTTTTGCCAGAATACAACTGTCACATGAACTTCCTAGCTGTTCTATTGGTGGTAAACCCTTCACCATATTTTTCTTCTGTAATAAATTTAAACCTCCAAAATGTAAGTGTCCATACCTTAAGTGCCATAGCCATGATTGGTCTAGCTGCATGGAATTGTAGTGGGCTTCCTCTTTTCCTTGGATGTACTGAATATGAAGAGGGAACATGCGATTCTTCGTCATCTCCACTTTACCTATCAACCTGTCACTTGGAACCTTGTCCAATATTGTGTAAACATTATCTATAAAGGATACTCTGTAACCTTTTTGCACTAACTATCCAATACTCAAAAGATTATGTTTTAGTCTAGGTACAAAATAAACATCAGGTATAAACTTTCTTTCACCATTCTTGGCCAAAACATTTATGACACCTTTACCCATGACATCTACTGTGATATCATTTCCTAATTTCACTTCTGATGGTATAGAATCATCAAGACTAGCAAAAAACCCGTTATTCCCTATTATATGATTACTGCATCCACTATTTAAGAACCAAATATCTTTAGCTTTTTCTTGAGTAACATTACAAGTAAAAAATAAACTAGGTTCACTTGAATTAGAACTAGATTCACTTGTGTAATTAGCATTCTGCTTGTCCACATATCCTTGTTTCCTTCTGCAGTCACTTGCATAATGACCATATTTCTTGCAGTAATAACATTGAACATTAGATTTATCAGACCTCTTTAAATTTTGCTGAAAGTGGTTGTTGCCACGTCCTCTATTACTGTAGTTTCCTTTACTGTTGTAGTTTTGATTACTGTTCTCTCCTTCATCTAAATTGTTCCTTCCATATCTGCCTCTACCTCTTCCTCTAAAGCTTGACCTAGCTTTTCCTCTTCCTCTGCCAACTGATACCTATGACTTGAAGGCATTCTCAAGAGAAGTATCATTTCTATTCATTCTAGATTCATGTGTTAGCAAAGAACCCATTAATTCATCTATAGATAATTGTTCCAAATCCTTGGTTTTCTCAATTGCTACAATTATTCAAATTTACTGGGTAAACATCTAAGTACTTTCTCTATGATCTTCTGATCCGTGATATATTCTCCATTCGATCTAATTTGATTCACTATATTCAAAACTTGACCCATAAACTGATCTATTGAATCTAATTCATTCATTTGCAAATTTTCAAAAGTTCTCCGAAGAGATTGCAATTTAGCAATTTTTACCTTCGTATTACCTCTATAGGTAGTCTCCAGAATTTTTCATGCCTCTCTGGATCCCGTTGCTACTGCAACTCTAGAAAAAATTGACTCATCCAATCCCTGTTGGATTATAAATAAAGCTTTTGTATCTTTCTTTCTATTCTCTTTAAGCTGGTCTTTTTGTGCTTGATTTAACGTCAGATGGGCTGCCTCGTCCTACTGTTCTACAAAACCACATTCTACCAAATCTCATACAACTTGAGAGCAAAATAAAGTTCTCATCTTAATTGCCCAAAAATCATAATTCTTACCATCAAAAATGGGAATTTGAGGCTGTGAAATACTATTGTACGCTGCCATTTGTCACGCTGAAAATGACTATTTGGTCGCTGTTTCTGACACACAATCACCGACAATGGTAAAACTATTGATGGCAGTAACAAATACTGTCGACGTCGGTAAAACTGCTAATGGCGATAACAAATACTGTCGATGTCGGTCACTGAACTCCCTGTTGGATCTTACTTCACTCTCTGACTGCGGCTGCTGCGCGCTTCTTCAATCTCCGCTTCTCCTTGTGCTTCTGCTGCACAAATCCTAACTAGGCTCTGATAGCAATTTGATAGAATATAGAGAGCATGCAACAACAAGAACTTATCAAATAAATAAGAACAAAACCCAATTGCTTGTGCAATTTCTTGAAAGAAAGAGATTCTATTGATCTTCAATTTTCCCTTGATTACAATGTACGCCCAAGCGTCTTTAAATAGATTTAGAATCTAAACAATAACTGAAAATAGACTCATCTATAATTAACTTCAACTACTTAACTAACTGATTGTTAAATGCTTAAACTAACTCATATCTAACTATCAGTTAACTAACTGAATGCTTAACTCCCAGTTTACTAACTGCGTGTTTAACTGCTTGCTTGCATGACAAAAAGAGGGAGGTGGGAGAAATTATCTCCAATTAACTTGACTTTCTAACATTAAAATGTATTATAGAATATGATTTAAGATACAATCATATTTTATTTTCGTCTTAATAATAAATTATGGGATATGATTTCAAACCTTAATCACTTCATTCGGACACAGTTTTATTCAAAACCACAGAAATCATATTAAGCTTTTCCGAACTAGTTTATTTCTCAAAAATGCGATGACTAACACAAAATTGTAGTACCTGTTTCCCCATTTTCTTTGCAAATCAACGATCAACTGTTTCTCCTCTGGAGTTATTGAGCCATCTCATCCTGCAATTCTTGCCACTTCTCTTCAATCCGGCCGCTTTGGCAACAAAACTCCAACCACCTGCACCTTTCAGCCTTAAGTAGGCCTTCAGCTTGATATCTTCCCCAAAAATCCAGGGACCTTTCCTAATCTCTTCTTCCTCATTTTCTCAAACAATCGTTGCCCAAGCCATTCTCACCATTCGTACCACCAACAGCTTAATTTATTTCTAAGAAAGATAACTTTTATTTCTGATATAAAAAAAGTCTTTGTGTTCGTTAATAGTCTACAGCGTGAGTTCTAGGAAACTTACTATAAGTAGGATACAGATTGATTTGTATAAAAATATATAGCAGACCTAAACTCACTCTTTCGCAAGTTCTAGAAAGGATTCAAAGATATCACACATCGAATCCTGTCATATTGCTCCACGTATGTCCAACAGCAACGTTGCCCAATCTGGCCGACCGCCTTGCAGTGAAACACAATCTGGAAATTAACAAGAAAAAGAACTTGATGGGCTAAGCTAAATAAAATTCTACTCGTTATTTGAGTGAAGCCACGTCTATAACACTACGCAACCCTTTAAAATGTATGAGCTAATATAGAATTTCATCATCGTCTGTATGTTGTTTTTTCAATGTACAATGGACTGGAAGGAAACAAGACTAAATTCATTTACTAAATAAATGTCTGATACCTCATTAATGTTTTGGAATCGATAAACCTTTTTTTAATGAGAAGAAAAGGAATATTTGAACTTCCACAGAAGTGTTTTTCTTTTTAAAGATTCCTCGTGGTCGCGTGGATGTCTGAAATTGGCTTCCTTAATTTCCATATTATCTATCGCAAGCATGACAATAAGTGTTTTGTTTTTTTTGTTGGTTGCCTGGACGTCTGAAATTGGCTTCCTTAATTTCCATATTAATTAATCGCAAGCATGACAATAACCTTTTTTCAAAGCCGCATAGATTATTCTCGTTCTCGTCTCCCACCTTAATGAGGTTAACGGGACGCCTATTCAAATAGAAAAAAGGATTAACCCTGGCAGTTGCCTCAAATGTACAAATTATGCCGGAAGGTGTGTTATTGTTTATTTTTTTGGTATAGTGATTTTTTCTAAAGATAGAGAGTGTAAATCAGTAAGTTTACTTCACTCCAAATTTTGATGGTTAATCTCATTTCATCTTTTGTATATAAAGTGTTAAAAAATAATAATCTGATACTTTTAATTGATGTGGTACTAGCAAATGAGGTGGTGTGTTTCTTCCTACAATGTGACAATCAGTTGTATGAGGATGAGACATTCCATACCACAGTAAGCTTAAGCAATGAAGAAGTAGTGGAGAAGGGCAAGGTCATACATAATATGAAAATAGTGAAACATTTTAAAGTGCATTAGGCAATGATGGTGAGAAGAAATGACCCAGTATTTTACATGATAGACGTGCAAAGTTCCTTGACATGTCACATCTCTCAATGCAATCTATAATTCCACCAAACTATATCAGTTAGCCAATACATTATTGAAACAAGCATCATCTTTCAATAGAAACAAGTGTCAAATATCTAATGGACCCTCTAAAAACATAGAGAATGCATCATGTATCAATTTAAATGAGTCAAAAACTAATTAAATGCAAATTTTGGCTTATTTAACCATATAAAACAAAATTATATGACGTTAAAACCAATCAGACAAAAAAAGGAAAGTCTTCCTTAGTGAAAAATGCCTCTATATAATGTAATTGACCCAACTTTTTATCATTATCATTCTTAGCAACACTAATAGAAACCATTGTATCAATAAGAGTAGTGCTCATTTTTATTTATTCAGTGAATGAAGGAATGACAATATAGCCACCAATCCACGACAAGCATTTCCAATTTTGGATATTTTTTGGACCTAGGTTTGAATCCCCACTAGTATCTACATTCTCTCTCAAAGAGCTTTGACGGTTTGATGTATATGAAATTAAGCACTAAATTAGATTTTATAGCTTCTTTTGTGAACAGTTTAACTACCATACCAATGAATTCTAATTCCAATATTTTTAAAAGACTGTGTACATTGAAATTCTTAAATTAAAATTTACTCAACTTTTAAAACTAAAAAAAGTGAATTAATTATGATGGTAGCATTGGTGAAATTAATGTTTTTAGTGGACCTATCTAAATAGTGCTAGTGCATTTCATATCATTTCAAGTGTACAACTCCAATTTGAAAGAAAAATTATCGACAATGAAAACATGTACATTACTACAATCACATGGATTGAAAACTTGAAACATTATAATTTGCATCATGAGATATGTAGCCTAGATGTTTAAACAAATACATAGAGGTGATCCTACCATGTAGACAATGCGTAATATATTATATATTCCAACCACTACTATTATAAAAAGGGGTGAGACATAGTCTAGATAACTTATTAACAAGAGATGTTATAGTTCTCGTGTATGATTAATGTATTTTTGACTTATTCTCTTTACATTGCATTTCTTTGCATTTTATTATATCCATTCTTAAGTTAAGAAATTCACATATAGTGGTTTTATTGTCAATATTTAATGTGACACATTTTTTATGAAGTATGTTTGTGGCGAGGTGGTGTTAAACAAGGAGAGATGAGTTTTGGAGTCCTTTTCAAGATGTGAGTAAATTGTATAGTGTAAAGGGAAAAATTTTTAAATTGATAATAGATTAGATTTTTTTAACATTAAGTAATATAAAATATCCAAAGCTTAAATATAAGACCCTCAACCAAGCTCACTCCTACTCTTCCTTGAGATAAAATAGACATTGATAAAAGTTGATGAGAAAAAACTACAACAAGTGGGATAAGATAAATATATTACAAATTGATGACACACTCTATAAGCAGATACTTATTTTTTTATCTCATCACCACCATGATAATTTTATTGGAATCAAGTTTTTATGTTTACTTTCCTAGAGGATAAGCATTTCAATTTAGGTTATGGATTGATGTTGGTGAAATATCATTTTTGATAGTGTTGTAGAATTAAATATTTTGAGTCTCCAAAACTGTTTGTAGTGTTAAATATGAGTTACAATAAACTAAATATGGTTATTATATTAGAGGAGGTGATCATGTATGAATACGTGTTCGATTTAAGGAGGAATTTTGTGATGCAAGCTATTACTCCAAAGATACAATGCACAATTTTATACTAACTCACATGAATGATACAATTGGATTGGTGGAAAGTAGAGAGGATAATTCTAACCCTGACTATCTCTCCCTTAAATAAGATCTAAAATAAAACATAAATGAAAATGCACATCGAACATTAAAATTAAATATATAGATATCCTGTTATGGTCAATAAAATAAATTTAAAAAGTAACGTCATTCAATGTTAAAGCAACCCATATATGCCCACTTATAGCTCATTTAAAACAGTAGATTTGGCATGATTATATCAGGGAGTGGTCTAGATCTGATATAAAGTCCTTCACAAAGGCACAATTCTCTAATTTCAAAATTTTCAAATAAATAAAAGTACACTTAACATTATACCATAAGGAAAACCAAAAACTATACAAATAAATAAACGAACAAGTAAAAAAATATCCAACTAAAAATTTTTAATCATTCTCCATATAAAACTAACCAAACATTTAAATAGAGAAAAAGTGATAATACAATGAAAAATATCCAAATTGAAATTAAATAAACCATTCTTAAGTTAAGAAATTCACATATAGTGGTTTTATTGTCAATATTTAATGTGACACATTTTTTATGAAGTATGTTTGTGGCGAGGTGGTGTTAAACAAGGAGAGATGAGTTTTGGAGTCCTTTTCAAGATGTGAGTAAATTGTATAGTGTAAAGGGAAAAATTTAAATTGATAATAGATTAGATTTTTTTAACATTAAGTAATATAAAATATCTAAAGCTTAAATATAAGACCCTCAACCAAGTTCACTCCTACTCATCCTTGAGATAAAATAGACATTGATAAAAGTTGACGAGAAAAAACTACAACCAGTGGGATAAGATAAATATATTTCAAATTGATGACACACTCTATAAGCAGATACTTATTTTTTTATCTCATCACCACCATGATAATTTTATTGGAGTCAAGTTTTCATGTTTAATTTCCTAGAGGATAAGCATTTCAATTTAGGTTATGGATTGATGTTGGTGAAATATTATTTTTGATAATGTTGTAGAATTAAATATTTTGAGTCTCCAAAACTGTTTGTAGTGTTAAATATGAGTTACAATAAACTAAATATAGTTATTATATTAGAGGAGGTGATCATGTACGAATACGTGTTCGATTTGAGGAGGAATTTTGTGATGCAAGCTATTACTCCAAAGATACAATGCACATTTGTATACTAACTCACATGAATGATACAATTGGATTGCTGGAAAGTAGAGAGGATAATTCTAACCCTAACTATCTCTCCCTTAAATAAGATCTAAAATAAAACATAAATGAAAATTCACATCGAACATTAAAATTAAATATATAGATATCCTGTTATGGTCAATAAAATAACTACAAATTTACAAGCGACATCAAAAAAATGGTAGATAGGAGACAAGATATTGAGGGTGGTCTAAACTTTGAATAAGATTTCCTATTCAAAATTATACAAAGTGGGAGTATATAATGATGGGGTCACTCAGAACTTGCATGTTAGTTGGTATTTATTCATTCAAATCAATAAAAA
The DNA here is from genome assembly GCA_037957365.1 of Torreya grandis. NCBI lineage: Eukaryota > Viridiplantae > Streptophyta > Pinopsida > Cupressales > Taxaceae > Torreya > Torreya grandis. Next base: position 1,822,600 of record JARHVA010002983.1, on the reverse strand, counting down.
CTTATTTATTGCTATTTTATAATTAATACAAGGTTAACAACTTTTAAGGAGTAAAATATACCAAATATAACTATAAAATAAAACCTTAAACATAATAATCAACATTTTACCTTGAAGGAACAACCCATACATTTTATATTGATACTGTTTCTACAAGAAATAATATTTACCTGGTATGTTTCCCTTTGCCATGTCCATTAATTATTGAACTTTAATAGGTTTTAAATCATTTGTAATTTTTTCCTTGGCGAAAGGAAGTAATCATATATATGAGAAATAAATTTAAAAGTCAACCTTATACACCACAATTTTTTTAACAACTATTTATCATTTACCTTCAAATTCTAGAATAATTCATAGTAGAAGTAAACATTAAAGATAAATTCTCATAATTATTATAACTATGCTTGAATTTTATGAGAATATAATGACCATACATATATATATATATATATATAACCTTACTTGGAATGATGTGGGTTAAATGTGGGAAGATAAATTAAAATGATGTATGTATTATTCCTTTTTTGTACACAAGGAAGAAACTAACATATGTATAATACCAAGAAGTGATTATAGCTTCATAAACATGCCATTGTAGTTAGGAAATAGTGAATTGTTCACACAATCCAAACCCAAATTTGATGTGGGTTGGACGTTTAAAATTTACAAATAGGAGGTGGTCATTTCCATCAATAAATATGGTATTGCCAATGTTTAATTAACTTTTTCCACTTATTGAATGAGGCCATGGCATGAGTTAGACATTCCAAGGAACTTAAAACTTGAAAAAATAAAATAAGGACCCAGGTCCCAATCATAGATATATGCATCATACTTATGAAAAAGTGATGCATACTATAAGTTTTCATTGAGGGGGCACCATTTTCCTATGTGTAATCTATGAATAATGTCGTAGTAGAATGTTTCTATACATAATAGTTTTCAATGGCATGCATATGGGAATGTGGATTTCCCTTATTGGTAACAAGTCTAATAACACAACAAAACACTTCTGATTCATGTTGATAAAATAAATTGGTGAATAGATTAGAGATATGATGTAAGTCATGTGATTGTTTATTTTACTAAAAAATAATATAATTTGACTAACACTTTTGATACAATTATTAAATTTGATAAATATATCATAGCATAAAAAATATGAAGTTTTGTATTGTCAGAACCAAAATAATGCAAATTAATATGTGAAAAGTTTCGTGAAGATTTATTTACATAAAGTTATTTATAAAAATATTTCCTTAAAATGAAATTAAATTTATAAGAATAAATTTAAAAAGTAATGTCATTCAATGTTAAAGCAACCCATATATGCCCACTTATAGCTCATTTAAAACAGTAGATTTGGCATGATTATATCAGGAAGTGGTCTAGATCTGATATAAAGTCCTTCACAAAGGCACAATGCTCTAATTTCAAAATTTTCAAATAAATAAAAGTACACTTAACATTATACCATAAGGAAAACCAAAAACTATACAAATAAATAAACGAACAAGTAAAAAAAAATCCAACTAAAAAATTTTAATCATTCTCCATATAAAACTAACCAAACATTTAAATAGAGAAAAAGTGATAATACAATGAAAAATATCCAAATTGAAATTAAATAAACCATCAAAATGAATAAAATTTTAAAAGGTTGAAATAATTATATCATATTACACTTTTTGATAGTTTGCATGATAAAATGTGTTTAAGAAAATATTATATTTTTTAATTGAAAAATTACAAATCTATAGTCAAACGACCATTCAAATTATCCCCTAGCCTTATGCACAATGTCAACACCAAAACTACCACACCATAGTTGCATCCACCCTCCGCTAGAACCAAGGTAAGATACTTAATATCCCCACATAAGAAATCACTGGCATACATCCAACAGTCCATTCTTTTGTCAAAGGTTGTCTACATAAAAGAATATTATACTACTCTCTAGGATTTTGTTAAAATCCATCATACTTGTTTTAGATAGGATTTACTAGACAAATAATAAAAACGTTTGAAGGCAAGGGACATTTATGGTCAATATGGGGCAAGGTATACTTATTCACAAATACCTTTTCATTTTCAACTTGTTTTCCATGTTTTAACTTTAAAATTTCAAACTATGCGTTACCATTTAAAATACCATGGAATAATTGAATATGCACGTACTATGACCACTTGCTACGTGACTCTAGGGAATTTTTTTCTCTCTATAAAAATCCTTAATAACGGACTCATGGCATATTTTATTGTAAGAGTTATTATTTTAACAACTTTTGTGTGCAATAAGCGAAGTCTTGTTGAAATCATAACCTGTATGTCTGAGTATAATCTTTTCATTTGAAGCCATAAAGTGAGGCCATAAAATTTTCTTGGAAGCCAAATAAATTGCTTAATGGATGGAGGACTTGAGAGGTTTTTTTTTTCCAAAAGATGGAAAGAACTTTCTTGTGTAACTTGTATAATTTTCTGGGTTTCTGTTTCAGGTCAAAGCATTCTAAGGTTTTTGTTATCAATTTCTTTATTTCTTCTTTGAATTCCACAACTTTAGAGTTTCGTTTCCCATTATTAATCTTGAATTTGAATGATTGTAGTTTTTCCTTATAATGGAGATGACAACAGTAGTAGAGAATCCAATTTACTACAAGGAAAATCTTCATCCCGTGATAAAAAGGTAAAAATGACCTACAAAAACAACCACCATTATTTGCTATCAACTACAGAAAAAAGGAGAGTATGGCAGTCTCAATTGAATAATATTTTGTGTACCAGAAGAAGCACTATCACAAAGAAAACATATACAATTCCAGAGAACAAGGCCTTTAAAATTTTTTGGACCGAAAGTTTGTCTGAGCCAATCTACAAGCGAGAAAGATGAACATTTCTTTTGGAGCCTTTTTTTACCAAAAATATGTCTGAGAAGAGAAATATATTATTCTTGTTGAGAACCAACAAATGGAACTCTTCTCATCGGTTCCCCTTATAGAATATTTTTCATAGAGAGATATAACACATGTAACACCTAGTTTGCGTTCAACAAATCTAGAGCTTCGAAATATCTTCCATCATCCCTTTAATTTCCTATAATATCTTGTAATAGAGATGACCATAGTTTTATATGAATGTAAGAGGGGGAAATACAATCATCTTATTTTAATTATAAATAAATCTAAAACTCATATATTTATTATATATTTCCAAACTGGTGCGTTAATACTTTATATGACACAGATATTATTTAGTACTAGTTCACAGCTGGGAATTGTTGTCAATTTATGGTAGATGACATTTATGTCATTGATAGAATTGGCATCTAAAATATACTGCGAAAAATCTCTTGTAAGGCCCGCTCAATTAAACACAGACAATCTTCCACATGGTATCTGCATAATCTATTTTACAACATATAACTAGCAGATGTCTCAAAGTTGCAAGTTATGTCAGCAAGAATGGCATAATTCGTATTTTGTACAGTGAGGTTTGTTAAATTGAAAGAGCAAAAATAAGTAGTCATATCTCACTTAAAATTTATGGACTTTTATTCCATATCATATTTGGTAAATGAAGTTTCAAGCGACAATACTCTGATATTTTTAGTAAAGGTGAGAGGATGAAACAAGGTTGTGTGTTATTTCATATGATAATAACTTGTTGGATAAGGACAAAGCCATACAAAGCATGAAAATGATTAAATATTTCAATGTATACTAGACAGTGCTGGTAAAAGACAATGACATAGTATGTCAATGAATCGCCTCAAATAAGCCCAAAAAGATACACTTAAAATCTCTGTAACATGACACTTTTATAATATATTAACATATTTTATAATAAATAATAAAATATTAGATTAAATATTATATATATTTACGTATAATATTTAATGTAATATATAATAATAAATTAATAGTATTATATATTAATATGGGCCCTCCAATATCCGATACTACATGAAATAACATGGCATTGCTTCTGACTATCAATGTCCATGACACTTTCAAATATTTCATCATTTTGTAATTGCTCAAGCTCATCATGAAACAAAATGTCTTCTCATTGCACAAATCATTTTCATATTGTATGAAGAAACACACAAAGTCATTCTACACTGTCACCTCCATCAGAAAAAAAATAAAATTATTTTTTCTCAACACTTGTTTACAAAAAGTGATGTATGTTTTGAGTGAATTACGAGTGTCGATTTACACACTTTCATTTTATAAAATATTATTTTTCGAAAACCAAAATTACATCCCTTCCAGTATAACTTGTATCTTTTAAACAAATACTTGTATGTCACATAATAAAACTTTTATTGTTTTGAAAATTTGTATCTTGCCAATTATAAGTATATAATATATTAATAAAATAATATATTATATAAGTATATAATGAATATCCATTTGTAGCTTCGAAGTCTCCGACGTAATGATATCTATCCGTAGAATCTTAACGAATCATCTGCAGCCACAGCCCGGCCCTTTTAGGCTCTTGTTCCCTTAATGTAAATTATTATGCTAGCTTGATTTGGCATTCCACATGTTACATACGAAATCCGCTTTCCAATTTTAAAACAAAGACATTCCCGTGGCAGTTTGTCGGTGCATTGAATCGATAATAGGTCGTTATCCAAATTTACTTTAACAAAGTATGAAATCGACTGGATATATCGATCTGTCATAAATTATCATTTCGGACCATACTCCCAAAAAGTGTGAATCATACTCCCAAATATGAACTTGGATGGATAAAAGTGATCTTAATTTGTGTGTTAAGCAGGGTTGAAGAGAAATGGAAGGAGCTGCAGGCTAAGATGAGGTAACTACAGGTACAACATAATGTATCTGATCGTGCGGTATTACCAGTAGGGTACTTGTTCGAAGCTTGTTCAACAAATCAACCCGTATTAACAATGCGGTAAATCTTAACCCCTCTCAAGGAGCTTCTCGTGGGAGTCTATTGAATCATTCAGCCGTTATTAATAATGGGGTAATTGTTTAGTCGGCCAACGGCCTGCCTGCGATGCAAACATATGTGATTATTATGTAAAACCATTTTCATGGAACTAATGAAATAAACTAATGTGGTCTTGAATTGTATAGTATCCACTAACGTGTAATTTGTTCAAACCTTAAGCCACACTTAACTTAATTTATGTTCATATATATGATTTTTATTTAACATTCTTTTTGCCATTTATTTATATATGATCTTGACTCTTCAAAATGTCATTACTTTTTTTATAGGAAATTCCAAATCTTATGTTTAAACTGTTTTATATTATTTTCAGACTGTCCCCCGTCCTCACATCAATTGTTCTCGATTTTCTGAGCTAGAAGCATGCTCGTAGACGGGTTCATCATGACAGATTTGTTACCACTCCCTTTAACAGTTAGTTTGTAAAATTCAAAATGTCCACTCAAACATTTTTCAATTTAGTTGAGGGAAATTACTCTAAATAGTTCCCTATATAAGCATACCTGCTCTAAGCATTTTGCTCCTCTCTCTAGATCTCTTTTCCTTGGTGCACATTGAGAGAAGCTTAGCAAAAGCTACGGAATCTGAAATCCCTCAAAGGGAATAGCCTAGAGCTAAGTTTGAATCACTACTTGGAAGATCAAGTCACAGGTCTTCAATTCTTAAAAGCCATACTCAGCATAGCACAACTTATTAATATTACATAAAATTGCATACATTTAATTGAGTTGGAGAACTAAATGTGGTTTGATTCTCTCTTTATGTAGACAGCATCTAGTCATAATTGGGTGGATATGGTTATCTCAACGCATCATTTTCTCTTGTTATTCCAATTCAAATTTGTTTTGCAGTGCTTAGGTAGGGTTTGAAGCAAGGAGAAAGAAAAAAAATACATTTGCTCATATTCCTGAGCATCTTAACCTATAGGAATACATCCGAGATGCAGGCAAAACATCTGGTACTATTGTAGGCTAAATTTTTTTCATAAGACATACCTATACTCATATGAAATTATCATAAATGCATACATGTCCACTCAACATAGACTTTTCTGGGTTAGATGCTCTCTTTGTTTTTAAGCACGAGCATTCATATGCTTATTCTAGTGCATTTTAGATTATTTTACTTCTCTTATAAACTTACATTCAACTGAAACAAGCTAAATAGATTTCTCTTTAATGATTTTTAGAAATAATAAGTTACTATATTTAACTAATTACAATTACTTTTGTGTAATAATTATATATCTTTAGCACTCTCATTTATTCAATATTTTAATCCTATTAAAATTAAAATAATCTAAAATAGATAAATTAATTAAGAATAGAGGGTGATCTCATATGCTATAAGTTACTTTACATATTAATGAAATAAATTATATAGTATACTTTGTTTTCATTAATTAGTGGAACAAACAATCTAGTGACCTTGTAAAACTCTTTTGGCATGCATTTCAATTTGAGAAATCCTATTTAACCACCAAAAGGTATCCAAATGCCCCACTTCACATGCCAAAGGAAACTAAAAATCAAACTTGAGACCTAGAAGACCTATACACTTTTTAATATCATGAAACATATATGTTAATTGCTAATGTACTTAATATAAATGACTAATGTAAGTATTTATTCCATTAGTGATATTATTCTTCATATATTTTATTAATAACTATAAGGTAAGAGGGAACTTATAATGTTTTATAAATCATATTTATATCATGTGTCTTACACCCAATTATATATATTTTTAATTGAATGATTTCAAAAATAATTTATTTAAATTACTAAATTTTAAAATATGTTTTCAATTTTATATTAAGAAAAAAGACACATGACTCCATATTCATTAGGAGTTGGGGCAAGCTTGCCTTTTTTTATGTTGAAGTGATAGTGTATGTCTTTAGCATACTTCGATTGACTAAAAAAATGATTGAAATATGAAGACCAAGGGAAAATTGCAACAAGCCCAAGTCAATCATCTCTAAGTACTTCATTAAATGTACTTTACATCATGAATCTTTTTGGTTTAACTACCTTTAATGATTAGGTCATCACCATAGAGAATCAAAATTAGTATTTTCTCATTTAGTTTCTTTTTGTAGACTATGGGATCAGGGGGAGTGAGTCTAAAATGAAAGCTGATTAATAAATAGTCTATCATTTTATACCAAGATTAAGAAGCATATTTTAAAACATGCAAGGAATTTTTCAACTTACACACATAGATGGAGTTCATGTTACTAACAAACGTAAGAGGTTGTGCCATGTAAATTCATAGTTACAACCCACAATGCTAAAAAACACTTTTGACATCCATTGAAGGACTTCATACCAATTTTTTGAAGCCAATGAAAGTAATATATTGATGGAATTCATCCTTGTAACTAGAGAAAAAAAATTAATGGTAATAAACACCTTCAACCTTCAAAAAAAAATTGGCTAAAGGTTAATATTTGTAACTCTCAATCGACAAATGTGTTACATACTTAGTGTGGTACACCCGATTTCACTTGACTACTTTTCTCCCTTTTAAAATTGAAACCAAATCCAAAATTTTATTCTTCTTCAGAGAAGAGTTTTATTCTGTTGTAGTTGCATGCCATTCATGATTCTTCAAACCCTCGTGATAAGTTTCTAGATCCCAACTCACTACATGTTGTGCCAGGTTTGTAATACCAAATTGATATTATAATATAGTCTTGTATTGATCTCTTTGATCTCTTGCCAATGGACCATTATCAACAAGAATAGCGTGGACCCTTTTTGTGAGGTTATGGTAGTTGTGTAAGTCCATTATAAATTAATTATGCCACTAGTGTTGAAACCATGTTTCCTACTAAAATTAGATGAGTTAGTTATCCTTCCTATACTTCATTATTTAAACTATAGTGACTCTCACAATGCAAATCATCTAAATAGCCCTGATCTTCATAACAATAATCACAATTTATGTCTATCTCATTAGAAACCAATGGAGGAGGAGGGTGTCCCTTTACTTTCTATCCTTTTGACTTATTATCTTGGATATAGCCCATGTATTACATCAAAAAATATTGAAGTCATAAACATCAAGCATGAAACTAGTTTAATTTTATGTGTGGAGTGTGATTTCAAATGGATTTTGTGTAATAATTTCCTTAGCACAAACTAACTGGCCAAGTCTCTTTAATATAACATCTAACTGGATGCTTCATTAAATGTGTACTTTTTGCATTCATATACAATAGTTTGTTGAGGTTTGTATGGAACATTATGCTAAATTTTAATATCTTCTTACTCAAAAAGGTAGATCATCTAGTTATTGAAACATTATGATCAATTTTCTATTTTGAGATGCTAATTTTTTCTCTCTAGTAGGTTTTCAACAAGGGATTTGAAAATTTTAAAGTGTTCAAAATATTTCCTTTTATTTTTTAGATAGTATGCTCATGTTTTGTGAGATAAATAAAAAATTAAAGTAAACATGTATTTATCAACTTTTGAAAATGAATATGAGGGAATGACATGAGATCACCATGTAACAGCTTTGACTTTTCACTGACTCTCCAAGATTTTCCTTTGGGAGATGGACCCTATGGTGTTTACCATATATACAACCTAGAGAAACTCCATGTTTGAATGAAACTATTATTAAACCAAGAATCATTTTATGGTTAATAAGGTCCTATAATGAACATTAGTTCTAGTGACTAAAATATTCTTAACAAATTTTACTCAATTCATTATCATATACAATCATGACTATTGAAGATTGAGAGCTAAAAAGTTTTTCAAATTTGTAAGATATTACTTCATGATCAATACTATTATTTTCTATAATTATGGATGTGTCTTTTATGTTTCTAGTGACAACATTTGTTGGTGTAATCTCAATTTAGTTTTTCCTTCACTAGATTGTGCGATCTTTGATATGGATAATAATTTCATACATAAGTCTAAAACATGGATATTTTTTTCAATGTGCCATTCTCTATCTCAAAACATTCTTGTCAATCAAAAACTGAAGGACTAAAATTTCAAAAAAATGCTTTTGTAGATTTTATAAAATGTGTTATATAGTGAGCCTTCATACAACATATGATGAAAGACACTAGGATCTAAAATCCATTAATAAATAGGTGATATGTTTACTATTACAGAAATTGTTGTTAAATTATTGTCTTGGATGGATGAACATATGTATTTTTAATCTTTGCTTCCATCTATGAAATTGTCTTAAAACATTGATTTTCACCATGTCCCAAGTTACCATAAAAGGTGTAACACTCTTTGTCAACATTTACATTCATTTTATCTTTACTTTTTCTTGACAAGGGGAAGTCTTCTTAGATGATTGGTTTCGTCAGGGCTTAGGATATTATTTACCTTTTTTATAATTATATGTCTTACCTTTACTTGAGTAAGATTGTTAATTTTCATTATTATCATTAAAAAATAATGTCTATTACTTTCTAACCCCATGTTAGATGTTACCAATGAAAATAATTTTTTGTTTACTCTAAATTTTCTCACAAAAATTATCAAGTGATAGTATCATGTATGAACTTCTTAGAGAATGTTGATGTGTATAATGGTTTGATATTAATATTAAGTATCTAAATGACCCTATACATACATACATACATACATACATACCTACATAAATGTGTGTGTGTGTGTGTGTGTGTGTGTGTGTGTGTGTGTGTGTGTGTGTGTGTGTGTGAGATCAATAATAGTTACACATGTTTAAATAATAAAAATTAACAAATATTTGATTTGAGTGATGAAATCTTCAATCCAAAAATAACTATTTGTACTGAGTGTTTAAAATATTTTCCTAATTCATATAATCATAAATTACTATGGTTCCAAAACAATCCCTCCCAAATATTCTAAATTTTCCAAGAATAAGTGACTCCCTAAAATTTAAACTTGAATTCAAGGAACATTAACTCACCTATGAATATTTTGAATTTATCACAATAATACGTCCATTTCATATGTTTGAAAATGTTAAATGGATGAATTTATTAAATCATGGATATTTTAAATTACCTTAGTAAGAAGCACGTATATAATATGCCCTTTCTACCTAAAATATTCGGAACTAATGATATTTGTTTTTCACCATTACTCGCACATTTTGTTAGTTATCTTTAACTAACAATTTAATTGTTTCCATATACACCATCTACACTATCATTTAACTATAATATTATGAAACTAATCCCAAAACATGAATATTGAAACTATAATTGAAAATGAATAGTACAACATTGTGTGTGTCTGCTAGGGATGCCCATGATTAGAATTTGCACATTCCTATAATTGTAAGATACCATTAATAAATATTGTTATAAATTTTATAATGTATAAATGTGTCAAAATGACAATCATATATAATGAGAAGTGTGCTTATCGAAACATGAATGAACCAAACCAAAAAAAAAATGTCTAATTTGTAGATACAATCATCTCTTAATTTAAATTAAGATACAAATTTATGTTTACATATAGAAGTAAAATGTATCATAATGAATATCATGTAATGAAGAATGTGTCCATGTGAGGTAATTTAAATAAAATACAAGGTTTAGTTTTTAGAAACACAAAATATGTCAAAATGACCGTCATATAATGAAAAGTGTGCCTATGTGAGGCAACATAAATGAACGAAATAAAAAAGATGGTCTCATTTGTAGAAACAATCATTTCTTATTCTAAATGAAGATAGAATTAAGATTTACCTATGCAGGGAGTTGTAAAGAGGAAATTCATTTAAAATATAGTTATTATTAACAATTTTTAAAAAATTAAATATTACATATTTTATTTAATAATTATTATTAACATTTTTTTAAAAATTAAATGTTACATATTTTACTTAATAATAAGTTGAGATATTTCCATGTAGATTAAGTGGTGTTGGGAAAGGACAATGACATAATATGTTAAGGGATTACCTCAAATAAATTGGGGAAGATACATTTAAAATCTTTGTAATATGACATTTTCATAATATATTAACATATTATATAACAAATAATAAAATATTAAATTAAATATTACAAATTTATGTATAATATATAATAATAAATTACTAGTATTATATACTAATATGGCTCCTTTCATATCCGATACTACTTGAAATAACAAGGTATTGTTTTTGACTATCAGTTTATATGACACTTTAAAATATTTCATCACTTCATCATTGCTCAAATTTACTATGAAACAAAATGTCTTCTCATTGCACAAATCATTTTCACGTTGTCTGAAGAAACACACAAAGTCATTTTACATTCTCACCTTCACCAAAAACTATAAAATTATTTTTTCTTAACACTTACTTCACAAAAGGTGAGATGTATGTTTTGATTGAATTACAAATGTTGATTTACACACTTTCATTTACAAAATATTATTTTTCTAAAAGCAAAATTACATCCTTTCCAATATAACTTGTAATTTTTGGACAACTACTTGTATATCACATAATAAAACTTTTGTTATTTTGAAGATTGGTACCTTCACAACTATGATATATAATATATTGATAAAATAAAATATTATATAATACTATATATGAAGTATATATACAGATAGATGGATGGACAGCAGTTACGGCTTCTGCAACGCGTCGAGTAAAAACCGAATATCCGGACACGCATCTAAAGTGAATATCAATTTGTAGCTTCCCAGTCTCCGACGTAATGATAATATCCATTAGTAAAACTTCTCCGACGTAATGATAATATCCATTAGTAAAACGTCTCCGACGTAATGATATCTATCTGTAGAATCTTAACCAATTGCATGCAGCCACAGCCCGGCCCTTTTAGGATCTTGTTACCTTAAAGTAAATTATTATGCATCTAGCTTTATATGGCATTCCACCCGTTACATACCAAATCCGCTTTCCAATTTTAAAACAAAGACATTCCCGTGGCTGTTTGTCGGTGCATTGAATCGATAATAGGTAATTATGCAAATTTACTTTAACAAAGTATGAAATCGACTGGATATATCGATCCGTCATAAATTATCATTTCAGACCATACTCCCAAATACTGTGAATCATAATCCCAAATATGAAATTGGATGGATAAAATTGATCTGAATGTGTGTGCGAAGCAGGGCTGAAGAGAAATGGAAGGAGCTGCAGGCTAAGATGAAGTAACTACTTGTACAACATAATGTATCTGATCATGCGGTATTACCAGTGGGGTACTTGTTCGAAGCTTGTTCAACAAGTCAACCCGTATTAACAATGGGGTAAATCTTAACTCCTTTCAAGGAGCTTCTCGTGGGAGTCTATTGAATCAATCAGCCGTTATTAATAATGGGGTAATTGTTTACTCGGCCAACGGCCTGCCCGCGATGCAAACATATGTGATTATTATGTAAAACCATTTTCGTGGGACTAATGAAAGAAACTAATGTGGTCTCGAATTGTAGAGTATCCACTAATGTGTAATTCGTTCAAACTTAAGCCACACTTAATTTATGTTCATATAAATGATTTTTATTTACCATTCTTTTAGCCATTTATTTATATATGAGCTTGACTCTTCAAAATGTCACTATTTTTTTTTTATAGGAAATTCCAAATCTTATGTTTAAACTGTTTTATGTTATTTTCACTGTGCCCCGTCCTCACATCAATTGTTCTCGCTTTTCTGGGTTAAAGCCATGTTCTGTAGACAGGTTCATCATTACAGATTTGTCACCACGGCCTTTAACGTTTAGTTTGTAAAATTCAAAATGTCCATAATTTAGTTACCGGAAATTACTCTAAAGAGTTCCATATATAAACACCATCTCTAAACATTTTGCTCCTCTCTCTAGATCTCTTTTCCTTGGTGCACATTGAGAGAAACTTATCAAAAGCTACGAAATCTGAAATCCCCTAAAGGAAATAGCCTGTAGCTAAGTTTGAATCACTATTTGGAAGATCAAGTCACAGGTTATCAATTGTTAAAAGCTATACTCATATAGTACAACATATTATTATTACATAATATTGCACACACTCAATTAAGTTGGAGAACTATATGCGGTTTTATATGTGGTTTGATTCTCTTCTTGCAGTATTGAATATGTAAGCAACGTCTAGTCACAACTGAGTAGATATCGTTATCTCAACCCCATCTTTTTCTCTTGTTATTCCAATTTAAATTTGTTTTGCAGTGCTTAGGTAGTGTTTGACGCAAAGAGAAAGAAAAAAAATACATTTGCACATATTCATGAGCATCTTAACCTATAGAAATACATCCCAGATGCAGGGAAAACATTCGGTACTATCATAGGCTAAAATTTTCGCATAAGACATATCTACACTCACATGAAATTATCATAACTGCACACATGTCCACTCAACATAGACTTGTGTGGGATAGATGCTCTCTTTGTTTTTAAGCACGAGCATTCATATGCTTATTCTAGTGCATTTTAGATTATTTTACCTCTCCTATAAACTTACATTCAACTAAAACAAGATAAATAGATTTCCCTTTAATGATTTCTAGAAATAGTAAGTTACTATATTTAACTAGTTACATTTAGTTTTGTGTAATAATTTTATATCTTTAGCACTCACATCTATTCAACAATTTAATCCTATTAAGATTAAATTAATCTAAAAATAGATAAACTAATCAGGCATAGAGGGTGATCGCATATGTTATAAGTTATTCTACATGTTAACAAAATAAATTATACAATAAACTTTGTTTTGGTTAACTAGTGGAACAAACAATCTATTGACCCTGTAAAACCCTTTTGTCATGCATTTCAATTTTGGAAATCCCATTTAACCACCAAGGGGTATGCAAATTTCCCACTCCACATGCCACAGGTAAACTAGAAATCACACTTGAGACATGGGTGACCTATTGTAATATTGTGAAACATATATGTTAATTACTAATGTACTTAATCAATATGACTTAAGTGCGTATTTATTCCATTAGTGATATTATTCTTCATATATTTTAATTAATAACTATAAGGTAAGAAGGAACATATAATGTTTTATAAATCATATTTATATCATAAGTCTTACCACCCAATTATATATTTATTAAATAATCGAAAGATTTCAAAAATAATTTATTTAAATTATTAAGTTTTAAAATATGTTTTCAATTTTATATTCAAAAAGACACATGACTCCATATTCATTAGGAGTTGGAGTAAACATGCATTTTTTTATGTTGAAATGATAGTGTATGTCTTGAGCATACTTGGATTGACTTAAAAAAATGATTGAAATATGAAGACCAAGGAAAAATTGCAACAAGCCCAAGTCAATCATCTCTAAGTACTTCATTAAATATACTTTTACATCATGAATATTTTTGGTTTAACTAACTTTAATGATTAGGTCAACACCATAGAGAATCAAAAATAGTATTTTCTCATTTAGTTTCTTTCTGTAGACTATGGGATCAGAGGGAGTGAGTCTAAAATGAAAGCTGATTAATAACTAGTCTATCATATTATACCAAGATTAAGAATCATGTTTTAAAACATGCAAGGAATTTTACAACTTACACACATAGATGGATTTTATGTTACTAACAGACGTAAGAGGTTGTGCCATGTAAATTCATAGTTACAACCCACCATGCTAAAAAACACTTTTGACATCCATTGAAGGACTTCATACCAATTAGTTGAAGCCAATGAAAGTAATATATTGATGGAATTCATCCTTGTTACACCTATTTCACACTTTTGACATCCATTGTAGGACTTCATAGCACTTTGTTGCAGCCATTGAAATTAATATATTGATGTAACTCATCCTTGGAATTGGATCAAAGGTTCTATGGTAATAAACACCTTCAACCTTTAAAAAATATTTGGCTAACAGTTAATATTTATAGCTATCAATGGACTAATGTGTTACATACTTAGTGTGGTATACCCAATGTCATCTGACTATTTGTCCCCCTCTCAAAATTAGAACCAAATCCAAAATTTTAATCTTATTCAGAGAAGAGTTTTATTCTATCGTAGTTGAATACCATTCATGATTATTAGAAGCCTCATGACAGGTCTCTAGATCCCAACTCAATACATGTTGTGCAAATTGTGCAATACCAAATTGATATTGTAATATAGTCCTA